>OY292514.1:4750005-5086944 GCA_958496365.1 Subacronicta megacephala
AGCGAAGATGGAGGAAATGTTTATTTAGTAAGAAATTTCTGTTTTAATAATTTATGATCTTCTAGTACGCTACATATCAAGCTATATATTACCAGTTTACGATTTTTGAACTTTATTTTTTGTAAAAAAAAATAACGAACGATGGCTTCTTATTGTATGGGAAGTCTGTACAATGCGAGGTCAGCTTAAACTGGGTTTCTATAATGTTGACCTGTAGCCGTCTGTACCTTACTGCGCCGCACTTTTACTGGTTGGCGATTCAGCGAGTCGAAGGCATAGTAATATTATTGTGACGTACAATTTAACATACAATTGTGTAATACATAGGTGTTTATTATTGTAGAATACATTGTGTTCTATCCAGTCCAAATAGCAATCCAATTTTTGTTTTTATAACCTTAAAACTTAAAAGTAATTATTGTGAACTCATCTAAATAGCATGAAACTGTAAAAAAAATGTATTTATCTTTCAGTTAATAAGTTAGTTGTCTGACCGATGTATATTATTGAATGGCAGGTCAGTGTGCCGCAATTAGACGTGACCGGAGAAGATGCATCTACCAGAGAAGAATTGTCAGTAGGTGCCGAGGTCGAGGGCGAGCTTTCAGGGGCCGGGGGGCTGTCGGGTGTGGCGACGGTCCCGGGGGTTGCGGGGGTGGCGGGGGTCGCGGGTGTCCCGGGGGCCCCGGGGATCCTGGGGAGTGCGGGGGTCCCGAGGGGTGCGGGGGCCCCGGGGGGTGCGGGGGGGCCCGGGCCCGTGCCACGCGGCGCGCACGCACTGCACGTGGCCGCTGGCGCGCCCCGCGCACGCCGCCTACGTGTTGGACGATGACGTGCATGTATGTAACCGCCTGTGTCCCATTCACATCATACATTAAACCTGTTTGAACATTTTCTAGAACCATATCAGGGCCTAACATTATGTCCAAAAAGGCCCACATATTTTTTGGGCAATCTACCTGTAGTACAGTCAGCATCAAATATATCTCTATAGATCTGAAAAAAATTTAACTTTATCTCAACGAGTGGATATTTTGGAATGCACACCTTACTTACACGATAGCTGTCATTCGGACATGTATTGCATCTTATGGAGATAACGTTTTATTTACCAAGTTGCTCAGATAATTATGTACAGTCTGTTCGCTTCGATATATTTGATGCTGACTGTACACACTCGTTTTGTAGAAAAAGGACAGAATCGCCTCTCCATCCTTACCGTAAACTTTAATCTTAGCACTTTATTAGTTGATTAAAATTATTTTCATTACCTATACAAATTATATTTTTTTATTAATCTGATAAGTGCATGTATTCTATTTTTTTATTTCTACTATCTATGGATCCGTCTTTTAAAAAGGGGGGTCTGTTGTAGTTCCTCGACTTGATAAACTTGTTTCTATGGTCTCGATAAATGGCGTTAGAAAGAAAAATTGTCCAAGAAACCAACACTCATGTTATTTCAGGTGGAGCGGACGGAAGGTTCCGGTAGCGACGTGTACACTGTGCGCAGCGATCTATTCCTTCACGGGAATGTACCTATTGATGAGGATAGTCAGTGAGTATAAAATGTGTTTTGGACAGTCTATGTCTATGGAGGGCCGTGGTGTCTTGTCCTTCCAACTAAAAGGAGGATGTTCCGATCGGGCGGATGTTAAATATTCTAGACACATTTACACAAAATTGTCATTCCCGAAAATCCCGGGTTAGCACTATCTAAACCCTGAAACTTTCGGGGCTGATATACGGATATCGTACTTGTTACCATGTAAGAAATATCCGTCCTCGACAGGCACATGGTGGGTGCGGCGGCGGGCGCGGCGCTGGAGGCCGACCTGTGTCTGGATGCTCACCCCAGCATTGATCTCATGCAGGTACCATATCACAACACACATATTTCACTGTTTCCATACCACTTAAGAATGACACTTGAGACGTGAATATTAGACATTGAAAAGACTCGTTTTTTTATGAGGAAGAACAACACTTAATTTATCAAAAAAAAACTAGTGAAAAGGTAGGCTTACATCTAGTATTTCGTTCATATTAAATTATACTTTTTCTATGAAACTTGGCAAAAAAGAAATGTAAATAACGTGGCATAGAATATTTTGTCAAGTATTTGGAGCACTTACGTAGTCTAAGAATTAATTAATATTATTACTTATTGTATAGGAGGAGTTAATGTATGAAGACGCTGCGGTGGACGACACATCGTTTAGGGTGTTCCTCATGAACGGTGAGGAGCTAACTTAATTATTATTTTTAACTTATGTAAGTCGGCTGTAAATGGGCTGCTACAAGCGAGTCATTGTTATTCCTATGTTAATCTATTATATCACTGCGAGTGATAATGTTGTCAGGTACAGTTCAGTGAGTGTTTCATCGGAGTTATTGTGCTGAATCAGTTCTTTGCTATCACCAATTTACAACAATCAATTCATTAAGGTGGTAACCATAAGCAGACACAAAAGTATAACAATTTGTCTGTGTGGTGTTGGGTCACGCACCGTTAAGGAGTATATGAGACGTTTGTATCCGAAACTATGTTGTTCTATTATTTATTTAGTACTGACGCCTGTCTAGATACAAGCGTTTCTTTCCACACTGTGATGCAAAGACTGAATGTATTTGTCAACGACTCGATGATCTCAAAAGTTTTAGAATACTGTGTTAATAATAAGGCATATTATCGTAATTATTACACGAAAGACATGATTTGTTTTAGTCTTAAGGGTGCAATATTATACTTTAAATATTAATTCCCTAGTACAGGCGGTTACACATCAAGCTTTACTAATCCAGTATAGTCTGGTCTCCCATTGTAAAGGCTTCCCGTATAATGAGATGTCGGCTAAGACTGTGTGTTGTGTAGCCGAGCGTACGTAATACTTGAATGTGTATTTGATGAAATAGGCTGCTAATGAGTAGCATTGAAACTTTATTGGCTTCCTAATACAAAATTCCTGTAGTTCGTGTTATGAATTCGCGGGTTCAATGTACATATGTTCACTAGATGTTAGCTAAACATGTGTATAGCGTTATATTTAGCTCTTAGCTCAGAGAACAAATCTATATTTAACCATGGATCGTGCCCCTTGCGTAGTACCTATTAACTGAAGTGCACTTCGCAGGAAGTCAGGATTAAAATAAGCAATAGGTACAGTAACAGTGCTACGAAAAGGTCTAAAAGATCTAACAAAAAGTTTCCAAAAATATTTAATGTATTGAAAACTAAGAATCCCTCATATTGTATTGGTTGTCAATATTAACAAGCTCATAACGCTTAACGATTATCAAATTTGATATAATTATGAGGAGTCCCAAGTCCTAACTCTAGAAACCGTCTGAAATCTGTCCGTTTCGCGGCCGTCGCACAGAGACTACCATGGATTTCATGATGAAGTCTGTTCTCATCATCTTTCTGCCCTAGTCCCAATTTAATTGTGATTGGCGTAGCATCATCTTTTGTTTAGTTTGGTGACAGGGATTTCACCTTATTTCACTCCCTTTTTACTCATATTGTATCGCGACTCAAACTTAACTTTTATGGACAACAGTAACTACGTGAGCATGCAGAATCCAGCCGCTCCCTTGGGTACGCCCTTGATGGTTAGTAATTATTATTTAATTACTAGCTCTTGTCCGCGGATCCAAAAGATTTTTTGAAACCACCCTAGTATTGAGACGAACAAAACAAAAAAAAAAACAAAACGACCTAGCTAATTCCGAGTTTTTCGCCAGACTAACGCACGGCGTTGATTTTTATATATTTAATTATAAATGAATTACATTAAATTCAGAGTAAGACAAAGGGAAATAATAATACCTATAGTTACGATCGATCACCTTAAATATTTCAACATATTTATATAAATATTAATGTTTTTTACTTATTTTATAGAATATAATGATACTGATACTAATATTTAAAATTTCAATTTGGGTAAATTTTGCTCAGTCTAAATTTCTAAAGTAAGATATGATCTCTAAAAATGCCTTTTAGATTTAAGAGTTTAGTAGAGTTAGTATAATACTGAATGTTTGTGATATTGAATGTGTATGAACCATTGATTAATGCACAAAGACGGGAGGTATAATTAATCGTTAGGTATTAGATACTCACGGTTCAATAATTCTTTGTCGTGTATGAAGTTGAAAAAAGTTCGAACAGCGCATCCACACATGCGACCTTTTGTATGCCGGCGGCAGTTCGGTTGCGGTACAAAATGGACCACGACACAAAGTTTGCGTCATGTCAGTTTGAAAGCCGGCGGCATGTGTGGATCCTCCAGAAAATACTGTTTCACCTCTGATTCTTAAAACTATGTTTCAGAGCTTTCAAATGTCAGTTGTGGCAAATCAACTGTATGTCGTGTTATGTACGGTGGCCAGCACATCAAGTTACCACAAAATGTCAAATTTCCTCAGTTGATTTTGAACTTTGTTCTCAACAATTTATGGTTTAAAATCATTTGGAGAAATTTGACAGTTTTGTATACCTTGACCTGCTGGCGACTGTACAGTCGGATCATAACTTTGCAGTTTTGCAGTGGTAAATTTTAATTTAAAAAATACTAGTGTTAGTACTATTGGGGTCATAAATGTTTAGTTTTCATGATTATTGTCATTACTAATTTAAAAAATGTTTCATGTAAAATTAGGCATTAAAACCTTTAATTTCCCCGTCACGATTCCTTCACAATTCGAAGTGTCGTCAAAAATATATAGGGTAGGCCTATGTTTAACAAGAAAGGGAAAATGCCTTAAATGATGATAATGAACAGGTATAAAATGATATGAGGCAGAACATAATACAGGCTAGTGCGAAAGCGAACGCCTAGCGCCGCGTGAATGTGCCACTTGAATGTCTTGGACGTGTGGCGACAGGGGCCCGTGTCGCCTGGTCAATACTGACAAAGACAGTTAATGTTTAGCTTGTCTGTTCCACAGTCGACTGGGTCCTCGCGTGCATGTGCTTAGCTCATAGTCTTACAACATACCTAATGACTGTATATAAAGAAGTTATATTTTTGGATATACAAGGTAAATGGGAGATTGCTTATTTTTTGAGACTGTTGTCCAAATTATGATCATGATATCTTTTGTTGAAATTGTATACTTGGATGTAGGTAGATGTATTTCAAAATTATTTTTATAAACGAGATTTATTTTGGTTGTTATTTGTTTAGTTTAATTAATATGTCATGAATAAGTGTAATATTTTGCTATCACAGCCCGCACAGTATAGATATACTAAGTCAAATTTAAATTAATCACATATCAATTATTTAGTTTGTTATATTAATCATAGTTTTAATTGGTTGCTTTGTGTTTAATTGTAGATTTTGCTATATTAGTACCTAATAAATGTTTTTATTTGTAATACATCTAATTTATTTACGATCACCTTTTTGACAAATATTATGGCTAGGTTTCATGTGTATAGCATTGCTCTGGAGTTTGCAGTTAAAATCAGGTCCCTACTTTATAAAGATAATGAGGAACACGTTTTCACAAGAGTGGTTTATTATTCACATTAAGAATATAATGTATTTATTTAAAATAATGTCCGAGCTGACTAAACAATGCCAAGCCCTGGAATCTGCTAATCAGGTACTCCCTTTCCATGGGATTGGCAAAAACTAGATTAACGTACGCAACACCACAACACACAAACGAACACAATTAGTCATACAAATATGTACAAATGAAGTTATTTGAAACGTTGAATATGTACACCTATAGTATACAGAATGTTTCTTAATAAATTAATTGAAAAACGTACTTTACAGTTCATGCAATTTTTTTTACAAAATTGACTGAAAGGTCTTATCTTAATATAATATTTAAATTGTTCTATCCTAATTAAACTACTTACATTTCGTCATGTATTTTGTAGCTTTTTGTCGTACCCTAAGTATTTACATCTAAGTATAAGTTAGGCCTTTGTTGAGCCCTGTTCACAATACTCTATGGTAGGTAAATAGGTACTCATTATAATGAAATGCACACTGAGCGAAAGAACCGTTTACAACAGATGGTCAGGCAGTGTTCTATGGCAGACGACAACACGTAAGTAATTAAGAACTGCACGACGCTAAAAGCTTCAATGCAATGCGGCGGTTATTGCGCTCAATGAGTCTTTGATCTTTATTCCTACTATGTCATAAGTTATTCAGTCATACGATCCTTGTATGTCTGTCCGGCGGTGCGACGGGTAGGTCGTGGCTAATCGTACGAATCAGGTGCGTCGAGATCTTATCTCTACAAAGGGCAACTCCCCATATGAACGCATACACTATGATGAGACCTGCCATAGACGCAGCGATGACGATCCCTGAACGTTTACCATGAGACCAGTCCAGGATTTCGTATATGAAACGATTCCCGTTTCTGAAAAAATAAAACAATATAGTTAATATTGTTAATTATGCAACATTAGCTATAGGTACATTTTCAAACGGCGAACTGTGGCTGTACATTAGTGCACCTCTGCCTAACCCTTCGTCGAAGAATACGGGCTTGATGGTGGGTATGTAATTATGTATGTTACAGGCACACCAGCTTCGTCTTTTTAGCTTTTTTGGCTCTCTTACATCTCGGTTTTTAGCAGGCTGATTAGCACCCAGATTTGTAGTATCTACCTATTTCAAATCACAAAAATCCTATTTTTGGTTGCCGGGAACTGCTACATCACAAATCGTTTTGTAGCTTATGTGCCATGTCGTCAGCAAAACCTCTACTTAACCTTTGTAATCTACCTACCAGCAAAGCTTATTCAATGTTAAGTCCCTACTTGACATTTTGAACATGTTTGTCATAAGTAGGATAATTATATCTAATTTCTAAAAACTAGGAAAGAGTATCAGACCAGAGAAAATGCTTCATCCAAACACAGTAGAGGACGACAATTATAATGAAAAACAATAAGCATGTACCTAGATAGGTACCTAACTGTTCAGCCTGCCATGGTCGTGGAATGTCTCGAATACCATTCCCATATCTACAGGGCACGGGAAAGCAAGTGCAGTTTTCAGTCGGTAAGAGTCCAACATACCACGAGGACTTATGGTAGGTACTATCAAACCGATTTACCCGAAAACCTTACATTACCTTGCAAGTTAAATAAAAGATTGTAAAAAGGTAAGTTAGTTTGAACACTTTGGTTACAATTCCGTTAGGGGTTTGAATAATTATTTTCAATTTTACCTAGTACCTAGGTAATATTGCTAGTTTTTTATATTCTACCTATAATCTAACGGAATAAAGATATAATAGATTAATTAGAGATTAACATAAAACTTAGACATATCTATTACATACGTGTACATTATAGCATAAGATAGGTATAAGAGTGCTAACAAAAAATCCAAACTTCACAAGAAGCACCAAGAAAAATAACTACGATCAAATTTTTCCCTGATACTGAAACGTCTCGATTGCAGCATGGATTGCAATTGTTTCTTAGCGACTTGCATAGTCACATACAAAATTCAGAACTAAACTACTTATTTACAAAATTCAGAATTATTACGAGCTACTTACATATCTGTACCGCCGGCTCCGTAATATATGGCGGAGAAGGCAGCGTACCAGAGCCCCATGCCAAGCGGCTGGTACACGTGCAGGAATCGCACGGGCGTGCGCGACAGCAGTAGCTCTGCCATCACCACGCACGACGTGATGCCATGTGTCGACACGTCCAGCCAGAATGCGCGCGCACCCATCTCGTTTCGTAACTCTGCAACATGGTTACCATGATGTCATTATCGCTAGGATTTTATTTTTATCATTAGTCATGAACGTCACGGATTCAGAGGGACAAATCTATCCCAACCACCTGCTACGACGTGTGCCACATAGGGAGACGGCAGGGCATGTCGGACTCGTATCGACTAAAAACCTCATTAATTTCACTTGTCAGAGTCACGGCCATGAGATTCGTAACATTCACCACGACCGTGACAGCGACTGCTTCGACCTGCTAATTTAATTTTTGTAAGTAGGAAGTTCTATAACTACAGTCGGTGCTATATCTCTGCTCAGGGAATAAATTCGTAGTTCCAAGACAGTACAGCTCAGTGTGTACCTAATATGAAAGACTCGAGATACATGAATTCAGATTGTACTCAATGCCCTAATTGCAGTATTTACAACAGGAAACTTGAAAAGATATTTCAGGTAAAAATTATTTCAGGAAAACTACTTAAATTACCTACTAAGTTTGCTTTCAGTTTTGTAAACAAGGTAATGGTCGTACCTGGGTTATATAACAGTATCCAGTACAGCGTAGTGATCATGATGGACAGGGTCACGGAAATGTTGAACAACGCCCAGTACATACTTATATACCATGGTAGCTCCTTCGACTCTGAAATATATGCGATATTGATTAGGTAGGTACTTACGGGGCGTTCGGCACCAACCAAAAGCCGATATAGTGCCATTACATCAATACCTAACTCCTTTCAATTTATTGACTGTGGATGTAGCGAGAGGTACCTATTTATTGTGGTAATAGTTACGCCGCCGCCGGTCTACCTAAAAAACTTTAACTTATTTTTTTGGCAATGCCCTTGTTGCATCCAAAGCATCAATTCTTCTAAGTATATAAGGTAATTATCGAGTTTATTGATGGCAAGGTGAAGTTTGTAATCAATTGTAGTACTCAAAGTACCAGGTAATGGATCTGATCGCACTCATGATAAAAAAAAATACCGATGCAGATGTAAGTACACACGTGACACGGCTACAGGTCATCCTATACAGGTCCAGTTTAAGCTGATCTCGTCTTGTATAGGCTTCCCATACAATACCTAAGTGGCCAGCGTAAACTGGATTTGTAAAGCTTGATGTGTAGCCGTGCGTACCTACCTGTACCTACCAAGGTACGGTTTATTAAACATTTTTAATAGTAAAAACATTAGTAACGTTAATATTTACATTAGTATACTCATTAATTGTAAGATTAGCGTGTTATATGTAAAAAGTTATCAAAGCTAGTCGTAGGTACAAGAAGGAATATTCTGCTAATTAAATACATGCGGCAGCTACCTATTTAAACTAGATTTGCGTAGGTTGACTACAGGCCGTGTGTACATAAATTATGCTGACTATTCCAGAATTAACCACAAGAAAATCACCGTACCTACCTTATACTTAGATACTATAAAAAGGAAAGATTCAAATATTGGTGGGACACTTTATATGTACCTAGATATGGTAACAGTGGAATCGCAGGTAGCGTTGCGATTGTGAATGGTTGTTGATAGTTGCCTCATAATGGTGTTGCGTATGGGATCGTCCCGTTGACGCGACGCCGACATTGCATCGTGGAAATTACGACACGAGAGAAGTGCTTCGTGTCTAATAAGTAGGGTAGTACCTAGTAGATTTTTATATGCGAATATACCTAGTATAGAATAAAAAGGACCAAGTTACTATAGGCCGACCGTTTAACTCGCGTATCGCTTGCGCGGTAAGAAGGGAGCGGGGGCGGGTAACGCTACACACGGAGTCAATAATCCAAAGATTTATCTCGAGATAGACATTGTTGGTAAAGAATAAAATAATAAGTAAAGTATTTAAAATAATAAGCTCCCTTCTTACCGCGCAGGCGATACGCGAGTTAAACGGTCGGTCTATAGTTATTTTTTTTTATAAAGACGGCTCCCGCATTAGGGAACAAGCCCTGTGTCGCGGGGATCACAACGTACCTACACTCGTACAACTACTACGACTCGAAACAAATATCCGTGGAACGTAACAATATTAGCCTCAGGTGGGAATCGAAACCACGTCACGCAGCGCAACGATAGGGGCGAGGTGACACCAAAACATGCTGCCAAATCAAAATAGAAGTGTTAATCAAAACAGAATAAAATCCAAAAGATTTTATTTTGTTTTAATTAAATACTTAGTACAGATTTATGTGCGAAATGGAAAAATGCCATCACTACATGACAGATTAATTTATTAGTCTTATCTTGTTCTCATTGCGGTAAGCGCTTCGATATCGTTGGGTCATGGATTCGGTTCGCAGTGTGTGAGACGAAGTGTAATTTGGCTTCCCTCTTGGGAAAATAACACAATATATTGCATTCCTTTTAAATAAATAAATTCTTTTAAATATAACTATTTACTACTTTACTTACCGTTATTGGGGGTACGGAAAATCTCTATTATGAATTACCTATTTATTCATTTAGATAACAAAACTAGAGAAGGGATAAATTTAAGACTGATAACCGTCAAGGTAGATAGTAAGACTCAGTTTTTCATTTAATAATTCGTTTGTTGTGAATTGCAGTGTAATGTACCTATATGTATTGTTAATATTAAAACAGCGTAAAGATTTTACGATTACTGTATTTTTCTATTTGTCAATGCAATAATACAATACTTATATTGTGTTGTAGTTGGGATATGCGCCACATGATATTATGATTTATAGTTATAATGATAGTGTTATTTCAATAAGTATTCTTTTAGTCCAATATTTCAAGAATGGCACTACATTCTCTTTAAACTTCAACTCTGAGAAGATATTATTTACGGACACTCAGAGTCAGTTTAAAGGACGCTGAGTTAAAACAATGAAATAATAAGTAACCTGTGATATGAAGGTAACAGAACTACGACAGAGTATTTCGTGGGGCGGGAAGTCTGCATGACCCATCGTCTGCCATTTAAGGAACCAGCAGGGTATCGTGGCGACTAAAACCGCACTTGTCTTGTTTTGCCCTCATTTCCCTTTCGACAGAAGTTTGCAAAAGGAATAAAGCAACATATTTAATGGCTATGATTTAGATAACGAAGGCTTATACTTAGCGATAACTACACATATGCACAACTTATGCATCTCGATTCTTTTATCTGAGTAGCGTTACCTATGTACTTTTTATCTAACTATGCACGCGGAGACGCTGAGAAAAGGTTAACGTGACATAAATAAACACGCTCTAACGTAGCTGCCGACATAATGTTGTTAATCTAATTTTTGACCAGGCTAATTGTTGAGCTGGGCTCCACCGGTTCAACTGACGTTACGACTAGTTCGAGCCCAAAAACAATATCTGATGTAGAATAACCGGTCACTCAAACTATATCTACTTATATGTGAATCGGTGTCATTGTTTATAATCTCATCACTGTCCTCATGAGACAATAGGTTGGTATTATTATAAATTAACTTTATTTAATGTTGATTTACACGTTCGATAACAATGAACGGGTTCGCGTGTAACACGAAACACACTATTGTGGCTTTGTTTTACAAAGGATTTAACAAGTTACTGATGATTATAGGTACCTATAGCCTGCGAATGTTATCAATCTGATATTTTTAAATTGCAACTGGCCGTTAAAACAAGAACTACCTCAATTGACCGTGTATTGGCAAGGTTAAGTAACTTACGAGTGAACCTAAAACGTGTTTAACGACTTATTGTGCAAGAGGGGGAATTGGGAGGTGCAACGATGCATTTTATTACCTTAAGTACGACGAGTACATTGCTGTAAATTATGATGTCGGTAGTTAGTGTTGTTATCTAAAAGGAAGAGTTCGAGTATAAAATTCGCTGTAAAAGACCTAAACCCATTTCCTTTTCCCCTTTCCAAAATAACTAGCGTAGTTAGGTAGGTAAATATGCAAACTAGAGAATATTTTAAAATAGTTGGGATTTGTTTATAAAATTTACTTGTTATTTCCAACATACATGTGTCCAAAAAAACTTGACATTGGGTCTTGATGATGATAGAGACAAAACAATGATTTTACCCAAATTACAATCTTATTTAATTAAAGGTATGAGAGTCGTATTGTACCTACCTACGCAGTTCCCTAGTAATGTTTAAGCCCCATGTTAAAGGGAGTGAGCCTATTACCGCCCTAATGGCAATAGGCTCGCTCCCTTTTACAGAGTAAATCCCGAGTTGCTACTGAAAAACTAAAAAAATACTTTGCTTGACCTGGGTATCGAACCCAGGACCTTTAGTAGTAGTCGCGCTTATGACTAATGCCGCAAAATTCTTTTGTTAATACATTCAACCTGTCATGGTACCTATGTCATTATCCATCTTATTATTCATTCATAGTTAACTAGATTATGATATTTTTACCATTTTTGTAATCGAACCCTGAAACTTGTTGGATGGTGCTAAGATATAGATACTTCAGACAAACTCTTAAATGATTTACAAGCTGAATAATTATAAGTGTCTACTTAGATCAGGTTCTTAGAGACTTACCATACGACTTGTTGAGAAGAAAAGAGAATGATACGATTATTCCACACAGCATCGTGCCCACAACCAGCATAAGTCCCCAGTTTGTCAGGTAGATTAGCCAGTACGGGTTGGGAGCTTCAATAAGGGACCATGTCATGATGCCAAAGGCCACTCCTGCCAAAAACAACCGCAGGACCAGCATTGGTAACGGCGAATCTCCGCGTTGCCATGATGAAGCATAAAAATCGCTTAGTCTCTCGTTTGTCGACACCCATAAGGCCGAAAGGGACACACTTTTCCTATAAAATTTCACCATTTTGATCACTTATATTTAGACACTAAAAAATCATGTTACACATTGTTTGAGTATTATTATTTACACGGTACTAAGTATGTACGGGACTACGAGATAAAATAAATCCTTTGTAATGATAAATGTTGTAACGCGCATAACAGATATATCTGAAATCCGTGTGCCAAGTGTCAAGAGAGTGAGCAGAGCCCGTATCGATGGTTTATCTCGTTATCTTTATTACTAATCTAATTCCGAGATATTTGTAAAATAGGTAAAATTTGTGCAAATAAATAAGATTATTTTAATCCTAGATGGTATTAAGAAGAAATTTAGTAGAACAAGGTTTTTAAGAAGAAATTTGCTAGAACAAGATTTTATTTTGTAGTGAATGACTTCATAGTTTATGTATATTAAGGGCTTTATACGCGTGTATCCGATAAAATGGTAAAAGACACGCGCCGGCTTTGCGGTTGCGCGGGCGCAGCGCAGGCGCGCAAAGTCGTAGACGCAGATGCAGACTGGTGCGGGCGGCGAAGACAGACAGAGCGCGGGGCGCGCCTCCAGCACCGCCACTATACTTGCGTAAACTATAACCTTACTTATGTAATTACTTGTTTTCTAAACTCAATCTGGGTTATGTTGTGTCAACACTGTACGGTCAAATACTTACCTAGATACGTACTCGGATATATTATGATCGCGAATCAATCCGTTGATTACTACTATATTATGAAAAAATATTATAGATAACCTGCCCAACCATTTCAATATGCCGAGTGTTTTATTTACTTCTCATTTCAGTTCACAGGCTAACTTATTTTAATACCTATGTGTATGTGTACATACTTATATAATTTAGTTTCTGCCTACCTCTATGGGAAAAAAGCGTCGGTATATATACTAAAGTATGTACCTAAATGTTGGTTGCATGTAGTGTACAAAGATATATATATATATATATATAAGACATCTAGGCACTTTTATTGCTTTGCATAAAAAGGTTCAGTTTGAATAATTCGGTAAACAAATTAATGGTTTTGTAAAATAAGAAATTCCAACCTTTCTTAATTAATACTTACTTCAATCTTAGAATGATTCGTGCCTAGGTCAAAAATACAACGGCTTGAAGTTTGACAATTAATAAGATAAGACAAGATTTATGTACAAACTGTTGCTGAATATTTAACATCACCCGTAGGTAACAGGTGAAGTTAATATTCAGTATCAACTTGGATCTGAGTCAAGGTAAAATCCTAAAATGATTCGATTGTTAATAAAAACAAATACTAAGAATAAAATGATTCATACTTCATAGTCAGTATGCGGATATAAAGAATACGATAAATTGCGAGATTCGGAACACCTGCCGTACAACTGTACGGACTCCCAAATGCATGAAGCAATAGTGGAATGAGTAAACCGTCGTCACAGTACATATATGCTGTCGTCGTCGGCGGCGCGTGCGCATAGGGTTGCCAAATGTTAGGTCTGAATAAATACTTATTTACAAATATGCCCACACTTTAAAAAATACACCTACTATTATATGGAATATTTATAAATACGAGAATGTATTTCTCGTTATTTATTACTAATGTTGCTGTTACTCATATCATCCTAAAGGACTTTTTGAGACAAACGGTCTCCAATATCCAATCTATCTATGCAGCAAATAACGTCAAAATAGGTTCAGCGGTTTAGGCGTGAAAACGTTACAAACACATAAAGTTACTTTCGTATTAATAAATTATTAGTTTGGATACTAAAATGTTTACGTCCCATGTAATATGGCGAGCCTATTGCTATACCGGGCACAAATCCAGATTCCATAACTGCTAGTGACTCATATAAAAACCCAATAACACTATTCAACCTAGAAATCTAACCCAGGACTTCTAGCGTAGCAGACGCACTTAGGACTACTAGACTTATTAGGCAGTCAATTTGTATATTATGTAGATACCTACTGTTGTAGAAATAAGGGTTGTTTATAAAACGGGAAAAGTAGATGAAAGAACGTAACACTCGTACCACGTACATTTATTTCTAAAAAAGAGTACCTTTGCTAAAGATTGTTAAAGATATAATTATGTTGGTACGGTTCATGATTTGCAACATCTGGTGTGCTATGGAAACATGCAAGTCATGATGATTTACTTGATTACTAATTATGTGACAAGGAGGTAATATCGAACGGCATTGGTAGAATGTGTATGACTGTGTAGAATGTACTCGTTCCTTAATTAGTATTTTATTGAGTAGTACGAACTTCATCACATAAAGAAATTCATACTCTTCTTGAAATTATAGTTGAACTGCTTACATGATAAATAAATAGTCACAATTACTTTAACAGCTTCCTAATATCATAAATAAAATTATGCTCTATTTAAATCAATAAGTTGAGAAACTTACGTATGGAATCCTACGATCTACCTAGGTTAGGTAGATACCACACAACAGGTAAATGTTATGTGGTAGATACCTATGATAATTTTCCTATAAAATCGCATCGTTAATATTAATTGAGCAGTATTTTTCCGTATTGCAGTAAGCAGTAATTAGGTACCTACTTATCTATTACTTCTGAATTCTTAACAATTTTTCTTGAATTCGAAACATGTGTCTACTTACGTTATATCGACCAGTTGATAATTCATTGCGTAAATACAAATAAGCTGGTACATTTTTATAGTTTCATTTAACGTAAAATTATTATTTAATCACAGTAAAAATATTCTGAATCTTCAAGATGACGTACAGAATGACAATGACATTGAGTATGCAAAAAACTCTTTGAAACAATGGTATAAAAAACGTTAATCTCATTGAAACGGGTCTCTGTTTAATATAAACAAGAATTTTATATCTTGAATATAATTTGTGCGGATGACCGGTAGGTGTTTAAGGTCGAATTGCGCTGTTTTATTTTCTTAGTTTACATTTTCCTAATATGGAGTCCCGCGCTACCTAGAGTGATGTTTTAAACACCCACGACAAAGAATAAGAATAGAATAATGTCTATTAACCATATAAATGCACATATTTAATTGCAGGTTCATACAGGAGACTACCTGGGTCTAAGACATGGGACAGGGTTGCTTTACCTTATAAAAAATTCAAGATATAAATATCGGTGCTCCTTGAATTTTTGTAGCCATAGCATAAGTAGTGGGATACTCTATTTCAATAAATAAATGAAACAAATACTTTGTTACCTAGTTATTAAACATATTTTTATTTTCAAGTTTCAGACATATAGCATGTAGCCATTTATTATTAAATACGCAATAGACACACTTTATTTATTGAGAAAAAAAATTGAAAAACTGGGCTACAAAAGAAGACCTAGTAGATACTATGTCCGTATAACGGGATTCAGTGTAAAAACTGAATTTTTGTTTAGACTAGGTATAAAATGTAAATATCGATTTGATTCTTGTAACTATACTACGCAAATATACCTACCTACAAAACTTCACAGAAGTATTACCACCTAATATTAAACTAAAGCTAAGCAGAATAAGAAACAAAAGAAAATAAAACAAATCTTTAGTTATTTTTAGAGGCTACGGCTGCATTTTTCGACACCGGGGTTACATGAGCGTAGCGGAATAAAACGAGAAAGGTACAACTTACGATCGGTAGATGCCCCAGTTGTATATCTCTCAAGAGGCTAGCTTCTTCCCCCAAAACAAAGTCTCGATCACGCATTTATATTAAAAGTATGTAAGTGTGATTAAACCCTGTTTCATACGTCGCAAAGCAGCCGTAGATTCGTTTACGCGTTCATTCGTGCCGTCTGTCGTAACGGAACGCCTTCGTCAACGTAAACGGTGACGGTCCTGTGTATGCACCGTGCTGCAATGGCGTCACGCGCCGCCGACATCGCCGTGGTCACCACGTGCAAGCCCACCAGTAGCAGGCCAGTGATGACCACCACAAGGGTGGTCGTGCTCGGTTCCGACCAGTTCACCACTGGATAGATGTATGCGTTACCTTCTCTGGAACAAAAGCACAGTATGTAGAGTTTTTTAATAGTGGTTTTCAATTTATAAAAAAAATTAAGTCTTGCTTATTTTTTAGCATTAAATATTGCGAAATGTTTACAAAGAGAATTTTCTAATTAGAAAATTTCTTAGTGAAAGAAAAAACCTGCCTGAGATCGTTTTTTTTTTAAATTTTCTTTAATTAGAAAATTCATATCTTTGTGAACATTAAGTCTTGCTTATGTTGATAGAATTAGGCGATAGAATTTTATGTTCAAATTGCTGGAAGACTTAAAGTTATCTTTCTAATATAAAAATTTCGTGTCACTGTGTATGATATCGAACTCTTCTGAAAAGGCTTGACCTATTTTGTGATTGTTTTTGGTACATTTGGTATGTCTGCGAATAGGTCGTAGGCTATTTGTACCACTGCCCTCAACCCACATTTTTTTCCGGGTCAGTTAGTAATTATATAACATTCTTGCCTACAAAGGCTGAGATTTCAATTGTGATCAATTTGACTGTGTCAAACTTATTATGACATCATTGTCGTTAACCGTCCAACTGTGCAGATAAGTGCATTGGTGCATTGCTTGGTCCATTTTTAGTTATTCTTCTAACTAAGGTGCATTGCCAAATAAATGCGATAAGCGTTTTGCGCCCGACTCAATTTATTATAATATTATTATTTATTAGAATCAATTTAGGTAATTTACAATGCACGTTGCGCCGCGCGTCAATAGTAAATTCTTAGGTACAAAGTAAATAAAAGTACGAACATGCAAGGTTGATAAAACACAATACTTCAACTCGTGTTTTATCTTCACAACCGAAGTTATTGTTTGTAACAATTGGGTTGCAAGTTATAATTAGAAATAATTTACTTATTTTGTTGGCCGAGATACGAAGTATTCTCAGCCCAGAATAAGTCATGACTGAAGAGATGTAGGAAACCTTCTGATCGACGACCCTTTTGTATAGATCCATATTAATTACAACACGAATGACAAAGACATAACTTGTTTTCCTAAAATAGATAAACAGGCTCTCGTGGACGTTCTATTTTAAGGATGTGTATGCGAGACATCTTTGCCAGGACGCGAAGGTGACGTGAAGGTTTGTCTGTTCATTTCGAATGCATTTTGTTTGACATTATACCTAATTATTAAACTATAATAATACAAGTCTTACACATAAGACAGTTCTTTTATGGAAGTCAGAAACCCAATTTCTGGTTTAATGATAAAATGTTTTCTTTTTTCATTATTTCTACAAATGTATTGAAACCGTTTTATATCTTATTATTTAGTACGAATGAGAGATTCACACCGATTAATGTCTTAATGTAGAATACATAAATACATACGGTTATTTATACAGCTCGCTTGTTCTTTGTTTGCAATACTCAAACTGGTTTAAATTCTAAAGACAGACGTACAATAAAAGTATAAATTTTGTACGGTAGAAACTCAGGAGGTATTTGTAAAAAATGACTTTTAACATCGCGCATCGTTAAAGGTATACACTGTCATAATCTTTCGATATGTCACGTGATGAAATTATGTCAAATCCAGGTCAAACAAAAAGTCAAAGTAATACTTGATCGGATGCGGTTTGTTTCCTATTGGAATGTAAAAGCAATCTCACTGGTCTGTTCCACCGGCGAAGTGGTAGATGAGCCCGAACAGCATGTAAACTGCGCCGAAGACAAGAGGCTGGTAAATATGCAGCAACCGGCTAGGGTGGGAGCCGCTGGCCAGCAGGAGCAGCACCACTAGAGAGTTGAGCCCGTGCACCGCTATATCCAGGCCATGGTTCACCTCCTCCTCGATGCCAGCTGGTAAAATATTGAACGAACAAGTGATTATTTGTTACAGTAAAACTTTTTGGCCGTGGGTTCGATAGGAAAGCATCACAATGCCACGGTAATGACATGGACCGACTCGATCGAGCATCTGTAATTCTGTATGTACGAGACATTATTGTTGATAGAGTCCGTATATTTCATTTTAAGGAATCGATTATAAACAATGCTTAATATTCCGTTCATATATTTTTTTTGTATTAAATTTTTTTTTGTATGTTGTACCAAATTTGTTACACTATAGAAAATGTATATATTGGTATCGGTTACAACTATACTGCATTATATTCGTGTAAGTCCATACTAATACTTACTAAGGAATGGGCATCATTTCTTAAAAAATATTCTTACCTTCGTATAGTAGAGTCCAGTAGAATATAGTGATCAAGAAAGCAATGGGTACGGCGATGTTGAACAGCACCCAGTAGGTCTTCACAAACCAAGGCAGCTTGAGCTCGGTGCCTGACCAATTTTGAAAAGCAAAGTATACAATATGACGTTGTTCATTAATTAGTTCGTAGGTGTTTTACAAATGAAATGTGAAAATAAAGAGAGAACAAAATGTAAGCATAGCATTAATACACATACAAATATGACAATATACATACATACATACACTCACGCCTTTTTCCCACAGGTGTAGGCAGAAACTATGGACTGCCACTTGCTACGACTCTTGCATATCTCTTTCGCGTCTTCCACATTCATGCATCTTTTCATACACAAGCGCCGGTTGCGAGTACTACGCACCTGACCTTTTTGGAGAACCTCGCCGATAAGATCGGTATGACAATATAATCTTTAAATATTTCAATTTAATATGCTATGTCTATCTATTTCATTACACATTTGAAAAGCTACAGTAGGTACTATCTGGACTGGCTCTAAACATCTGTAGCTATGTTAAGAGCTAAGTCCAGATAGGGCTGGCTTGGCAGGACAATCATGAATGAATGAAAGGAGGATAGGGCTCTTGTGGCGGGATCATACATAATATTAGGGAAAACAGTTATATAATAGTGATTTATATCTACCTACTTACTTATTGGTCCGTAAAGGTAACAGCGTGCTGACACCACAGTTGCGAATCCGGTGGCAAGAAGGATGCTCGTCAAACCCCAATGGGTCAGGTAAATGCACCAGTAGGCCGCATTACCACTCAGTATGTATGTTATTATCGACGATAACACTATTCCTAGAGATGTGAGGAACAGCAGTGCCCGCCAAATCAAAAGTGGCACGACCGACCGCGTTGTTTGCCAACTACTGAGATAAAAGTCAGTCGGTTTAGGATGCTCCAATGTGAGCATATCCGTCTTCAGTTCTTGTTTAAAATAAGTCTTTATAGCACTCATCTCGATGTTGTTTTGGTAACAGTAACACAGCACACCCAACCCTATCGATTACAAGGAACTGATAATAATCGGTATCGTAGTATGGTTATCGAGTGACTCAGATACATTATCTAAATTCGGTGCCAAAAAATATATCTGATTGTGATATGTACTGTAACTTCATGTGTACACTTTGGGCTTGAAATGGAAGCAAGCAGTAGTACAGCACCAGAGACGACGGATATTTTTTTTAAAGCGGTGTAACACTGTCAACAAAATCTTTTTACAAACCGTGTGCCAAGGACATTTTACGTATATAAAAAGTCTCTATTGGGATGAATTGGGATCGATAGGTAATAGAAAATATAACACACATATAGCGACTGCAATAGTATATTCCCGTGACATAGAGTTACAGGATAAATTATGAGCTAAGATAATATCTATCTACCTATTGGTATTTTATTATACAAAACATACAGCAACGCTAATTAAAATTAACGATGAGAGTTTATAACGATGAAGTTCAGTCAATTTAACCTACTTACCTACCTTAGTTTTAACTATTTAGGAAAGCAAACGTTACCAAAAAACAATCCACTGATTAAATCCTGTGTTACTGTAAACAAATACACATATTATTGTAATGAGGATACAGTTGTTTATTGTCTATTGCTTTTTATAAAGTATATTTAACACTAATTATTACGGTCCTCTGATATGGGAAGGACGGAGTCCGCAGACTGTCTGCATCGCTTGGTGAGGGCATCCCTGGCCACCGTGAGTGCGACGACGATGGCGTGGATGATGACGATGAGGATAGCCGACAACACTACCAGTAATATGGTCTGCCCAGGCTGCGACCAGTCCAACATGGGATAAATGTAGCCCGTGCCGAAACTACACAAACAAATATATTACCTAATAAATAAATAATCTATACACCGTAATATACAATAATTAAAGGTGTGCGCGTGCAGCGCTGTGGACCTTTTATATGACATTTAACATTAATCGCATTTATCTATTTTTTAATAGGATAGTTAAACAATAATTGTTATTATTTTTTTAGGAAAAGAAAACCGACTTTCAGCCTATTGTGGTATCTTAAGAAGCGATGCTCAAAAATCAACCAAGTTTGTATGGGGACCATCTTGTAACTGTAGAAATTAGTTTCGAGAACGTCCCATAAAACGGTTTAATTGGGGTTATTACGTACATAAAAAAGAAATACTATCGAATGAGTTTTTTTTTATGGAGATCGTAGTTAAAAAAATTATTTCACTAGGTAACTAAGTACTCACGTACTTAGCCAAAGGATAGATTGCACATAAATATTGCTTATTATAATGTAGGTAGGTCTTTTTAAAAAACCTAATAAGATATTTAATTCAAAATACTTACGGGCCAATCCCTCCGGCAGCGTAGTATATGACGCTAAAAATCATATACACGATCCCGGTTAAGAGCGGAAGATAGAAGTGCATGAGTCGGCAGGGATGGCGCGAGGTAGCCAGCAGCATGAACATCAGCACCGAGTTGATACCGTGGATGAACACGTCCAGCACTGGGTCAATGGCGTAGTCCACCTCTGGAACATTACGACGACATAATAATAATTAATATTGCTTTTTCTTGACAACGTATACGAACATACCTTATCCGACCTGTCCGAGGTGTTTTTGTAAATTTTTAATACACAATACATAATTCCTACAGCATTTTCATTGATTTTAACACAAGTTTCAACGCATTTGTACCTTTAAACTATAAGAAAAGTGCGTTTATCGAAAAAAAGTATGGAACGTTTTTTACTCAAAATTTTCTTAGGTTGACGCTAGGTTGACGATACGAAATGTCCCTTTGTATGTATTATAAACGGCCCTTTAAGATGAATTATTCGAGGATCATCAACCATTTCGAAACTGAATTATTGAGGTTTAATGTAGGTTAACAAGTGTATTTTTGTCTTACCATCTAGGTACAATCACCGATTTAAAAAAATACACAGTGAACTCGTAAATCTCTGACAATTAGTGTTACCTACCAACATTTCTAAAACTCGGAGGTTCACGCACCTACTTTCCGGGACCAATGATATTATTACTCACCTAGACCAGTAAGTAATGTCCAGTAAAATGCCGTGATGAATAGCGCTATAGTGATGGTGCAGTTATACACCACCCAGTATAATTTCACGAGTATTGGTAGGCTTGAATCTGAAAAGAAATATGTGAAGTTATGATTTTAGTATACAATCCTCACTGCCATTCAGATAGGCATATAAGAGGCGAGAAAATGTCTGACTTGCTCGCTTGACGTTGGAGTTTTTCGTAAAGCACTTTGGTGTGTTTAAACTTGTCAAACCCAGCTCCTCCTCGGATGTTGCGGTTCTGATATTCTACAGGCCGTAGTGTTTCCTCAAGTGCATAAGGGAGGTAGGGTGCTATTAAACGGTCTCTATCCTTCTATCTTGCTACGTAAAGGATTCTTTGTGAATCTTTCAAATTAAAACCAGGGTTGTTCTCATTTTACCATTTAAGAGTTTGAGACTAAGAAGAGTTTCTGAATCCAGTGTCGCAAAACCTCTTTGAGGCTAATCTTCATGGCCAGTGCCGTATTTGATATGTTATGTGATATTGGTTACGGAAGCAAAGGAAAGGAAGGAATTGGGTATAGATTATTATTGATATCAACGCGTTGTTTGAACCTTTATTAGTCATAAATTGGGAGTATATTCATAAATATCGGTATTAGCATTCGTCATACATTGATAAAGAGTATTATGGATATCGTGTATCTCAAACTATATAACTAAGTATGTATATCTTTCATCGTTATGTTGTTAATCGATACAAACCCTACCTAGTTACCGCTGTGATAACGTATTTTGTCGTGCACTAATCGGTCTCGCCCATAAATTTCCTTGCTAGATAATTTAAGCATACGTTTTTCTGTTTAAGCGTAAATATGTACAAAGGTCACTTTTTATACTTAAAATTATGTAGGCAAAACAAATCTGTTCTTGCAGAGAGGGTAAGCGTATACGCTATCCGTTTGGTAAAGGCACAGAATCTAAGCTCCTTGTACTCGTATCACTATACTTTGCCCAATGGCTCCAGGTTTTTAATCGGCCCGTGTCCGATTTACCTTGCTGCAACGGATGATTTATTAGAATTCTCAATATTACAAAAAGGGGCCAATGTTGTAAAAGACGAATAAGTAACAATCATTATGATGAATATAGACTATCAGCAAGCCTATTTTCTAAATTATTCTTTGACTCCTTTATCCTCGCATTGTATTCCTTTCAGTTAAGGAATATACCTATTTATTTTCCTTAAAGAGTAAGTTACACTTAAACTTGTGTTTGACTAAATGTCACTTGAAACCTACTATTATTTACAATAGTTGGTTATAAGTTCATTGATACTAAAGGGGGAGATATCTTTGTTTATCTAAAACATACCTAATGTTTATTATTAGGTATGTAATGTGGAGATTACATGAGCTATTTAAGCTAATGTCGACCTGTAAAAGAGCTTTACAATTACGTTTTTATTGTGTTTTTTTTTGCGGTTTCTTTATGCAATATAAACTTTTATTTATTTAAGTACATACATATTTGACATTAATTTGTTTCATTGATTCGTTGATATTGATAGTATATAGTTTTTGCCATAATGCATTTGTTCATTAAAGAACAGTGATCCTCCAGAGGGTCATAAAAATTAAATTGTCCGCTAATTATTTATTAACAGGTTAATCTGTAGGCCTAACATACCTACTGTAATTAAACCATTATACCTACCGCGCTACAATTGATAAAGTATAGGATTTTGTGATTAATTTTAATTATTATTGATTTTGATTATAATTGATGACCCTACTTATAATCTAAATTCCAATATTTCTGTAAAAAAGAATGTCATCATTATGATTCATTTACAAATAGGATAACATAGCCATGATTTTGTAGGATTTAGGTACACAATCGATATCTACAACTTTACTGAATCCAATTCGTAACAGAAGCGGCGTCGAAAAAATAGGAGAATACTACAGAATAATAGTTAAGTGTCGTTTATTACCAGAAACAATAATTAATTTTACAAGTTCAAAGTTATAGAAATAGTTTTTCAGCATGATATTTTACAGTTATTCACCCTAAGATAAAGTGTAGAACATTGTTTACTAAAATTTGGAGCAATGAGATTGCAATAATTGGAACCTTGCCTCCTAACCTAGGAATATCCTGTATATTAGGAGCCTATATGAGGATATATATATAAATGCCAACTTCTTTGTCACTTTCAAATACATATTATGTGGGATACCTATCTAATGTTTATTTTAAAGAAGGGTTCTATGTATTATTATATTATTTATAACGTTGTTTATTTAGATACTTAGGTTTGTGTAGTTAGGCTGGATATATTTTAGAAACCAATTGATTAGTTAATAAATATTAATATAATAACTACAAGTAGGTAACTGCCTATTTATTCACAAAGTTGGAATAATGTTCATACTTAGATTAATAAGCTTCATGAGATATACTTATTAGTACTAAATACTTAGTTTATAAAAAACCTTTGGCACCTACTAATTGCCTTATGTTATATACTTTAGAGTAGTTTAAGGATATAGGACATAGTAACAAACAGTTTTTGACTTACCTAGAGATCCTTTGGAATATGAAGCGAGGGAGACGGCTAATGCCAACCCAGATGTGACGGTAATAAGAATCAGTCCCCAATGAGTCATAAAAATAAACCAATCACCCACGCTCATCTCTTCCGTCATGAGAATCATCGAACTAATTAGAGTACCAGCACAACCTATAAACACTAAAGTTCTTATAAGTAATAAAGGCAGTTTAGAACGGTTCCTTTGCCAACAAGTTAGGTAAAAGTCTGAGAGATTTTCATGCTCTAAAAAAAGCATTTCAGATCGAAATTCCTTTTTGAAGTATTTTTTCACGTTGTCACCCATTTTCGCGAATTTGAATTAATATCTAGAATAAGTCAACCGAGCCTGGCGGCAGTCAACAGCAAACCGACACTGTTATCTCTGATTTGCCCTCGCGATTGTGTGCCTTCCACGATGGTCCATACATTTTAGTTGATAACAATAGAACAATGACGTCCTCTGATTTAATTAAAGAGTTTAGTCATTGTAAAATTAAGGAAAAAATAATAGGACAATAAATAGGTATTAGTGTGGTTATATTGTATCAGGTGGATATATATTATTTATATCCTGATATACGTTGTACTCGCACAGACCAACTTTATTTAAAGATACGGGTGCATACATAAACTCATGCCTTTTTCTAACAGGGGTAGGCAGAAACTACAGAGATAGAATAGTAAAATCCATATTTGTAAGCTTTATATGTAGTTTCTGAGATTTCACGATTGTTTAGTGAGCGAATTATCACTTAAGTATCTACTTACAATAATTAATAGGTCGAAGAATTAATAGTAGAAGGTTACTAGATAATAAATTATTAAAGAAATTTGACATGCAAGGAGTTAATAATGCTCTTAACAAAAGAATCAGCAATTCGTCTAGTAAGCGCCGCGCGCCGGTATCATATCATAATTACAGGAGCACGAGCATTGGGGTTATTAACAGACTACTGCCCAACAAAGACCATGTTAGACAGTTGAGAGTAGCACATATGAGAATCGGGATTATGATAGATCATGTAATCAAGGGTGAAATAATATCCGTATACATATTTAAATTATAAAATTTATTATGTCATGTATCGTAATTAACACAATATTGATGTCTAAAGCATTGTATAGACTGCGCGTACGTTCCCAATATGTACTCGTAGTCACGTGCTCGTGGCTACGCGTATGCCACTACCCGTACGAATATGTAGCGTAGTTTTACGTGACGTATCGACGTAGACAAGTCCCTGTACTGTAAGTAAACCTGTACCCTGAAAAACGCTGTTCGTTTTTAAGGATCTCTTCGTGGTCATGTGCGTTGGGTCTAGCTGTAGACTTATGTTCCGAAGAGTAACAACATTAGATACCCTAGTTATTTATTAGATATATTTTCTTCTGAGCCATTGTTTACAAAAATTGTTTATAAAAAAAGTACTGTAACCTTATACCTTATACTTAATGAACTAAAATCACAGTGCGCTTTAATTAAAAAGTACAATATAAACATCTTGACATTATAATAAAACGTAAAAGGGAAGTTTATGCTCTGTTTTAGTGTAAACTTCACAGTTTTTTTGTTTGTAACTACGATTAACAAAACGTCCAATCTGTTTAACGCTAACTATCTAAATAGGTAGGTACTTACAACAAAAGTTTCCCTTAAAAAATCATTCTACCTAAGAATTTACTTCGTTAAGCTATATCACATTTTAATACACTACAAACCCAGAATAGTTTATTTACACATTTTCACTTGTTTACCCTTACAAAGGGGATGTAAAATACAGCCTATCCTCGGGAGCAGTCATGGCCGGGGTTACTAGAACAATAATAATCTAGCAAGTGTTGGTGGTAGTTGCGTTCATGGTGTAAATGCGTCGTTGTAGACGCCTGTCGACACGGCGAGGCGTCGCTTGGCGATCGCGTCTCGCGCCGCAGCTAAGCCCACGACTAGAAGGTGCATTAAGGCAAGGAACAGGCCTGTCAATGTGATCACTACCATCGTCTGCTCCGGCTTAGACCAGTCCACTACGGGGTAGATGAACGGGTTACCCCATCTGAAACATGATAAAATTTAGCAGTTAATAGGGGAAAGCAAGAAATAAGACCCATTCTCTACATGTTTTATAAAGAGAATGAGTCTATGTACCAGACCTTTTTTTGTCTGATGTGTACAGTGGATAATAACTGTTACCTGACCTACCCTAGGTGGGACTGTGGGGTCTCGGTAGGTCAGGTAACAGCCACAGGTAAAACCCACTGTACCTATAAAACCACACAACATAACAGTATAGATAAGTACTCTAATAGGTACATTCATTCATAAATATATTTTACTTTTCTAAAGCTTCTTATTGTGAGGGCCCAACTGTTACGTCTCAATGTGGAGTAAGGTCATTCCCACGCCACGGTGTGTGATTCTATCAACTGTTTTGTATATCTATACTAATGAATATGAAGAGGTAAAGTTTGTGAGTTTGCGACGTTGTAGGCGATAATCTCTGGATCTACTGAACCGATTTTGAAAATTCTTTCACCAACAGAAAGCCAAATTATTCCTGAGTGACATAGGTTATATATTATTCGGTAAAATTAAAAGAAACGTAGGTATAGTCGACGCGGGTGGAAAGCTAGTAGTTTATACACGTGATTATGAGAAGGACGCCCGGACGACGGTTCCCAACTATGCACACGGTATACCTAATCAGTATAATCCTTGTTGTAATTTTACATTAGGTACTAGAATAAAAACATGACTTATAATTATATTATTACGACGAATATGAGGCTTAATACACAAATGCTACAGTACCTATACAGTATATATACACTTATACACTGAAACACACTATAAAGTTTATATACACAACCATTATCATAGATAAAAAAAGGCCGTGCGTTAGACTCGCAAAAACAAAGATTTTGATGAATGTTTTTATATGTGTGTTTAAGTCGGTCCCTGAATGGTTTAATTTAATAATTGGCCCAGTTAGGCAGCGCTGTGATGGTTTTCGAGTACTAACCGTGCTGCTAGTTTTCGAGCGAGGTTTTTATGTATGTATGTCTATACTACTGTTGTTAAGTTATTTGAAACAAGTCAGAAAACTTAACAATAATTTGTGCTGTTTAGTGTTTAAATTGGAGAGTTATTCTTATCAACTAAGCTTCATATTTAAGATATCATTTAAGAAAATGTACTTTATTGAAACTGGTCAAAAATTATAGGTATATTTAAGTAATTACGTTTGCAGTTCCTGTCAGTTCACACGCTATAAGTTTAAAAAAAAATTGGCCTTTTGTAGAATTATATTTTTAAATTTTTTGAATAATATGTTCCACACCTAAATTTAAAAATAAAATAGGTATAGCCAAATATCATAATGCCTGGCGATATTACCTATACCCATTCTTCTGCAAACATGCTGATTTGTTTTAAAATAACATAATTTACTTACTTTCTTAACTAAAATATTTGAATTGTGTTTAGTCCAGTTGGACAACTAATTTCAAATTGCCTGTTCTGTGTAAAATAGTAAATACAATTCAGCAAGAAAATATTTAGCTTCATGGTGGACGCGCGCACAAAGTCACACGAAGTAAATTAAATGCATATTTTATAATTTTTATTCAATGTCAATGAATGAGCCGGTAACCGTTTACGAAAGGGCTATATTTGTATTTATTTAGCAAACACTTCTAGGTACTTACTCGCGTACATATTATTTGCCTTTTTGTTAAATAACACCAAGGCTTCACATGCTTATATTCAGCATACACAAGTTGGGTCGTTCACATTACCATGAATAATGTGAATATGAATAAGCTTTATAATTGCCGTATAGGTTTGAGTAATATTTTGAAATATGGCGTTGATTTTCAGTTATTGATTGCTTTCTGATATTGAATCCTTCATAATAATATTAATATTTTCAAGAGTTTATCTATTTACAACTTTCCTTAGAAGTATTTCACTTTCTATCTCATCCATGTTACATTGTAGAATTAAATTAAATACCATTATGTCTGTTTTCTCCGAAGGGTTAGGCAGCGATGTATTGCTGTACAATCACGCTTCACCGGTATGTTTAGGAAAATGTAATAGGGAGCTACTTGCACCTGCCATCCCGAGGCACAAAGCCAATATCCAAGCTGCTACTGAGATAAAATCCAATGAAATTGCTGTACCTAGGAATCGATTCCAAGACCTTTTGATAATGAGGCAGTTAATTTATTATTATAAAATACAATTATTTACGTCATTAATTGAGTACATCATTATCAATTATAAAATTTGAATTACTCTAGATCATTCTAGAGTTAGATTAACACTTGATAATCTAATATTGACATTTCATTATCTAATCAAACATTATCCATTTTATCGCAACATTTCACACTTAGCTTTAGTGTGTGAGTGGGAACGTGGGATGTAAATAAGCGATACCGTATGATATTCTTTGTCGATCTGTGATTTGTAGGTCATTGGGAAACAGAAGTTCAATCAAAATGTATCACCGGATCTTTACTGGACTTCTATTGTACGCTTGCTCTATCGACAATGGCTTCAAAATCGTGTGAATTTCTCACAGATGTCGCAAACGCACTTTATACTAGTATACAACAATTTCATATGTAAGTTTTATGTTCCCATACGATTAGGTAAAATTCACTAGTGTTGTTTTGTTCATGAAATAGAAAACGAATAAATTTTGTATACTACAAGTATAAACTTGGTTTTATATACTCTTGAGCAATTGAGATAAACGCACATTACAAAGTCATAAATCTAAAACCTAGATGTGCCAAGAACATTGTACGATATAAAATATCTACTGTATACCAGTAACGTATATTTCATCTTTTCTTGGCAAAAAGTATTTCGTAACTCGGTGTCGCATCATAATGGAAAAATGTCCCCAAATAATAAAACATTAATCAAATGCGCGTGCGCTGCTTACTGAATGAAGGTTTTTTTAAATGATCTCAGGGCCTACTCCGAGAAATTAAATACGACTATATTTATAATATAGAAGATTTATTGCGCCTTCTACGTTCGATTTCATAGTAGGCCCCTCGTATCCTTGATTTATAGTCTCCAAATTCAGAAACAAGGTAAACCTTCTAAGTTTACATATAAAATCTACTAAATTCGTACACATACTCGACGTCCGTCCCCGGCCTTGTGTTTACGGCGCAAAATTTTGTATGCTATGACAGCATTTGTACTATCAAAACAACGAATCTGCCGTAATCCCAGTGACAGTGTGCGAAATGCGTTTGAACTTGAATAATACTATGAGTGAATGACCACTGACCTCTGTGCCTAAGTAAGTTGGTCATGTGTCATTTAGAAGTCGAGGATCCAACTATTACGACACATCTCGAAGGCACGGAACAATCAATTAAAACATAATTATGTATATATTATTTTGATCTTGAACTTTAACGTTGATGCAAGCAGAAGAAGTAACAGTTACGCAAATAATATACGTACCTATAGATACTATAATTTAGGTACTTTTTGAGATCTAAAACATCCAATTAAGTGAAGTATGTGAATTATACTTTTTTTTTAATTAGTGCATAACCAACTAGTAATTATACATAATTAACGACTGAAGGGACTCACTCAAACATATACAAAATCTCATCAAAATCATTCAGGCATTTAGGAGGAGTTTAGTGACTTAGACACGTACAAAAGAATTTTAAATACAAACATAAGCCGGTGTTATTTGGGATGAGTGCGTTTTTTCTACGTTTAATTTTAATTTAATACGAAAATATCCTGTTAGAGTTCATCTATGTTTTAAAAGGATCTTCGGTACAAAATTGTAGACTGTGGTATCGATGAGTTAGACAGTAAGCATACCATTACACCTGTATTTCGCAAAGGTTTCGGCAGAGATGTACCTAATAATGTACACCGATAGTTCAGTCGACATATGAAACCGGATACAAACCTAAACTCCGAAATATTAATAAGAAGAGTGAACAATACACACAACCGTACACAGTCAGTAAGTGTTAAAATTTAATTGAGTACGTAGAACACATGCTAAAATACTTATGTTATAACTATACTATAATGTTTAAACTATTGATGATTCTATATCGTTATTTGCAACATCCTCGTCAGCCGAATGACGATTAAATTGAAAATAACATATGATCAGGCACAACAAATTATCATATTTGTGATTTCGTAATGATGCAAAGTGTTTGTTTAAAACTGGTTAAGGTCTTGTGATGTACTAAGTTAGTACTATAAATTGATGTGAAGGATACAAACTCGCGAATATTGAAAATATCTATTAAGCAAAACTAGGTTATGCAAACTTTAACTCAAAAGTTAGTAAGAGAATATAAGTGGGATCGAAATGTTAAGTAGCAGTCATAGCAGATGACACCGAAGCTTTATTTATTTTATACCTATTTTAATACTATAGTGTGTTATCCTTGCTCTTAAAAAAAATATACAGCCTGTACTGATCTTGTAGTATATTACATATCAGTCTGTTTTACCGATAGCTTATATGGGAATATTGGCTGACCTTTAAATCTATTAAAGAATAACATTGGCTGTAGCAAATTATGTTAACGCTAACGCGATGATTTTTAGACTATAAGAAAGGTATGGCGCTATTTTATATGTAGAGCGGCATCACTCTCTCTCAATTACAGTAACACGCTGTAGTACAGCCCCGTTGTGTGACTGCCTCGTTAGTCTAGTTGGGACCAAAACATACCGGCGAACTGTGGGTGTACATTAAGTACACCTCTGCCTAACCCTTCGGGGAATACAGGCGTGGTGGTATGGTACAGCCCCTGAACGCTGACTTACGGGTCCAGTCCGCCAGCGAAGTAGTAAATAACACTGAAGAGCATGTAGGCGGCGGCGAAGTAGAGCGGCTGCATGATGTGCATCAGGCGGCTGGGGTGCGCCGAGCACGCCAGCTCCAGCACCACCACCGCCGAGTTCACGCCGTGCACCATCACGTCCAGCACTGGGTTGGGCGCGAAGTTCACCGTGTCGGCCGCTGCGAACATTCAAACCAAATATATAGCCTAGTGGTCCTAAGCGCGACTGCTACGCGATCTTGGGTTTGATTCCCAGGCCGAGCAAAGTGTTAATATTAGGATCTCAACAGCACCTCGGTGTTTAGAATTGTACTGGTGAAATGTGATTGTATATATGTACACCTATGCCTAACCCTTCGGGGAATACAGGCGTGATGTATTTTTTCCTGTATATATACAGGAAAAAAGTACCTATCTAAAAATGGTCGAAATGTGAATGAGGTAAATGTTAAGGATAAAGTGCGGTGTAAGATGCTAGGCCTAAATTTAATAACAAAAATATAGTTCCATGTTATATGACTATTATACTTTGTGCGTGAATATAATTTGTAGGAATTCCAAATTAGAATTTGAAGGAGAGAAAAGGAAATCATTAGCGGTTAATTAAAAAAATAATTCCAAGTATATGTTAACTGTAAATGCGTTATATTTTAACTGTTAATTAGAGATTATTAACAGTTGTTAGAATAAGTAGTAATAAGTTGAACAGGAATTTCTAAGAATTTGTCTATGGGGTGCTACGTAGCCGTAGTCGCTACGGGGTGTAGTTACTACGGGGGTCGTGACTACGCGGCTACGGGTCAAAGTGCCTACGCAGCGTAGCGACTTTACAATTTTACATAGATAAATACGTGGTTATTAAAAAAAAAACTGTATTATCTAGACAATGATGTATTAGATATAATTCTATAATGCTATACTCACAAGTCCTCAAAATTCCCCAGTAGAAGACGGTGATGAGGAAGGCGACCGGTATGGTGATGTTATATAGAATCCAGTAGGTCTTTACGTACCATGGTAAGCCAAATGTTGCGTCTGTTGATGGTAATAAATAATATTTTTAAACAACAACCTTGAATACATAAATATAAAAGGTATTCAAACATCGATAGTTTTTCAATGTCAGCGTTTTATTTTGTGAGTGTAATGATATTGAATTTTAGAAGTTCAAAGTTAAATTCTATAAAGCTTAAACACCACAATTCCTACTAACTCGAGTTTAGGAGTTAAATGTAATTAAGTGCACATGTTTTTAATATATTGTATAAGTACCTACTGTGTGGATGAAGCTATGTTTGCATCGTGCGAGTATTTATGGTGTACCATGAAATTGGCGATGTTTGCCGAACTGTGTTCGCTAACTGTATTTGCTAACACGCGACTTGAGACGGCATAGAAATAAGCTTAATTCGTCAGTCAACTACGAGAGGCCTAATTTTAATGTTATGCATACTTATATGTTACGCTAACATTGGTCGCACAACATAACATTATTAATGTATCCGTTCTTTCATAAAATGTTGTTCACGACCTCGATAAAACAGTTAACTTCCATATCGTCAATGTCATTATATAGCTTAACATATTGTAGATTAGTCGAATAATATACATTATAAATGCATACTTTTAGGTTAGGTAGTGTTGTCAGAGATGAGATTAAGTCAAGGTAATAGGTTAGGAGACCTTATGCGTCAACTGCGAGGACGTACGCACCAGCACGGTCGGATAGACGACCGCACTGATACGTGCTCCTCACGACAGCCACGTGCAACAACATAGGTACATTTTTATACAATAACTCTATAAAAACCTTTGCTAAAATCATCCTCTTCATAATAAATGTAAGGTCACACTTTGTTCTCAAATCCTGTTTCAACTCTGTACGTTTTGATAACTAACTAACGTGCAATTTTATCAGAACGAGTAGGTATCAAACGTCCCATATTAGTAATATAGAGAAGAAACAATAAGCATACCAATAGGCCTTTTAAAATAAGCATATGCTGATACAGCGGTAGAGAAGCCCGCGGTGAGCACGATTAGTAGGAAACCCCAATGCGTTAGGTATATGAACCAGTAGCCGAAATGTATGTTCAATGTCAAGGGCAAGGTGACCATAGACGTGAGCAGCACGCACGTCGAGAACAGGAAGAGGAAACTCCTGAGCAACAAGAGTGGCGCGGCCGAGCGGTTGCTTTGCCAACAGCTCACGTAGAAGTTGCACGGCGACGGATGCTCCAACAGACACAGCCGCCACCGGCACTGACTGCTCGCGCACCTGCCCCACTGCATGGCGCACTATCACGGACCACAACGCACACAAACAACCACAGAGCACACTAAACAATCGCATAACAGCATTTCCAAACGTTCTTTGTTCGACGCGTGATCGCACTGATCCTTCAAATGATTGCAATGATAACCTCTATTTTATCGCTATAGTATTAGCAGCGTTGAATAATATGACCGATCGTGTACATAGTTAGTGATAGACTAAGTAGGGAAAATGTGCTACAAGCAGTGAAGCGTGAGCCGCCTGATCTTGTAACAGACTCTGTAACCAATTTTTTTCTTTATTCGTCAAGGTCTTACGACATAGATTTTTAATTATTTCTTACAAAAGTTATTTCTAATATTTCCTATGTGTGTTAAGAGATGATTAGCTCTTGTAGAAATATGTAATAATATATATACCTACGTGATAAGGGTAGCATATATATACCTACAATGTAGCAACTAAAGGCTTTTTATACAAAAAAGAAATTCATTCTTGTTTTTTAAATCTTTCAACTTGACATACTTTAAACATTGTTCATTGGAGCTTGTTTTTTTATAGATATAATTAGAACCTATCACTTTTTAGGGTTCCGTAGCCAAATGGCAAAAAACTGAACCCTTATAGATTCGTCATGTCCGTCTGTCTGTCTGTCCGGTCGTATCACAGCCTTTTTTTTCGAAACTATAAGAAGTATGCTGTTAAAACTTGGTAAGCAGATGTATTCTATGAACCGCATTAAGATTTTAACACAAAAATAGAAAAAAAAACAATAAATTTTGGGGGTTCCCCATACTTGGAACTGAAACTCAAATTTTTTTTTTCATCAAACCCATACGTGTGGGGTATCTATGGATAGGTCTTCAAAAATTAGGAAAAGAGATTACTAATATCATTTTTTTCTAAACTGAATAGTTTGCGCGAGAAACACTTCCAAAGTGGTAAAATGTGTGTCCCCCCCCTGTAACTTCTAAAATAAGAGAACGATAAAACTGAAAAAAATATATGATGTACATTACCATGTAAACTTCCACCGAAAATTGGTTTGAACGAGATCTAGTAAATAGTTTTTTTTTAATACGTCATAAACTGAATATTTTGCTCGAGAGACACTTTCAAAGTGGTAAAATGTGTGTCCCCCCCCCTGTAACTTTTAAAATAAGAGGACGATAAAACTAAAAAAAATATATGATGTAGATTACCATGTAAACTCCCACCGAAAATTGGTTTGGACGAGATCTAGTAATTTTTTTTTTAATACGTCATAAATCGTAATGATACGGAACCCTCCGTGCGCGAGTCCGACACGCACTTGGCCGGTTTTTTTATATTTCAGTCAATCCACGGCGTGAAAATAAATAAATTAATAAATTGGAACTTCTTTTTATGATTTACAGGATCTATGATCGATTGATCGCGGTCTTCTTGTGACTATGAATTCTGTCAAGTTATATATGTAATTTTACTTTAATAAAATCTGTGAAAAGTAATTTTATTGCAATCATAAATTTGGTATATGCAATTTTATAGTTTCAAAATCTGATTTAGGAGTTATTGATGAAACGTGGACTAAACAAAACAATAAGTATTCAAATACGTGTGTTATGCGTGTTTGCACTTTTGCACTTAAAATCTATGTACCTATATAGTAAATTATGGAAAACATTTTGCGGTTTGTCTTGATCCCGTGTTAGATCAAAACCTTCTAATGCGTAATAACAAACAATATTTGTCTTAGTCATATATATTTTTAATTATAATCACGATGCACTCACTTTAATCTATCGACAGAGGATTTATTAATAGATAGGTGCGAGTTTTCCAGTTAGTTTTAATTACGAAATAATTAAGCACGCGTGACCGAGTCGTAGGCGCGCATCTATTTTACTATACAAGAATGCTGTAGTTACCAGGCGAACCGGTGCTGGTGGCACAGTGAACTTCTTGCACCAGCTGCCTGCACAGACGGCCAGGATGCTATGTGAAACACCGCGGCACCGGTGCGGCAACCACTGCGATTAGTGACGCACCACCGACTAGCTCGGAAGACAACCATTACAGTTTAATTAGCAGGTGCAAACGATTAAAATGCAACAAAGTACCAACCTGTTAAACCTCTGCGTCCTATGGCGACGAATATGCCGAACATCGATTCCAGCACTATGAATACCAGGCCCCAGTGGGTCATGTACAGGAAAAACTTTTCTGTCGGGCCCCAAAAGAACGACATGGACCAGATTAGAACGGATAGGGCCCAAACGAGGATAGGCACTCTCCAGTAGAGGGGTGATACTCTTCCGAGGCATGATCTCGTAAATGGCTCGCAAGAATCATTGACATCTTTTTCAAGAATTCCCGTGACACAGTAAAAGGTTTGTCTCCAGGACCACTGCATCTTGACTGATTAATAATGGCGCCACGCTGAATACCTAGTTATTACTTAGTAACGTAGTTCTTTAATTGATCATAGCATCTTGAATGTGTTTCCAATATGTATGTAGGTATAACTGTGGACAAAGACATAAAATAAATTGTTATTTTGCCGTTACTGTATTTCAAGGTGAATTCATCTGATTATAGTCATTCTGTCTCATGAAGTCCCGTGTAACCTTGATTTTTGATTTAACGGCCTTCGTGAGGAAGAATGATTAATTGATATGATCCAAATCTGATCCCAATGATAGAACTACTAAACTATTGAGGCAGTTATTGCAGTGCATGTATTCTGGCTATGGCTTTTTACGGATAATTGAAAGAATTAAACGTTATTATATTGTCAGTATTGATTGTCTTCGGATAGAAAAAGTCAAGGTAAAGTTGATGTTTTGTAATATAATAGTTTTGGTAATTATACATGTTATCTTTTTTTAAATTGTTAACGTTGATTGTTCATTAAAAAAATATAAGCAGCATGGAAAACATGCTATAAAGATATGCCGGACGTGTATTATACCTGTTATCTATTTTTAAATTGTTTATGTCTAGAACGTTGATTGTCCATTAAAAAAAAATAGGTAACATAGAAAAACGCGTTATTATTTCGTCTTTAATTATTCGTAGATCCAGCGCCAACTCGCAGAGCAGAACGGTAATGAATTTTTAGCTATCCCACTAGTAAAGCCGTCGGGGCCTTAGTGAAAATACTAAAATTTACAAGATAATATTGTAAGAGTCTATCAGAGAGATAAGCAGGTAGCAATAAGCCCCGTAAAGTTACTCGGGGCGATCTCGCGTTTCAAATCTTGTTGGAAATATTTTATGCTCGTCCATTCACAATAGACCTATTACGGTCGCTCTGGTACTATAGACGATATCAATGATGGTTAAAAAATAACAGTTGCCAGGCTATCTGCTAAATTGCAAAAGGTTTATGATTTTTCAGATTTCGTAAAGATATTAACCTGTTGTTTTTCACAATAAAATTATACAAATAAAATTTATGATGTAGGGTAATATATCTTTAGGGATAAGTACTGTTCCTTAAGCTTCAGGTTATCATTGTGTCGGGTTTAATTTAAATTTGTGGCAATAGGATCATTTGTCTATAAATAAATACGTTTATATTTAGAAGAATATACACTTTGATGACACATTTAAGCGTCAGTGTTAGGTCGTTATGCAGCTGCTGTAATTAAAAACCGTAAGGCGTTTTAAGCACATTTAAATACCAGATATAAATTAATACGGCAATATTAAACTTACATATCTCATAGCATAGTACGTAAATGGTGCAGTAAATATCAATAGAGGCCTAATCAAGTTCCAGTAAATAAACACACACACTTCAAGTTCAAGTTCAACGTACTTAACGTTGATAGCAGGTTGCGCAGTCGCAGATACCTAATGACCTACATAATATATGACGTAGAACGAATTCTTACCGTTATAACTTGAATGAACGAATGTTTTTTTTGAATTGTTTAATTTATTAGTATAAATATGCGCAACTTATGAGGACTGAGGTTACATCGAATTATTTTAATAATTAAGTTACGCACCTCATTACCTACATACGACGGAAGTAATAGCTTCCGTAAGTAGATGTTTAGACAAAACACAATTATTTTGATGAGTTATACATACAATATACAGAAATTATCCTATCGTAGTTACTCGTTTAGGGGAATTCAGATTCTAGAGGGTTCTTGTACTGCCTATACATTAATACTTCTGTAAAGTGAAGTAGGTACTTACCTACATTTATATAATTATTTTATTGAGGAATAGTTGCCTCATTAATGTGATGGTCGTGGCTGTGACTGCTAGGCCAGACATCCTGAGTTCGATTTCCAGGAGTTGTCTATGTTGTCCCAGGGTTTTCGAAGAAATTCTCAGTAGTAGCTCGGAGTGCGGATTTGAATCCGGTTAATGGCAATACCAAACCGCACTGGAACCGCATGGTGCATTACGGACCACTCTCTCTCACCGAGAGGAGGCCTGTGTCCCAGCAGTGGGAACAAATGCCCATTATGCTTATATAAATGGCGATAGAGTTGCCCCCTACTATGCGGGACCTAAAAATACCGGTGAACTGTGGGTGTATATTAGTACATCTCTCCCAACAATTCGGGGAACACAGGCGAGATAGCATGGGATATGTAAAGATAAATGGTTACCAATGATTTTAATGATAAAAGGTTTAAATTCACATAGCTCCGTGTTAGCCAGGCAATGTTAAATATCTGAAATATTAAACAGATCACGATTTTGACATTATAGCAAAATATTAATTTTACTGAAATGATTTAAATGTCACTCGTGAGTGTTAATCACTTTATGTATGAGGTAAAATAACTATATGCGGTCAAGTCTGCAGTTAAAACTTAGAGGACATTATAATTGTGTTTTGGAGATCACGATTAGACTCAAGTATGGTTATCATCAAACAAAGAAAAATATTTTGGCAAAATAAGAGTCTTACCACCAGCGTTAACCTCATCACAATAAAGCTAAATAAAAAAAAAGTATTTAAATACACGCCGGCCGCATTGTATGAAATGTATCTCTGGGGATTAACAAGCAGACAATCAACGGACACGAAGTACACCCAGACTCGTTTATCTATGGTTTACAAAAATATTTGTATCGGGTAGGAATCGAACCCACGACAAGCGCCGCAACGGTAGTGTCGCTGCTCCAAACATCTAGTCGAGTAAAGCAAGACATCCATCTGAGCCAGGCTATTACAATGACAAAAATGTATTAGGCACCATACTTAGTTAACACTTATTTATTTAGCACAATAAATAAGTGTTAACTACACATTCTGTATGGGTGGGGCTCCCATTTCCTAATCTATTGTATGTGCTACTCGTTCTTTATTTAGGGGAAATAAGTTTTGTCAATTGTTTTTATTTAACATTTCAGATTTTCCTAATATTATTACAGTTTTTCTACTTATTATTAGACATTTTATTTTATATCCTATATGTAATTTAATCGTTTTATTAAATCTTCTAGTCTTTTTTACGAATTGATAAAATAAACCTAAAAACTTTTGTAAATAATTTAATCATACCATTGAACTTTTTAGTATTTTGCAAATATTTCCACAATCAGGCCGCACTATGGGTCAACACCGGCTATGCTTAATTCGTTAAGTCGCCTTGTCCAACCTCGTAAAACTTATTTGTGTTTAACCTATAATAATTGTTTGTTATTTATGTTCGCGCCGACCTACAACATCATTTAAGGCAGCCGAGGAGCTCGCTACGTGGAAAACCGCTTCAAGGGCATTAGAAACTGAGGAAAACGATCCTTATTATCCTAACCTTAAGGATGCGCGTCACTCACGATAAATGAACGATTGGTAATAATATTAAGGATACGGTACTAACATGGCCATCTACCGGTAATTCGCGTGTTTCTAAACATCCGACACGCTCGCCAATATTTTTTATTAAAAATCAATTGGCGAGCGAAAAATAACTGTTTAGATTAATCTGCATGTTAGACCCATAGAAGCATATCGTACGCAGTTACTTCATACGCAAGACATTTAACGCGAATTCCCTGAGATTCTATTGCTTTTTATAATTATGGCTCTTAGTTATGGCGCTTACAATACACGAGAAGCAAAGTATAGTTTTAAGCTCGATAAATCGACGATCCATGAGAATTTTCCACACTATAAATAAATAAAAAATGGGTATAATTTTCTGAAGAAATTCGTGTCAGGAGCACATTTACAAAAACTCAATCAAATCCAAAATTTTCCTAAAGCAGAAAATAGTTTTTATTTACCCTTTTTTTTTGTCGGGGTTGGAAATGCTTTATGCACTACCCACCGCTCCGGGGAGAGCGATGGGGTGTGTCGGACTTCGCTCTGAAAAGAGCGATCTACCGACTAAAACCAACCTCGGGGTTTCGCGTCACTCCCTACTTTAGTGCCGGGACGTCCGCAGACCCGGCAGTGGAGGGCCGCCTATGCGGCACCCTACGCGTAAGTGGAGAGAGACGTAGTCGTTCTTCCTCCCCTTCTTCCACCGATCCGTTGAGCGGGGCACGGGAACTGCAAACCGCGTCGCCTACTCTGGCCTTGTGACCGGACTTAAAGTGGTTACATCTATCTCAAGCCGGCTATAACTAGGTACAGCCAGCAGTAGCTGGTTATATTGAGGTGTATCCAGCGGAGCTTCCTTTTTTGTGTTGTAAAAAATAATGGCTTTCGCCTTAACTGGCTATAGCCTACGTCTTGGACTACCGATCAAGTTATTATTTGGCAGCGCGACTGTGTAGCAGACACATAATATTAGTTGAATCCCTTGGGATTCAACTGTTACTTAACACCTTTGTATAGGTACACTTAGCTTGCTAATAAATGTTTTGATTTGATTTTGTATTGGCTAAACTTAACTACTTAGTTGTACTAGTATTAGGTATACTAAGTACAACTAAGGTCTCAGTAGCTTAGTTGGCAAAGCGTCTGGTGTACTTAAACAGAGAGACGCAGGTTCAAACCCTGCCTGAGATCGAATTTTTCTTTCACTAGAAATTTTCTTTAATTAAAAAAATCATTTCTTGTGAACATTTCGCAAGATTTAATGCAAAAAAATAATAGTAAAAAATAAGTACAACTAAGTAGTTAAGTTTAGCCAAAGCTTCTTTATAATAAAGAAGCTTAGACCCAATATTAGCCGTGAACAAATCGGATATGCCTAAGTTAACCAACTACTGGTGGGTGCAGCACTTCGGCGTGTATATACAACTAAATGATAGTGCATTAGAGCTTTCAAAAACTTAGAAATGTTTGTCGAAATACGCAGATAATTTGAAGATATAGATAGCTATAGAAGCAGTTTTAGTAAGTAGAGACAACTCTGTTCTTAGTCTGGTGCCATACAGTGTGAATTATGTGGATACCATATGACGATTTACGAGTCTACTTACAATCTTGAAATGCATTCAGAGCTGTCAGCAAATATCTAGGCGCGTCACTGGGAGATGCGCCAAAATCCTAGTGGAATGATGGGAGATTTATTTATACAGAATTTGTTCCAGATATATTTCGTTGCGGCCTTATTAGTTTTTATCTGGGTAACTGTTTTGAAACATAACACATAACATACCATCACGCCTGTATGTCCCGAAGGGTAGGCAGTGGTGTTCTATATACCTCCATGTTTTTAGGTCCCATGTAATAGAAGGCGAGCCTCCTACTATCTGGGAACAAATCCAAGCTCCAAGCGGATACTGACAATTTCACAGAAAAACACAATAACACAGACCAACTGTGCTCGACCTGAGAATCGAACCCAGGACTTCTAGCGTAGCATTCGCGCTTCTAGACTAGAATGAACTACTATTCGCGCTTCTAGACTTCTAGAATGGTTTTAAGATGTAAAATATTTGGATAATATCAGGAGTTGCTGTGAATATTGGCAAAATTGTGTGATTGGTGAGATAGTGACAGCTTTTATTTACCGGAACTTGTTTGCGTCTGGAAGACCAATCATACAAAGACGAGTCTCGCAGCAATCGTGGGTAACGATTTTTAAATTTAACGATAGATATTTAACGGTACTTTAAATAAAATTAACTATAGGAACCTTCAAAGTGCGACCGGCTTTTCGAGTTCTAAATTCTTGAATACGATTAGCTGTCAATTGATGGTTTACAAGGTATCTTGGTAATATGTAGTTGCTTCTTTATGAATAAGATAGTTATTTAGGTATTGGTTTGATATCTTAGCTAGAAGGACCAACAAGGTTTTTGTCCCATATAAGGGATAGTCGTCGTCCATAGTACTTATTACACACCTATACATAGTTAGGTCGACGATTTCCCCTTTTTAGCCCTAGTTCAAGTATTGTAATTTTTATACGACCGAGAATATTAAATCGAGTAATTATCTACTGTCAGTAATTTAATTGCACGCTAACATGTTTGTGCATAAACAGAATAAATATACGTTAGAAACAAATACTTCAGTTTTTATAAAACCTGGTTTGTTTTTATATCTAAATATTGACGGTGCCAACAATTATTTTCCAACGTTCTTTAATTGACTTTAACACAATTAGCGCAAAAATTAGGTATTTTGTGCTTCTATGCCAATGTGCGTGGGATTTATGTATTCAGTTTCAGTGTGTTAGACTTGTAAACAAATAATAAATCCTATTGAACTTAACTAAAGTACAGACAAGATACAGAAGTTAGTACTGTCTGTAATGAAGCTTTGTTTTTAGCTAGGATTTGCTATGGATTCGACACATGAAACGATTTCGGGGGATTGTTCAATACATCTTGCCTTTTTAGCCCGCCATCTCTCCGGGAAAGACAAATGTTAGAAACTCGTTTAATTAAAGTAGGAAATATATACATATTTTTTATTATAAGGTATTAATAGTTGGATGTAATTAGAACCACTGTAGGTAGGTAGGTATGTCCTATATGTATAAGGCAGTTGATGTTTTCAAGCGGATCATGATAATTAATTAATGGAATATACTCAGGGTTAATTACTTTCAGCATGTAATTAAAGTATAACAATGCTTTGTATAATAACAAAAACTTGTTTTTTATAAGTTTTTATTAGATTTTTATTTGGATGTTTTGACCGTTGATTTCTATTAAATTCTATGAATAGGTTTTTCCAATGTATCATTTTTCGTTTTCCTATTCCTATAAACACATATTAAAATAATATTAGTTTATATTAGTAATACATACCGCTTTTAATTTATTTTGTTCACACACAAAGCACTTTTCTATGAAAATATAAATATTATTTTCAGTGAACGTCGCGCTTTTACGATGGTTCATAAGTTTGCACGGTTCTATAGTGAGACTAGTAATATTTTAGTGAGCACGCAATGCGCGTGTTTAAGCGCGCGAGTGCAGCGCGACTAGCGTTCCAATTGTTCTGCGCTGGATGCTGCGCGTACGCAGGTGAGGTCGGCTGCGTGCGTCGCGCCTCAGATCGCACTCAACTTGCCCATTAAAAAGATCCTTCATGCATCATCAATGATTCTGATCACATTTTTTACAATATTTTGTTGTCACCTTGGTTTTACTTTATTAGAAGCATGCGTGGACAATTTGTAAAGATACAAAAAATGCCTTGGAAAATTAATGTATTATTTATTTATTTAATCATAAGATTATTATTACACTGATTATAATACGATATGACCAGATCCCTTACAAGATATTTTCTACGTTTCGTCGAATTGGAATTTAAAATTCAAAATTACATTAGAAATAAATAAATTTATAGTATATTCCTGAAAAAATATTAATACTGGGGATCTTTTACGTAATACTTATAAGATACGAAATTTATTATAAGGAGATTACAGTCCATTATAATATAAGTTATTGCTTATAATGTCATTGAGAATACTAGTCTACTATTGCTTATTAGTTTAATTAACAGTAACACATTTAAAGAAACATCGCATCACAGCATTTTGTCCGATTTTAAATTAAGGCTAGGAACGATTCATATCACTATAATAAGTCACTACGTAGATATTCGCTTATATAAATGCTGAGCCTACTTAAGTTTGGAGCAAGGCAGGAATGTATACAATACAATGTTTTGCAAATAGCTACTTATAACAACAATTAGGTAAATTAGTTATTTCTATAATAGATGGATATCTTATTGTGGAATTTAAATGTGTTTCCTGTAGGCATAGCTCCTTGAACATAATACTCAGGTTATTTTCTCGTTTCTAAATGTAATAACATGTATATGGCGACCAAGGGCAACTTATATTAAAATGGCTAGTCAATGTATTGTTGCATACAAATATTAATTGACAATATTTGCGATCAAGAATAGGAATTATTTTGATCGTTTCATTTACAAGCCAAGGTTTCATGGATAAGGTTTTGTACAAAATCGAGAGCAGATAAAACTATAGGTACGAGTAATTACTAATGATTGAACTAAGGCGCATACTACGAACATCGAACTACGAAATTTCGCCTTACGGATCGCATGTTTCCTTAAACTATGTTTTTCGGAACTGACCATTGATCCGGTATTAATTTTTCATTTTGCATTGTCGGTACGACTAAATCTTACGAAGAAATTAAGTACTTCATCGAAAGTTTCGATCTGAAGCTTCGTGTTCTATTTTCGTAGTCAATTCGATTTTAGGTACTTAAGCAGAATCTAACTGATGTTGACTAAGTGTTGTTGTTACTAGTAAAAAGATAAATACTTATAAGAGTGCCCATTGGCCGCTACGGTGGTGTCTATTTTCCTGTTATTGATATGAATTTCAATAAAAATGATTATTTATTTTATATTTATAAAAATATCACAATACCTAAAGTAAAAATTACAATGTAAATTTGTGCATTGAATGTTTTATTTAACTAGCCAGCAGCCGTACTTTATATATACAATATAGATGCATAATGGATCAACCAGGTAATACAGGGCTGGTTTATTTATTAAAATATTTTATGGGCAGTTTCAGTACTCATCAGATCTAGACGCATTAGATTGTTCTAAATAATCTTTATTAAAATACAGGACAATTATGTACTGTCATATATTTGATATGATTTTTTTGCCATTGAGGTACGGTTTAATATCTTAATTCTTATTGTGAAAACTCTGTTCAGCCCGATGCTAACTGTACTAACCTGTATATTTAAAATAAAGGTGTTACTTTTTATGGTACAGTCGCAAGCACATCAGGTTATACAAAACTGTCAAATTCCTCCAAATGATTTTAAACCTTAAAACTTTGATGATTAAGTTCAAAATCAACTGAAAAAAAAATGACATATTGTGGTAACTTGATTTTGTACAATTTGACTATGGTTTTATGTTGCAGTCGACCTGTTCTGTATTGTGGCTTTATCCATTATAAACCGTACCTAATGGGATTCCAACACTAGGGTCACCAGTCATATTCGACTTCCTTACCTTATATTACTTGACACAATATTCACTATGCTTTTTAGTGTTATAAGGCACTTCGTAAGCATAGATATTTAGTATGTTGTGCCGTCTACAAAACAATCGAAAGACTTCATTGAACCTTAATATTAATGTGATTAAAATGAATTGAATCCCTGGAACGTATCGGTAACTTAGTGTGCCCGTATTTCCCTGGCCACGTTTGTATATACAAAAACATTGCTTCATAATTCGGAAATAGTTAAGTAATTATAATAATATTTATATATTTAAATAAACCCAAATGTCATTCATTGCTAAGAGCAGTATAGTCCCTGAAAGTTCTTGTAGCCACCAAAACCATTAATGCATTTATATATTAATGTATTTACCTCGGTATGTACAATAAAATTTTAGTAAAGTTAATTTTCAGGCACCATTACTTGCAATGCTGTTCTTATCCCTAACAAATAATATACATATAAATGACTTATTGCTACGTTTCTTTGGAAAAATAGGAATGTTTTATAAGTTGAACATTAAAATTATAATAATATGTAGTTACTGTAATCATTATTAGCTAAAGATCCATAAAAGCGACTTATAAACATTATTATTATCAAATAGATGCAATATTATTGCTAGCAGTCCTTAAAGTTACAACGATCACTGCTAACTCCTTAACTCTACGTGTTGTTGGGTCATATTTATATTATATTTGTTTATATAAAAGAACACAATGCAAATGCAAATTAATGAAACACGTATTAATACTCTATGGCTAAATAATGAAACGCCTTTGGCGGAATGTTGAATTGCCTAAAAATTTACAAAATGTTAAGTTTATGAATAATTCTTTGATTTTTCTTTGATATAGGCTATGTGAGAATATTATAAGTTTTAGGCACAGGAGGCGCTTTTAGGGTCAGATGGAACTTGAATTAGTCATACAAACGAAATACTAAAATTAATCGTAGTAGGCGAACAATTAAATTAAATTGTGTTTAGATTCGCATACTCTTTCTACTTTCATTTAATCATATCCGTACACTATCAATTCCTCGACGTCTGCTGATTAATATAATTAAAAAAAGGCGGAAACACCGTCGAAACGACGTCAAAATCAAAGGTACTTACATAATAACACAATTAATTCATTAGATGCGATTAATTTTGGTATAACGTTTGTATAGAATTCAGCCTCCGCTGGAACCTTAGAAATATTACTGATAATCTCTCTGGATTTCGCGGTTACTAGTTATGTAAATTGCAATAAAATAATGTTTGAAATAAGGAATGTTATGGAATTCAATGTGTACAGTACCTAGTAATACAAGTGGAATTATTGATGAAGCGTGTTATTACCGTTCGATTACTAAGCTTAAAGCTATCGGTATCATTTTGAAAATATGATATTATTAATATTATGCTCACAGTTTAAGTCCAAATCATGCCTTTACACTCACTACTTTCAAAGAAGAAATTGTGTTTCACAAAAATTGAATTCTATAAATTCTCGAGGAACAATTTAGCGCTTTCTATCAATAATTAGTATTTAATTTTAATGTACACCCGTAACTAAGTTATTGCCAGGTGCCTCCTAGTAACAACCTAGCAACCTTTAAAAGGGTTTGTTTACGTTACGTATATTTTAGTTGTTTCCAGTACTTGGTAGAAAGTCCTCGATGAAAATTGTCGATCAACAAGATGATGGATAAACAACAATACCTACTGACAGTTATTGTTAAGCTACAGTAGCGATTTACAAAATTAAATGATTGTAGGTAAAGGAAAATTTGAAGACACCCACTAAAGTCGTACACTTCATCACCGGTGACCACTGCATCGTACACTAGCATTGAACGTCTCCACACTTCGTCCAAACTTTAAGAATGATAATAAAATCCTATAGCACCCATTTGACGCTGTCATTCGCCGATCAGGCGCGGGCACAATTTTTTCTAGATATCGCATAACCACGTTTAACTTTCTTAGCGTTCTAGGGCATGTAGGGAGGTAATGTCCAATACTAGTGAAGTTTCCCGTGTGATCAGTGCGTGGGCAGCGTGAGGCGGTCGGCGTGGGGGCGCGCGCGCAAGCGCACTGCCACGCGCGTACGTATCGTTGCCACGCAGGTCGCCACCGCGTGCGCAAACACCATCACCACCGCGCATAGTGACACGAACCCGAACGCTGAGCCTGCAATACAAAATGGGTTTAAGGAAGATCAATCGGATCCATTAACGATTAACCCAATCGGAGCATCGTACCCTCATAAAATTGCACACAGTACGATTCCTTGTTCTGATTTCCCGCCAACACACCGTTTACATTTCCAGCGTTCCAGGAATTTATCAGTTTATCAAAGTTTTACACAGCATAGGTTGTTCAGAAGTGTTTTGCACGTCATCGATGACAAATTGCATGGGACCGCTATCGCTATATCAAACAACTAATACTAAAGCATTACCATTATGTGTATGTACATGTAAATGGTTTTTAATATTTATTAACTTCTAGATTTTTTTATCATATCATAAGCCGCGGACCGACCGGTAAACACTTTAAGTTTGTACCAACTTTCATGATTCTGACCACGCTATTGTGGTCATCGATTGTGTTATTATTTGATTCATCAGTATAATAAATTTTTCATTAATGTGGAATTACTGACCCGGTTTGTTCCAATCTAACGCTGGGTATATAGCTGGCAGCCCGATCCTGTCAGTACCACCGACTGCCCAGTAGAAGGCGCTGAACACGCCGTACGCGAGTCCTGCGCCGGCGCTGTACAGCGCATGTGCAGCTCGCACAGGGTGCGACGTCACCGCCAGCTCGAACAGCATCACCAAGGAGTTACCGCCATGAACCAATACGTTCAGAGCGTTTACTTCGTGTATTTCTGTAGATAGTATTTTTTTTTTTAAAGATTTGCAGATTAGGTTCCCATAAAACTATCGTAAGTGTGATTTATTAATAACATGGGGTGTTGTTTTCGTTGAAGCTTGCCCTAACCAAGATAACTTTGTAATGTTCCAAATAAATATGACTCCTTGTTGGAGAGCGCCTGGTAAAGCATTAATAGCACCAAAGTGTCCACTGACATGATTTGTAATTAGTTTAAGTTTTTTTATGTACGTCAGTTTCCTTTTCTGTTTTATTCTTTCATTGACTTATTACAAGATCAAGTGAAGTCCACTTCCTGCAGTATTTCATTTAAAAATCCCTAATTATTCACTACATGGTCCATATCGAGCGGATTTTCAGCGGATTTGTAATATTCACCGAGGATAAATCGTTAATTACGAGATAATTAGCGGATTGAAGAAAATAATTCACCCGGTATTGAGGTTATATACCGGCAGCGTGGAACGTGGAATAAGTGCATTGCGATTATACGGTGTTAAGTTTTATTATTCATAATATCATCACCCAACACTCATCCAGGTAGTACTTAACGTTAATTAAGGAATTATTAAGGTTAGTACATTATTAAATAGCTGATTTATGTTCAAATAGGTTTATACATTGTAAAGTTCTCATATGTATAACTCCTACTATTAGCAACAGTTACAATTGTATTATACTTAAAATAGTATAGTTAGCATTTTGTGCTACATTTATAATTGTATTGGTGCAATTGAATTATATCAATAGATATAATTTAAGTAGGTTTGTGTAAACCTTTGACATTATTGTTGTAATTAGTAAACTTGGTCAGTGTTAGATATTACATTTAAAGTTATACTTAACTTATGCTGTTAGCTTATGCATTAATGCACTGTGATTATTATTTGTAATTGTCACATTACGCTTACTTATATGATTTATGGTTAGTTAGGTACAGAGGAATTAAGACTCAGAATAATTAATAAATATAGGTACAAAACTTAGTGATCAAACTATCATCATTGTATTTACAATATTTACATTATAATAACTAAACCTAATAAAAAACAAAAATACTATTTACATTGTACATTTAATTATAACATAGCTCATACTGCGTAGGTTTGTTGTAGGTACTTGTAAGTTGTGTAATTACATAATACCTATTTATTTGTTTTGTTATAAATTCCAGGTCGACCACACCCGATTCCCAGTATGTCCGAGGAAAGAGAATTAGTGAAGAAGCGAGGGAGTTTCAAGGGTCGCTTAACTGCCTTCATTAACTACCTTGACTCATTGTGTGACAAAAAGCTAAACAGCTGTGATTTCGCCGAGTTACAATTACGCATGGGAAAGATCGAGTCGTTGTACGAGCAATACGATGAGGTACAGTTACGTTTGGAATGTCTGGTCGATGATGTTAAAGTTCAGTTCTCTGAACGTTCTGAGTTCGAGTCATTGTATTATAAATCGTTGTCTAGGTCGCAAGATTTAATATCAAAGTACAATAAGGACAATGACTCAATAAATAGTGATAGAAGTACTCGTGCCAGTAACCGTAAGCCCGTTAAGTTGCCTACCATTCAACTACCAAAGTTTAATGGATGTTATAGTAATTGGCTAGAATTTCGTGACACCTTTACTAGTCTCATTCATACGAATGATGAAATCGACCCGATTAATAAATACCATTATTTGCGAGCATCCCTGGAGGGATCTGCTTCTGTGGTGATCCAATCAATCGAGTTTTCCGCTAGCAATTATTTAATAGCATGGAAATTGATCTGTGATCGATTTGATAATAAAAGACTGTTAGTGCAGAATCACGTGTCATCTTTATTTAATATCAGTCCCATTACCAAGGAATCATCTATAGCTTTGAAAGGTTTAATTGACCAGTTAAATAAAAACTTAAGAGCGCTAGAATCATTAGGTGAACCAGTCAAGCAGTGGGATACTTTGTTGATTTACATAGTTGTGCGTAAGTTAGACCAAAAAACCTACCGTGAGTGGGAGGAGCATAAAGGCCGTATCGACAAAGATAGCACGATAACATTCGATGCATTTTTACAATTCATGCGCAGTCGCGCTGATTTAGTCGAGACCTTAGAGTTGTCACGTAACAACGTGTCCAACACCGTCAAGCAAGGTTCAAAAACTAGTAGGTCTATGAATATGTCACAAAGTTCTCATAGTTTTGGTACAGAATTAGATATAAAGGCTTGCCCTAAGTGCAAAGGTGATCACACATTAAATAGCTGCTCACAGTTCCTAGCCTTAAGTAATGAATCTCGACTGAAGTTATTACCTAATTACAAGGTTTGCTATAACTGTTTCCGTTCGGGTCACTTTGCCAACCATTGCAAAAAACCGGGTTGTAAATTATGTAAGCGTAGGCATAATACCTTAATTCATATCTCTGATAAGAATGTTATTAATAAGGATACAACAGTTGATAACTCGTCACTGTCTATGTCTTCAGCTCCAACTAGTACCGATCAAAACACTGTAGTGTTGTCTAATCTCGGATCGTCTATTGGCAGTCGCAAACAGCGCGGCGTGTTGTTGTCGACCGCGCTGATCAAATTATATGATCGTAATGATCGTGAGCACATTGTGCGTGCAATGCTTGACAGTGGTAGCACGTCATGTTTTATGACGGAGCGACTGTGTAAGCAATTAAATATTAACACTAGTCAGATTGACGGTTCAGTGTATGGCATTAATAATGTGTGTTCTCACATAGGCAAAATATGTCATGTAAAAATGACATCATTAGATAATAGCTATCATACTAAGTTATATTGTTTTATTTTGCCATCAATAATAAATGATTTGCCGATTCGTGAAGTAAATACATCGGACCTCAATATCCCTTCGGACATAGTTTTGGCTGATCCCACTTTTTACAAGCCCTCGGAAGTAGACATTTTGATTGGTGCTGATCTCTTCTGGGATTTGCTTGGCGCACAAAGATTACAATTGGGTATCGGGAAGCCAGTATTGTGTGAGACTAGGTTAGGCTGGGTTGTCTCCGGTCCTATCTATTATAATAATGAAAAAACTGTTTCAAGTTATTGTAACATTAGATGTAATTTTATTCAAACCGGTTTTCCTAAAGAATCTGATTTGAATTTAGATACAATACGAAACGAATTAATGCGTTTTTGGAATCTTGAGGAGATAAGCCCACATTCTTATCATTATTTACCTGAAGAAAAAGCCTGTGAAGATCATTTCATAAAAAATACAACGCGTTTAGAAGACGGTCGATTCTGCGTTCGTATCCCTTTAAAGGAAAATCCTTGTACCTTAGGAGAATCTTTTCAAAGGGCTAGTAAATGTTTACATTCTTTAGAACGCAGACTCAAGGTAAAACCTGCTTTTAGTCATTTGTACCATGATTTTATGTCTGAGTACGAGAAGTTAGGGCATATGACCGAAATTAAGGAAGTTGATTATTCAACAGGGTATTTTATACCACATCATGGGGTGTTACGGGAGAGTAGCAGCACCACTAAGCTTCGCGTAGTCTTCAACGCAAGTTGTCCTACGTCATCGGGAGTTTCACTAAATGACCTTCAGATGGTTGGTCCAACGGTTCAGGACGATCTTCTCTCCATACTTATTAGGTTCAGACAGCATAAGTACGTCCTGGCCGCAGACGTCGAAAAGATGTACAGATGCATAGCTGTGCATAAATCTGATAGGCACTTGCAACAAATACTTTGGCGTAACGATGCATGTAATTCAATTAAGGTTTTCAAACTGAACACCGTAACATACGGTACAGCTAGTGCACCATTTCTGGCCACGCGTTGCTTGAAGCAAATAGGCCTTGAATGTAAGCATGATAAAATTGCAGATATAATCATGCATGATTTCTACGTCGATGACTTGTTGACCGGAGGTGATGACTTGGATGAAGTCATTCTTATTCGTACACAAATTACAAGGGAACTTGCTTCCGCATGCATGCCACTTAGAAAGTGGAAATCAAACGAACCTCTTTTGGTTTCTGGTGTTTCACAGTCATCATTAGATTTAAATATTGGATCTAGTGAATCCAATAAATTATTAGGTCTCGATTGGTTTGCGAGATCTGACGAACTAGGGTTTTCAATGCAATTAAATTCACTTTCTCACAGTAGCACTAAGCGTGATCTGTTATCAGTGATAGCACGTATTTTTGACCCTTTAGGTCTTGTATCTCCGTTTGTCGTAACCATGAAAATAATGTTACAGAGACTGTGGCTAGACAAACTTTCATGGGACGAACCCTTAACTCAGGAACTTAATAGTAGCTGGAATGTTATTGTTAAATCTTTACCGGACCTAGCTAACTTTCGTGTTCCACGTATTGTGGTGTGTGCCTCATATAGGACGCTAGAACTGCATGTTTTTACAGATGCCTCGGAGAGTGCTTACGGTGCGTGCGTATATGTTCGTAGTGTTAACGATCGGAATGAATGCATGGTCCGTCTATTAATGGCTAAAAGTCGAGTGGCGCCGATCAAACCCACCACAATTCCGAGGCTGGAGTTGTGCGGAGCCGTTGTGGGCGCTCGTATATATGAGAAGGTTGCAGCCTCACTACGACTCAAGGTTGATCGAGTTTACTGCTGGACTGACTCCACCATAGTGTTGGGGTGGTTACAGATGTTGCCTTCTAAGCTTCAGCCATTCGTACGCAATCGCGTTGCTGAGGTTTTAGACAAGGCGGGGAACTGTACCTGGAGACATATCCCAACTGATGAGAACCCAGCAGATCTAATATCCCGTGGCATGAATATTAGTACACTGCAATGTTCGGATCTATGGTGGTGTGGTCCCAAGTTCTTGCACCAAGATCAGTCAAATTGGCCATCGCAATTTAAGTGTTTAGATTTAGATAAATTGCCCGAAATGCGACCTAACGTTTCAATGAGTGCGATAGTTAAGAATAGTCTATATAATAGTCTCATAGATTTTAGTCGTTTTTCTCATTATTTAAAGCTGGTGCGTTCCGTAGCGTATGTACTACGGTTTATTAGAAAATGTAGAAAACTTCCAATTAGTAGTGTGTTTCTATCACAAGAAGAAATGCAGGAGGCTTTAAATTATATAATAATTAATAGTCAAATAGATTCTTTTCCCGAATATTCTTTACTTATGAATAAACAAAGTTTACCCCGTAAATCTCCACTTTTAAAATTTAACATTTTCCTTGACAAAGATAATATTATGCGTGTAGGGGGACGCTTAGAAAATTCAGACTTCTCGTTTGACAAAAAACACCCAATTCTTTTACAATCCAATCATAAATTCACAAAGTTACTTTTTGAATTTAATCATATAAAACTAATGCATGGAGGTCCGCAGCTATTGCTAAGTACGATACGAGATTCGTATTGGCCTATAGGTGGTCGTAATTTAGCAAAGGCTTGCTATCGTAACTGTGTGCGTTGCTGCCGAATGTCGGGCAGGGTAGTTACTCCTTTGATGGGAAACTTACCTCAGCAGCGGCTTCTTCCAGGTGGTTATCCCTTCGAGAGTACTGGTGTCGATTATGCTGGCCCTATAACGAGTGCTAGTCGTCAAGGTCGCGGATGTAGGTTAGTAAAGGTGTATATTGCTATATTCATATGTTTTACGACGAAGGCTGTTCACTTAGAGCTGGTAGGTGACTTGACCAGCAATACATATTTATTGGCACTGTACAGGTTTATTTCCCGAAGGGGCAAACCCGTCAACATCTATTCCGACAACGGTACCTCATTTGTTGGCGCGTACAACGATCTCTCAAAATTCTTAAAGTCTGAATGTGACACGTTAGGTGAACGTTTAGCAAATGATGGCATTAAAATCCATTTTATCCCCGCGTACACTCCTCACTTCGGTGGACTCTGGGAAGCGGGTGTTAAGTCGATCAAATTCCACCTTAGGCGAGTGTTGGGAAATTGTCACTTATCCTACGAAGAACTTAACACCACGTTGATCCAAATAGAAGGAATATTAAATTCACGTCCACTGACACCAATATCTTCTGATCCTGCCGACTGCACGCCGCTGACGCCTGGTCATTTTTTAATTGGTCGCCCGCTGACCTCTCTTCCACAACCGGATTACCAGGACTTATCCAGCAACCATTTAACCCGTTTCCAACGGATTCAGCAGCTTCGCCAACATTTTTGGGCTCGGTGGAGCAAGGAGTTCGTTTCTGAACTGCAGCAGCGAATGAAGTGGCGTTCCAACACTGACGAACTGAAGCTGGGTTCCTTGGTAGTTATTAAAGAGGATAATCTACCTCCTCTTAAATGGAAGTTAGGAAGGATTGTAGCAGTTTATCCAGGATCGGACGGAATAGTACGTGTGGCTGATATTCGGACGTCCACAGGGATAATGCGGAGAGCCTTCAACAGGATTTGCCCTCTTCCCGTTTCTTCTTCGGCTTGTTGAAAGCGGACCACGTCTTTCAACGTCCGGGGGCATGTTGGAGAGCGCCTGGTAAAGCATTAATAGCACCAAAGTGTCCACTGACATGATTTGTAATTAGTTTAAGTTTTTTTATGTACGTCAGTTTCCTTTTCTGTTTTATTCTTTCATTGACTTATTACAAGATCAAGTGAAGTCCACTTCCTGCAGTATTTCATTTAAAAATCCCTAATTATTCACTACACTCCTCAACTGAAGTGTTAGACGATTTAACTTTGCCAAGAGATGCTATGTTGATTTCATAAGGCGCTTTATAAGAAACGATAATTATATACTCAGATGCAGTCCTTATAAAGACTACGACACTATATTTATGACAATAATCATAATCATTCGGACATTATTTTTCAGCATACTTAGTTTAGGTATCTATTATTAAACGTGTCACTTACTAGGATCATGGACCAGCGTCCAGTAGACGAGCGAGATGACAAAGGCGAGGTCAGTGGCGATGTTGTGCGCCAGCCAGTATGCGCGGCACAACAATGGTGTGCGCATGCGCCGCCCCAGTGGGATTGGGATCTCGTCCTCTTCGTATGCTGCAAAACGTACGTTCACGGTATGAACATAGGAGTACATGTTTAGTAGTAAGAGTGGTTCGTATGAATAATCAATTATCGTAATGGAATCCGCTGCTAATAATTAAGTTAAAAAATGTGGAATTAATATTCTAAATTTAAATCTTTCTCCCAATCCTCAAAGGAGAATAAAGTCAGCTTTTAGTCAAAATTTTTTGTAATGATACCTATTCGTAAACTTAAGATTTGAATTTATTTCTTTATCGATGTGTTCCAATCTAAATATTATAAAGATATTATACCTATGTAACAAGCATCAAAAACATCCATGTAACATGCTACTTATTGAATAAATTTAACTATCTTGAGCTGGTATCCAGACGAGTTAACGAAAGTGACGTTACATAAATAAATCCTTTTGGTGCCGCTAAGATTGTCTGCCACTTGCTATTAAAGTGGACAATGTCACGGAATTTCAACAATAGCGCCGGAATAATACTCGGTCCATCTGGGCTCAACTCCAACGGAATGAGGAACCAATAAGGATAATTTGAACCACAATGGACAGCGGGACCGTTCCATAGTGATCTTAATTGACGCGAAATTGTTACCAATCAAGTGTTCGTGACCCCTGTCGATAGCGTGCACCAAAATATTATCTAAACGTCTTTATTCCAATAAAAATACCCTTGGCAAACATCACAGTGAACAAATACGCCATAAGAACATACTGTACGCAAAACAATAATGATGTTATTAGAAGTTTCATCTAAATTGATGAGCAGTCTAGACATTCTAACGTATAATGGCTGTATTGATGGGACGAAAAAAGACAACACGTGTTCAATCGATCCCCAACGAACAGTTTGATGTGTACGACAACACGCGAGTCCATGATACAGATTAATTGTTTCGCGTGAGGAGTTACGTCGTCCAAGGAAACCGTTTTGTGTAATAAATGCACCCACGCAAGGCACTTGACATTGGCGAGCTTGACCTGTTACGAATGTGCACAGTACTTTCTATGATAAAAGTTATGACGAAGTTCTAAGACTGTGACTTCGAAGTTAGGTCTAGTTCACTAGACTTTAATAATGACTTCAGTGACTGATTTACGAGTGAAAATTTATGCAGATGTGTAGGTTATAAAAGTACCTCAGACTTTTCATTTTTCTAATTATGTTGTGTTAGGCTTTCATCCTAACCAGGATGCAGCGGATCAATTATCAGTTTTTACGCGAAGCATTTGAACAGAACTTAGCAACCCAATTGTGGCTAATATCGATATCCTAAGGAAAGACTGGTTGTCAAGATTTTTTGGATTCTTAAAACCTCTAAGGACCGATGAATTTCGTGGTCCCCGCAGAACGGAGGGGTCTCGATGTGTTAAAAAATTATACTAAGTAATCCGATGATTGACTGCAGCAAGCGCAATTGAACCTTGCAGACCATTGATCAGTGTAGTTATTACCTAGTCACGAGTAAAAGTAATATAGTAATAAGTTCATGAAAATACAAGAGAAAAATGTTCATTGCATATTACTTCTTCCGGCTGTTAAATCCTGCAACGGAAATTGATAAGTGCGCTCGAGTGTTTACCAAACATGGGAATTGTATACCATTGTAAGTAGCAGGTATAAACTATTCTTATTTCATAAAACCAATACCGAATAAGAGATTCGAATTCTAAAGGCTTATCAGGCCTTCCGTAGAGTCTTTATACAAGCTCTGAATTTGCTATGCTTGTAAAATTTTCCCGTCTATTAGCAAGGAATTTATTCAAATCCTGGTATTATTAGGTACTGGAGAAGAGGTAACAGAGTAAACATTATGTCATTGAACTTAACACTACTGGTACAACCTTACTTTGTAACAAACTGCATTTACTTGTTCGAGCCAATAACGCAAGAATGTAGTCCCACTATAGCTATTTTTGAGATCTGTTTTTTACTGTTGTTCTTCAGTGGGCAACCATTTTTACCTGGTATATTTTACACCAATGGAAACCAAGTGAAAGAAAAAGAAAAGTTATTGCACACAATGTGATTTTAATAAACTTACATGTGTTCAGTTTGTGTGCTCTGTATCGGAGTACAACGGCGAGCGCTAACCCCGATTGCAGTGCGATCAGCAGGTACCCCCAATTAGTAAAGTAGATGAACCACTTTAAATAGTTCAGCTCCACTTTAGGACCATTGTACAACCGCGGCAGACGCTGGCACGCGAAGCTCGCCACGCCAATCGACAACACCGAGATGAATAGCAGCCACCTGCAAAAAAACACATATTGATTATTCAAATCCAAATCTTTCCGAATATGGTGTTGTTACAGGTGCAAATTAAAATTATTATAAGTTTAAATTATACACAAACAAAGTTTACACAGTATAGTATCATTCTTCTATAATTAAATATTCTTTAATGCTACAATAGTCTATATTCATTACAAGTGACTCTATCAAAATAGATTAGTGTAAGCGAAACTTTCGAAATTGTAACATAAATTTGCATGCCATAATTATGGATGATGATGTGATGATGAGAATGTACTGGAAACGACTGTCAAACGCCAATATCACCAATAAGATAAGAACTTTATTTGCAATTAATATGGGTACAAACAGTTCTACAATGAAGAATGTTAACGAATTTTGATTATTAGCACTCCATATTCTCTGTTAAAAATAAAAAATACTAGTGAAAGAATTACTTCGATACGTCAATTAGTTTCCGTTTTAGAAGTAAAACAAGTTGTAACCGAACGACGCGGGCCGCCGGTTACGGTGTGACGTCATAGGACAACGCGCTCAGTCTGGCTCACTCAGTCCGCTCGCAGTCGCGCGTCTGTGCCGTCGAAATTATACCTAAATTCTTTTAAAAATGTCCAATCCAAATACTAGGAAATCGTGTGTTGTGCCTAAATGTAAAAATACATCTAAAAAGTTGTTTTTTATAGTTCCAAAAGACATTAAAATGCGAAAAAAATGGATAAAAGCTATTTATTTATTTATTTTTATTATGGTACTAAATAAATAAATAGCTTTAATCCATGTTTTTTGCATTTTAACGTGTTTTAGAACTATAAAAAAACCGGCCAAGTGCGAGTCGGACTGCGCACGGAGGGTTCCGTACCATTACGATTTATGACGTATTAAAATAATCTACTGACTGACTGCGATCTCGTTCGAACAAATTTTCGTTAGAAGTTTACATGGAAGAAATGTACATCATATATTTGTTTTAGTTTTATTATTCTCTTATCTCAAAAGTTACTGGACACACACACACACACATTTTACCACTTTGGAAGATTCTCAGGCGCAAACTATTTAGTTTAGAAAAAAAAAACAGAAACCTCAATATCATTTTTGAAGACCTATTCATAAATACCCCACACGTATGAGTTTGATGTAAAAAAATAATTAATTTCAGTTCTAAGTATGAGGAACTCCCAAAATTTTCTGTTTTTTAGGGTTGCGTAGCCGAATGGCAAAAAACGAAACCTTTATAGATTCGTCATGTTTGTCTGTCCGTCCGTATGTCACAGCCACTTTTTTCCGAAACTATAAGAACTATGCTGTTGAAACTTGGTAAATAGATGTATTCTGTGAACCGCATTAAGATTTTAGAACTTAGAACTAAAACTCAATTTTTTTTTTCATCGAACCCATACTTGTGGGGATATGGATAGGTATACAAAAATGATATTGAGGTTTTTAATTTCACTTTTTTCTAAACTGAATAGTTTGTGCGAGAGACACTTCCAAAGTGGTAAAATGTGCCCCCCCCCCTGTAACTTCTAAAATAAAAGAATGATAAAACTAAAAAAATATATGATTTACATTACCATGTAAACTTCCACCGAAAATTGGTTTGAACGAGATCTAGTAAATAGTTTCTTTTAATACGTACATACATACATACATACATATTGTCACGCCTGTCTCCCATGGGGGTAGGCAGAGACTATAGATTTCCACTTGCTACGATCCTGGCACACTACTTTCGCTTCATCTACATTCATTAATCTCTTCATGCATGACAGTCGGTTTAGGGTGCTCGGAACCTGGCCTTTTTTAAGAACATCCGCAATTTGGTTGCGGAACGTTCGCCGAGGTCTTCTTCTTCCAACTCGTCCATCCATACTCACCATATATACTTGTTTCGTCAATCTACGTTCATCGATTCTCTCTACATGACCAAACCTTAACATACCTTTCTCAATCCTTGTTACTACATCTTCTTTCACTCCACAACGCTCCCTTATCACACTGTTTCCCACTCTATCTTTTAGCGTCACACCACACATACTTCTTAATACGTCATAAATCGTAATGGTACGGAACCCTCCGTGCGCGAGTCCGACTCGCATTTGGCCGGTGTTTTTTTCTATTTTTGTGTGAAAATCTTAATGCGGTTCACAGAATACATCTACTTACCAAGTTTCAACAGCATAGTTCTTATAGTTTCTGAGAAAAGTAGCTGTGACATACGGACGGACAGACAGACAGACATGACGAATCAATAAGGGTTCCGTTTTTTGCCATTTGGCTACGGAACCCTAAAAATAACTTTTCCGGCGAATTGGTAGTTGTATTTTTATATTTAGGCACAACACACTATTTCCTACTATTTATTATAAAGAGGTTAGATCCATTTGGAGATAAAAGTACAGTTTCTTGTTGTGAAGACCATTTTGACTTTCGTTTTTATTCCTCGCATTTCGGCGGCAACGAAATGACTATATTTTGTTGATAAATAATGCGCAACCATTAATCCATCTATTTTGGGTAGATTATCCGATTGCCCTTTTTCGAATCCTTAATCCATTTTATTAATCGAATAATATTTACTATTATTAGACTATTAATTTAATACGCGGACAAAAACACAACAAAATACTGCGCAAGCTATTACACCTACTACTATAACCGCTGGCGACTTGATACTATAGTGTAATTAGATTTCATTACACTATGTTGATAGTAAGCGGGCCGCGGCCCGCGCGGCGCGTTGTAACATGACGTCACAAGCGGTCACGTGACTGTTAGCGGGACTCGATATTTTTTGAAACTTTGAATGCCAATAAAATCAAAACTACTAGGTATTTTTGACTACAACAAAAACTAGTGTATTTGTATACATACAGGCTTTACGGAGACAACATTTCAAGCGATTTAGCATACCTAGTAACATTCTCCATTATGTCAAAATAGTGGCCACATATTATACCGTACAATGGTGTGCAAAATAAAATAAAATTTAAGTCTTATAGGTACAATATAATGTTTTATCGCACTAACAGGGTGCAAGATGTACAATTAAATTATTTTGCTTAGTTTAAGTTTAATAACGATCAACTCAAAATATATATTTTGTTATACTGGTTTCGACGTTTCGGATACTTGACTGCTGTGTCAGTCTTTAGTGGCTCAGTCCGCCCGTGACCATGGATGCTGTAAAGGATCCGAAACGTCGGGAATTAAAAATATAAATATAACGCGATAATATCCGTAAAAAGTAGTTTTATTTCAATATATATTTTGTTCTTCAAAAATTAGAATTTAAAATTACAAAAAGTAACACGACTATATATTTATAGTTTTATCAATAAATAACACCTTGTTTATTATATATGTAATTTACGCTCTGTCAGGAACTCGTTAGCAGAGTAATAACATTTATTTACCAGCCATTTGTATAATTTACGCTGAAGTATTTTTTACGGTAGATTTCTAATGTTTTCTGGTAATTTATTATATATTCTATCAGCCATAGGATAGCAACTGCTGTGGAAATAATATTTATTGTTACCGACATTCATAGCAAACAAATGGTTCTGATTCTTAAAAAACACGTCATTCACGTCTAGTGACGATCTGAAATATCTATAGATATTTTAGATTCCCACAAGAACATACCTATGTTATAACAATACATTTTCTGGAACATATTTACCTGTATATGAGGTATAGTGTGGAAGGGTGAGGACTGGACTGCCACTGACTGCAGGCGAACTGATGTGCCGGTGAGTGCTCCAGGTTGAGCGCACGCCGGCTCGCCTGCCACATGCGGCTCAACATCGCTGGTTTGCATGACTTTTGTATGGCTAAAAAAAAATTTTTCACATACACTTCGAGGAGCCTTGTTTTTGCTTCTGACTATGACGGCTTCTTATAAATGCCGCTTAGGAGGCTTTTCTCAGGTAAACATTTTTCAACGAAACAGTGGATTCACGATAGAGAAAGAGTAAAGGCAAGTCAATCGATCTTCAACGATTAGGACTTTGACGCTTCCTTCGTATAGGATTTCTAACAAAGCGTAAAATTTATTCTTCTGATCTAAGTTATCATCGGGACTCGTCCTTGGAGAAGGATTATGAGAATCATTAGTAGTAGAAAGTTCAGCCACAATTGGAAAAGGGCTAAGAGGACGACGCCCCCTAAATAAGTGATAGTTTGCTGTCGTGAATCTTCGTGAAATGATTAAATAGGTTAAATTGATACATACTACGTGATTGAATAGAGTTGTTCGTGACAAGCTCACGCCAACAGAAAGAACTTCACTTGACTGTGGCGCCTTATTTACCTTTGTGATTGGCAATTTGCGAAGATCCACCTTAGTGTCTAACAATGGAAGTAATAAAGGCTAAGTGATTGTTAAAGTGGGCTGCTTAGAAACGAGCATCAATTTATACTTTGCCAAACACTTTTTATTCGTTGACGACAGTATGGCTAGTACATGAATCGTAACATAAATTCTAATTGTGCCTACCACCGTTCAATGAAACTGCGTGAGTGGTCGTAGTCGATCGATTTCATGAAATAGTGTCGTCTGTATTTCTATCGTTCGTTCATTTATTAGTATGACAATGACGTGTTTGTGAACATAAGTACCTATTATATTTTCGAAAGGCAAGGCTTTTGCTAAGTAAGTATCTAAGGAACTTTTGGGATAAGATTATAATTTAAAAATATATATTTGTACGGTGGTGAAGTACCTACGTGGTCACGTGACAGCGTAACGCCAGCTATGTTTTGCACGCGATCAATAAAGGCACTAATTAAGAATACGTTACATGGTCCGATGTTGCGATAACAACCGAGGAGAACACTCCGCTACAATCAACAACGATCCTTTCAATGCAAGAACGTTTCAATCTGATCGAACGGCTTCCTCATGACCGGTCATTATAATCAGTTAAGTAGATAACGAATGAAAGTAGCTTTAACGTTATTTAAGATTGATTGAGATGCAGCGGCCAATGAGTTAAGCCAATAAATAAGTGCATTACAGTTGATGTAGGTAACTACAATGACTCAATGAATGCATTGTTGTGTACTCAAACGCTACGTGAATTACAGGAGCGGAGATTAATAGTCTAAGATTAATTGGAGTACGAGTAGATATCATGGGTGCTAGTGAGCGAGGTCAATGCACATCAAATTGTGAGCCACCTGCGTCGATTGGCTGGAGCAGCGAGTGGGCGCAGCAACTGTTCGCAGAATAATCACTAATTAGTACACAAGGCCGCGAGGGACCGCGCAGGAGCACGGCCACAGCTGTACTTGGACCTAGATTTGATTCAGATCAACAGCTCCTATTTGAAGACCTTCGTCAGCGGCCGTTACTGGTAGATAAAATGGCTTTAGGACAGGGCTCTGATTGCTTATTGCATAGGCTAAGAAAATCCGCAGCATTCGTAGTGTTAAAAGAATAACACTATTATATTATTATACAAGACAATAAATTAATATAAAGCTACATTTATTTTAATGACTGCCTCGTTAGTCTATTGGTCGTCTGTGTGTCTGCTACGATTCCCAGGTCTTGTTTTCTATGAAATTCTCAGTAGCAGCTAAAAGTTTGATTTGCCTTGTTTAGCAATATACGGCGGGTACCCTAGTACGCACGGCTACACATCAAGCTATACAAAACCAGTTTACGCTAGCCTCTTATTGTAGGGAAAGCCCATATAATGCGAGATCAGCTTATAATAGATTTGTATAGGTTGACCTGTAGCCGTGTGTACATGGGACTTAAACATACCGAGGAACTGTGGGAATACAAGTACCTACAACTCTGTCTAACCTTTCGGGGAAAACAGGCGTGATGATATCTTTTGTATGTTATTTATTTTAATGAATGATCCTCATTTTATTGTGGTCTAAATGCAAATGCGAATTCATGGTGTTTTGAATAAAACCTTTTTCAGACGCGTTATCGTAAAACAGGTGGTTCCGAGATTCGGTCGCGGTTGGCTGGGTGCCACTGTCATTTGTGATAGTGATCTGGCCTCACATGGGACCATCAGCATAGCTTCCATAAAATATCTAGATAGATTGCTCTTTATTATAGGTACCTACTTCAGCATTCCAGAATAGGGTACATAAAACAGTTTAATAACAAATATAGGCTGGGCGGAGGAGTACCTAATAAACCCACATTTCACCGGTATGTTTCTTGGGTCCCATTTAATAAATATGTACGATACATATTTTTTTTGGAGAATCCTTGTGAATCGTCAGTAGTACGAGAGCCCACGACCAAAATTTTTGTCTCATAGCAATACGGCCAAAACCGCATCAAATCGATAGATACGATTATCCTGAACTCGAAAATACCAATATCAGACATTTTCCGCGTAGCGTTTGATCTGACCGAATTTTCAAAATTGTCAAAGAATTTTACCGAACTGCATCATAGCAATATGTCTGATTTGCAGACTGTAGTTGAATGAAAGTTCTGAGATACCGGAAACATATTTTTCAGACGTTAGTGGTGTAGCGCAAACCTGTAAAATCACTTAAAAAAATTAAAAATGAGACAAAAAAAATGTCTCATAGCAATACGTCTGAAAATCTTTTTTATTAGTAAATTTTGGTTATTTGATGCGAACAAAACAATTTTCAGACGGAAATGTGAACGCATTAAATTTTGAGACCGTTTTGAAAATGTTAACAAATTTTACCGATCGGTATCATAGCAATATGTCTGAAAATTGTTGGACATGATAAAATAAATTGTCCACATGTGCAAAAAATTTATATCAGACAAATTAAGTGTACCACCTTCTCTATCAGACAACTTTTCGATACTCAGATATCATTTAAAAATCGTATTGAGGCATCTTGAATTTTCTGTTACAAACCAATGAATACGTTGCGACCCTGAATTTATTAGATGATAATTAACAAAGAATTTACCCGAAACCGTAACATTGAAGTTGAAGGACTGAAATAAATCGCACAAAAGGAAACTGGGATGAAGTATTTTTTTGGGAGTTTAGCTACACTTAAAGTGTCTGAAAACAGGTTTTTGGTAATCATGGCAGCAATACGAAAAGTTGAAAAAAAAATTATCCGTATTGCTATGATACAGGTCGGCTAAATTTGTTGACATTTTCAAAAATGCGCTCAGGTTATATGCTACGCGCAAAATGTCTGAAAACAAACTTTTTCATAATACAATTATAAAATCTATGTACATTTTCACTATCAGACGTATTGCTATAATACCGACTGTCTTTTTTTTTTGACACAGCAGAAATGGCCTCCCACGCAGTTGCTACACTTTCGACCGTTACTACACACCTAGTCGGGTTCAGAATCATACAATCTAACGATTTTATAGGGTTTTTGCCGTATTGCTATGAGACATGGTTTTGGTCGTGGGCTCTCGTACTACAGGGTATGCCGGCTAAAAACCGCACTTGCCTTCCATTGCCCTATAGTAAAGGCTTGGAGCAACCACACGGAGAACACTTGGACAACCTAACCACAAGTATGGGTTCTTTGAAGAATAAGGAAGGTCCTACTTACGCGCAACCGAGCAGCTATACTAGGGTGTAGGAGTGAGCTCACCCTTTCGGAACTTTATTTTAAAGACTGCACTAATGGTAAGGACCACGGAAGAGATAAATCTTCTTGACTAATCGGAGTCAAGTTGCTACTCTACTAATACAAGATACTCGTACCAATACCTGTATAACATTCTATAGTTCACGTGTTTGTGGGAAAGAGACCTATATTTTCTCATGATTGTAAGTTCTATTTAATTTTTCAATAAAATCACAGATTAATATTATTAATAAACTAGGTAAAAATTCTTTACTGCAAATGATCAGTCATCTTGTCATGTAAAAATGACATGGATGTCAAGTATATATTGACATGGATGTGAGGGTACGTCATATTGTTTTGTGGAATAAATGTTAAAATTCCTGGACCAAACCTTTTTAGATTGTTTTGTAGTTTTTGTAGATTGTTGATCAGGGGGGGATAAATGCATTTGTTTAGGTCATGATTTTAGAGGTAGTTAAACAGTATCATGGATTTCTACGAAAAAGTACCTAATCATTAAAGAAATATAGGATTATGATAAATATTCTGTCTTTAAGAGGGTTGTTGATTCTAGCGGGCTCTATGGCATCAATATTGACTTTGGTGGTGTATCCAGCAAATTACCTTCTTTAAAATGTTATTCAATTTTAGCGTTGAGTATACCTATCCTGGAATATGACGTATAAATGGGGTAGCAAGAGTGAACTAGTACATTAACATATTCTTCATTTTTCGTTTCTTTAACCTTGACGACGTTGCCTTGATCTTATTTTTTGACATAAGTACTGATTAAACATTAAGATACAATACGATGGCCACTAATTAACAATTAGGTATATACTTGTCAGAGTTCAAGCATGATTTTATTTAATAATGCTTTATGCAAATTGTGTGTATAACGCGTAAGTATGATATAATGCTAGTAACGTACATTCGCAACAAAATATCCCAGACTATAATGAATATTTATTAGTGCAACCATGCATTACAACAGTTTATCTAGACGGCTGGCAGACGGCCAGCCTTCCGGGACAACCTTGTATCCACAGGCGTACTATTGTAATGCACTCCATGTTGTTTCCTACATCCTATGATGCCCTAGTCCTGCTAAGTAGCCACCTAATCGGGCGTCCTAAAACGCTTAGTCGAGGTCAACGTACGCGATGTAGATTTGCGTGCCCATATCTATTCAATGCACAACCTATTTTGAATATCAGGTTTCAATGTTTTATCTGATCATCAGATCAAGCTTCATTTATTTATCATATACCTTATTAATCGATCTTACTAGGTATATTTTATGGAAATGATATGCCTAATGTTTTGCTCATTCAGGCTACCTGAAGAACGACTCTTTTGTATACAAATCAGGTTACAACTTTAATTATTATTAAAGCATAACTCGACAGCTGGAATATGATAGAAAGCACAAACAGGGTCTAATATGGAGCCCGCAGTTCAAATATATACCCTTTTGGGCTCTAGCTGTCACAAAATAAGTTTGATGCTGGTCTTATCTGTAAGGGTGGTCAGTCAGTGCTGGGTTTGTTGACTTTTACAACATGGGTTTTTTCCTAGCGTGCGGAGAGGAAGATTTTTTCTTAGCCGTGCGTACCACGGGCAAAAAATTAAGCAACCTACATAAGGATTTATATTTATCCTGTATTACTCATCTCATATTGTTGCGCATGCGAAAAAACAGATCATCCATTAAAATTTTAAACTGCAAGGATTGTTGGGATAACTATTTAAAGCGAATAACGGAACATTAATTTCGGCAAAATAATAATCCTTTTTATATGAAATGAGCATTCTGCCTTTCACAGAGATGATTACTATTTTTTACCGTAAGTAATCTATGTACCTACATTAAATATACTAAAATGTATTGTGCCCTTTGATTATATATTTATTATTGTGCCATTGTTTTACCGCAAGGGTTATGCGTGTGCGTAGAACAGGGCGGGGTAATGACCCAATACTAACTTTAAGGTTCTGACCTGCTGTGCCCCTAAAATTGTGAATGTCAATGAACTTAATTCTGTATTATGACACTAATTAAAAAATTAAATAAAATTATATTTCTTTATGCCTAAAGGGATTTTATTTAGACAGAAGCCGATCACGCGTTGAGTCAAACAAAACGAAAGCGTTAGAGCGTTTCAGAGCACGATGGATGACATAATTACAAACCATACATACCTAACGCATTTTCCATACTCTGTTAGTATGGAAAATGCATTATGTATATCATGTGAAGCATTAACGATTATAAAAACCGCAGGAAAGTTGCAGAAATATGGAAAGAAGATAACCACGTAACCATAGATTTATTATGATGAATACAAAGATCGAGATCTGTCGAGACGATCTGGATGCTTTTATGGCTGACTGTCCGGAGAAAACAACAATCAAGAAGACGTGTAATGTTATGGGACGACCTTTGCCTAGCCGTAGGACAGTAGGTATAGGTTAATAAAAAAAGCAACTAATCGCAGGATAGGAACGCAGTACTTTATGACCTGCAAATAAGGTGTTGAATCAGTTTTGATGAAATGTAGCACAAATATAGGTAAACATGAAGCCTGACATACGCCTTACACGCAGGCTAAAACTAGCGGCTGTTGTAATTAGACATATTATCGTAGCCCCGTCACTATTATCGTCAAGACGTGGGCCTGAGTTTGAACAGATTTGCTAATTCTGCCATTAAAACCTATGTAGTACCTTGATTTGAGAGTACAAAAAACGTCTAGAAAAATAAAATTTACTTTTCAGGATTAATTAACCTAAGTACTCTATCAAATAAAACAGAGCCGTCAAAGTCGTTCCCTAGGCAATAAAGAAACAATTGAAGAAAGTTCTTTTTTTGAAGTCTGTTAAAAATAGGGTTAAGTACATTATTCTCATATCATCATCGTCAATCATCGTCAGTTATATCGATATTGCAATGCCAATGCAATATTATTATGCTATGGAATTATCGATATGTAAGATTTTATAAATAGACCTATGGTTTAAGGCGTTCCATCGTGACTGATATAATTTGTCTCGTGTCACTGTAAATAAGGGATATAGGATATTTTGACAGGATGAGAGCAGATAGCTTTACATATCGATGAAAAGTCAAAACGGAAAAAATCGTGAAGAAACAAGTATGCCTGAGAAATTATCGATGGCGTGTGAAGTCTAGCAAACCGCAGGAGGCTAGCGTTATGGACTATAGCCTAATCCCTCTCACTCTGAGGGGAGACCCGTGCGACAGTTAATGTGTTGTTGATGATAATGGTATATCGGTTCGTCATCATCACTATGATTGTGATCACCATCATGTATTATCTTGGACAATTCCGAGCACGAACAGCGCCAACACGTGGACTTCTACATCATGACTTATTCATCCACCCATGCATTTATAAACGATAATGTAAGTTGACGTCGTATTCTTGTATTGTATTAGTTTATTTCACTTACTATAATAACCCGATAAGGGGAGATCGCAGGTGTTATTTAATTCAATAAAACGTATGAGTAATTTCCGAAGAACTCACAATTTTAATACTTGGAATGTTGAACAATGGTGTATATTCCTGTTTTGCGATAAGTCGATTCCTAATTAGTGCAAAATTTCTGTATTCCAAGAAATTTTTACTAAGCTTTTGCGATAGTAGCATTTTTATATAGGTACACCCGAGGATATGTAAAGCAGGTGTTATCTATCGGGACCGGTATAAAATTTAATAATATTGTAAGCATTATTTATTAAACGAGTATCAATGGAGTTCTCTTCTCCAAAATACCAACTATTTCAAACAGTTTTGGATATTTAAAAGTAGGTACCTATCTGTGAAATGAAATAAGTACTTTATTTGATTTGAATGTGGCCTCAGTATAGGAAAACCTCAATTAAGTACATGTTACCACTGACGACGCCGAAGTATGCCCAAAATTAACTGATGTGGCAGTTATACCAACCGATAAAGTATCCACTTGCTGCTGCGGGTTCAAAGGGCTCAAGTAAAGTATGATTGGGGTACCCTTTTTCGTTGTAAGTGTCGCCTGTAGCCAAAGACTTATGGTCGTTCGTGGGAGTAGATACAATGTGTTGGGAAGTTCATTGTACATTTTATGTAGGCACTAAAATCAATGTTTCTAGCGTGTTCAGTTGAGTCGGGAGTTTTTAGCTAGTTCAATTGCCCCATATACCTCATACTTTTAAACTAAAAGCAGTATAATTTAGTCCTCGCCACCCGATTATTCGAGCAAAAAGTTTTCGGGTTGTTGGAAAAGAGATTTGGTTATGACAGGGTTAGGTACTCGTACATATTAATTATCAAGCCAATTTCTGCAATTTCAGGTTAGAACAATATGAATATCCACTAGTATAAATATATATATATATATACATATACATAATATATATATATATATATATTATTATTATTTTTTCTCCTTATATTAGATAATACTTTTTCCTAATTCAATATTTTATGTATTAAATAAAATATTTCGATAATGGTATGGTAGGGTAAAGGGATATTTTCCGCACCTCCACAACAAAGCGCGTATTTTGCGTGTGGTATAGATTATATTTTTTTTTCCTAAAAGTTCTCTTATATTTTGATATATGTATAATGTAATATAATATAGTCTCAGTTATATTATATTTTTACAAAAGGTATAAAAATATAGAATATAATATATTTAGGAAATAATGGATTTAGAGAAACTCCATTCCAATCGAGAACAATTAAATTAATCGCAGGGCAACCCAACACCAAATCCTATATGTACCTATACCTCATGAAAATCGTCGTTCAGCAGTAGGACAGTGAATGGATGAATGAGGATGATTTTCCGCGATTTCTCAGCTGATTTTGAACTGATTTTATCTGATAAAATTCCCTCAGTTAGGACAGGTCAACTCAAAGCTGCTATATATGGCTCTTTAATCAAAAGGCCTTTCAGATTTTGCCCATTCATTGTGCTTAAAACTCGCTTAACAAATAACTTTACTATTTTCTGGACTTTAAAAGAAACCATAAGTCTCTGAATTTGTTTCGGCGTTTCTTCTCAGTGGTCGTCAGAAAGGACTTGCCTTAAAACTTAGATTTGTAAAAGTGTTTTATATTTATGTCTTTCCACAATCTGTTAATATTATAGTATTATTTGAATACATTTTTCACAAAGATAATAATTTTCTAATGAAAGAAAATTTCTAGTGAAAGAAAAATTCGATCTCAGGCAGGGTTTGAACCTGCGTCTCTCTGGTTAAGTACACCAGAAGCTTTGCCAACTAAACTACCGAGACCACTGCCTGTGATGTCGATTTCTCTTCCACAATTTACGTCTTCATCGGCGATCTTTGAGAACATTTAGCATTATTTAATGCTAAAATATAATATTTGATGCATTACAATATTTTTCTCTGTAGTTATAAATTCTGTATGTAAGTAATATGTATATATTTTATGTATATGTTTTTGTGTTTTTCACGGGTTTTTTCAATGAACTTATGTAATATAACATATTATCACGTCGTATTAACCAAAAGGCTAGCTTGGTGGTCCTATATAAATTTTATTAATGTCTGGCTATTAGTTCTGAACATAAATACTCCACAAAATGTTTAAAACTGGTTTTCTTTTCATAAAAAGTCAATAATCAATTTTTCCATTTCATTTACTAATTTTAGCATACATTATGATAATTTTACAATGGTGTTCCCTGTCAGTAGTATTTTCAAGAATATGTAACGTGTTCTTGGAAAAAAATATAATATAGGTACTGTCATTTTGTGGCCTTAGTTATTGTTGTCTCCGAAGAATTGAACATGAATATTAAAATCTGTTTAGCAGGTAGGTAGTATCTAGTATAAGAAGTGTGTATGCTTATTACTTGTAGTGATAACATCTCGAACTAGGTTTTTGAATATTTTTCTTTCCTGTTACCTATACTGGCATACGAAAAATAAATAAAAAATACGTACGTAGGAGTTTGTATTAACAATCTTATTTTACATCACTTAATTTCTGATGAAGTCGCACGTACCTTCCCACCTAATAATGATCTAGTTGCATACCAAAGGGCATTTTAGGACAATTTATCATCTTGCCAAATTCTATCGAAATCTTCACAGCGACGTGAAGGGTTAACAAGGCACACGGCTACAGGTCAAGCTATACAATTCCAATTTCAGCTGATCGCGTATTGTATACCTTTTCCATAAAATTAGAGGCCTGTGTAAACTGGATTTGTGTAGCTTGACGCGTAGCCGTGCTTACCGACGAAACGGGTGTGTGTGAAGATATTGGGCTAAGCATAGAACTACTACCTAACAAAAAAAAAACCTACATACAGTCAAACATAGAACCAAACCCCTTTTTCGAAGTCAGTTAAAATGCATATAAATGGTGCGTCATAGTCATAGTGCAATAACATTCCCTACATCATACGTGCGTGAAATTAGAATGTTCATATACCTATTATATAAAAATTCAGTGTAATACAAGTTGTTATTTAGACTCACACAGATCCAATTTCGGCAACTTCATCTTTTTGATTATGGCTCGGTATTCAAGTCGCAGTAATCAGTTACAACGATGTGTCGGCGTATCAAAATACCTCACCATTAAAAACGTTTACAAGTAGTTCGCGTTACGTTGTTTTTGAACGATGAAGAATGTGTACGATTCGTATATCGCGATGTTTTTAAAAGGAAAACAGTGCATTGATATGTGCGGCTGTGCGCATGAACGAGAGGGCACTGCGGCGCCCTAGCCCGAAGCCGGAGCGGCGACTGGGACTCCCAGCGTGCAGCGCCTGTGGCACTCATACCACCGTCCTCACACGATCTCCATTACAATTAATTCGTCCGATAAGTGTTTGTTCCGCGTCGCGCCTTCTCTGCCCATGGAGAATCACAGCGGATCAATGCCATCACGCCATCAATTCATAACTATTGACGTGACGATTAATAGCCACACATGACATTTAATACGAACAAATGGATTCCTAATTTGAGACAATTGGCCAGCTCGCGAAACTATATAAGTACCTACGTTGACCTACAATGATGAAATTTTAAATTTATTGAATGTTATCGTATAATTTTGTCGAAGAGGGAAAGATAATTTTGTATAAAGAAACAAAAATACTACTTATAACTTACATTTGAAGTGAAACGAAATGTAAACTTGCACAAACACTTTCATGTAAATTAATATAGGCTCTATTATCTTCATTGTTAAAAAATACAACTTGCTGCACGAGAAGACGGTCTCAAAGGCGGTTGCATTAGTGAACCACCACACACGATTAAAATTCACTGGGTAGTAACAAAGCCATAAAATGCCTTGCATTACAAAGGGATAAAACCTATAATAATTATTGCAATAGCATGCGATAACGACATGTAAACCCAAGCAAAAAATTCTTATCAAACTCACCTGAGTCCACACTCTTCTTCATGGGCACCATGGCAACATTTTTGCACATTTTTACAGCTAATGTTATTATGCACTTACATAAATTAATTTTTAAAATTTACTAGTCCTATTTTATATTTTGGATGTCGCGAATTTATTTGATGGATGTAATGTTATTTTAGTTTTGTGTATTATGCATGGGTGTTGGTGCGTGTGGACGTCGGCGCGCGTGGCCGCGACTGCAGCGTGCATGTGGTCGCGGGCATGCGCGGTCGCCGGCGCGCGTCGCCCGGGCCGCTGCCTCCGGCCTATAGGCCCACCGGCTATCGGCCCGGTCCGGCCCGCTACCGATATACGGCCGGTTTTATTAACGAATCTGTCAGTAGATTTGCTCACCAGAAATAGGATTTTGATATTAGTTGATAGTAACCAAATCTACTGAGAGATTGTTTTTAAAATCAGCCTATAGCGACGCAATACATACAATACACGATAGAAAATAAACTTTGTAATACTTAAGATAACTGTGCATATCCTGCTCAATCACATATCACAAGATTTTACACCAAAGCAGTATGTGCATTAGTCAATGTTTGAACTGTTGAACATCTGTCTTAGGACGGAAGCGCAGGCGTGAGACACGGGGAGTGCTCACGTGCCCTTACCTGGAATGGCCACGTGGCGCGACCCTCAGGTAACTGTATTTTATTGTCCGACTACGAAAAAGGAAGGATAATGAGTTTAACAGTCTATGTATGTATGTTTAACTTTAGCTCAATAACTACTGATAAATGAGGTGTCGATTTAATTGTCTTTATAGTAAGATGATTCTGGGCTATAAAATTTTGGAAAAATAAAACAATATGGCTGATAAAACATTAGAATAGGGGACCGAAAAATAATTATTTTTACTCGAATTAACAAATGAGGTGAATTCTTGGATTCGTCACTCGTCGTATTTACTTTTTGTGGACATAGCATAACTTGCTGCTAATTGCTTGTTTAATCCTACTTAGTAGTTTTTTAAAATAAATAAGTAATTCATCGCCCACCATGATGCCATGCCGATTGCCGGTACAATACGAGCCGATGATGGTGGCGACGGTATTGGCATTAGTCTTTAAGTACGTCCGGATAACGTTAATTCAATAGTTGTCTTGGAAATATAATTTTAATTAACGACCGAGTAATAAGCTGGTATCACTTTTTGAATAAATCTACATTTAATAACAAATATGTAAGTAACAGTAACCAACCTGCAGTGGCCCCGGCTGGTAATTAGTGGATAACGGCTCACTCCCTCTCATCGAGAGGAAGCTTGTGTCCCAGCATTCGGAACATTATAAGCTGATTATATTTATGCAAGTAACAATCAAGTATCTTTACTGCCTCACTAGTCTAGTGGCGAACATACCGGCAAACATACCGGCGAACTGTGGGTGTACATTAAGTGCACCTCTGCCTAACCCTTCGGGGAATACAGGCGTGATGGTATGTTATGTTATGTTAGTCTAGTGGTTGTTAGCACAACTGCTGAAGTAGAGGCACACTTGAGGTTCTGGGTTTGATTTCGTGGTTCCATTTCTAATACGTTTGTTCGTTGTTTTTATTAACATACTTTACCATCACGCCTGTATTCCCCGAAGGGTTAGGCAGAGGTGCACTTAATGTACACCCACAGTTCGCCGGTATTTTTAGGTCCCATGTAATAGGGGGCGAGCCTATTGCCATTCACCGGGCACAAATCCAGACTCCGAGCTGCTACTGAGAATTTCATAGAAAAATCCAATAACACTTTGCTCGACCTGGGGATCGAACCCAAGACCTCTAGCGTAGCAGTCGCGATTGGGACCACTAGACTAACGAGGCAGTCAAATTAAAATTATCAATAACAGCTCGGAGTTAGGATTTGTAATAATAACAAATAAATTGGGCCGGGTTAATGGCACAAGGCCCGCCCCCTATTACATGGGACGGAAACATACGACGAATTGTGGGGTACAGCTGTATATCTCTGCCTAACACCTTCGTGGAATACAGGCGTTATAGTATGTTTTATTTTATGGGATAACTACTAACTAACTACTACTAACTACGAGCAGGCGAGCTACCTGATGGTAAGTAGTCATCGCCGCCCGTGGACATCTGCAAAACCAAAAGAGTTGCAGACGCGTTGCTGAGCCTATTTTAGAAATATTTGAAAAGGACAAATGTAGAAGGAAGGGGGGAGGAATTGAGCCTTCGGTGCTCCACACTCACCGTATGAAACGCAACAGTAGGTATGCATACTGCTACTGCGATGACCTGGGGAGTATACCCTTTTAAACAAAAAAATAATTTTCCAAATCGGTTGCACTGTTTTCGAATAATGGGGAAATATACATTAGAGGTCATCCGTGGTCTCCATCAACAGTTCTACTTGACCAAATGATGCTTTCCGAGAGAAAAAGCACGAGTTACTTTAAAAAATTCAAAGATATTATATGTTTGCCTATAATATTTGAAGAGTTCCCTCGATTTCTCCAGGATCCCATCATCAGGTCCTAATTTGCTGAGAATGGTGGTCCCATTTTCAGCAAATTTTTGAGAGTATATCCTTTCAAACAAAAAAAGAATTTTTATAATCGGTCCGCAATTGACGGAACCGTTTCCGCATCATCGCACCGTGACCGCATTTGACGTGAATGACGGAAGAAATCGGTGAACATACATAGAAAAAAAAATATACAAACGAACGTAGTAACCGCCTCCTTTTCGAAATTTCTATAGTCGGTTAAAAATAAGTATTTACTGCAAATAAAACTGATACATGTAAATATTAATTAACTCCTAAAGTATTCTCGCTGCTGAAGTGAAAAGTTATGTGTGTTACACGAGAGCAAAGTTTTTTTGCATCTCGTGCCTTTGAATCCCTCGCCACACTCAGGATTCAAAATCAGCACTCGCAGCAAAAAACGACTTTGCTCTCTTGTTGCACAAATAACTATTCTTCAAAATCGACTATTGAATTATTTGCAGTGTACTTGAAGTGTTAACTTTTTACGAAGGAATAAACAAAATATAATACCTGCAACTATGGCCTACTGATCCATCAATGGGTCCATTTACGAAAAACTGCACCATATATGTCAATCTGCTAATTTCAGGTATTATAATTTTGTTAAAAAATGATTCAGTTGTCGATTCTGAACAAACTAGGTACTTATAGGTCTTGCGTTTATTATTTTACACGTTATTTAATTATTTTTACAAAATTTAGGTACACATTACATACCAACTTACTTACATAAAAGGTTATTAAATATATTAAGTAATTCTACAAATAAAAGCTAAGTAATTATACAATTTGCAAAATATTTATCATGAAAGGAGGTGATGCAAAAACGAAACTGAATTTTATCAATTAATTTTGCAAACTGACTGAATTTCCTTTAGATTGTACTAATTAATTATAATTAATTCATTTAATTAATTATCTATTAATACAAGGCTCGAATGAGCAGGGTTGAACACTGATACCTTATTCCCTAAACCGTCTAGGCTTTTCAACTTTACCGAGTTAGGTATAAGCCATTAGACTGAGACATACACTTCACTTATTCTAGATTTTTAGATCTTTTAGACACTGCACAATGCTGTTTCCACTAGCTGACCTGTTTGCACCTCCGCCTTATGGACTTACTTAAGGTAACAGAAACTTTCAGCAATTCCATCAGAATGGAATTTGGAATTACAATGAAAATACAATTAATGTAAAGCAAGGACGGATTATGGAATCTGAGGATATCCAACTCCCAGATTCCATACAACTTAGATCACTTGCCTCAACAGACACTTACAAATACTTGGGTATGTCGGAGGCACTAGGCAAATATGACTGACATGAAACAATCGTCGCGGGAGCGCTTCTTTGGCCGCCTGACTAAAGTCTTAAAAAGTCTTTTATCAGGTGGAAACAAGTGGTTCGTTCATGCTAGTCTTGATATGAATTCACGTACTTCGGTATTGAGGCTGTACATCTTGCGGAAGTGTGGGTGTACCGAAGTGGGAATGCCTTGAGATGTGGTTGCAGTGGACAAGGGACTTATCTCTCTCTTCTTGGCTAAAGAGAATTGTTGCAAACCTGCAGTACTAAGTCCGAATCATCGCAGGGTAAAGACAAAGCAAAGAGCTAGGTACACGGACACTTTTACCGGACGCTCCATGAGCCCGGTGTAGACTTTGTCTACACCGGGCGTCCGTATCCTGGTTACGTTTCGGAGATCTCTTTTTGGAAACCGAAGCCTTTGTGTGTGCAACTATGGTAATATATCGTGAAGGATAGTACGGTTGACATAAGTCAGCCATGCTACCGTCCGGGAGAATCTATCCGACATATTGTCTCTGGGTGTTCGCGTCTGGCTAACGGTGACTGCTTGCAAAGACATAAAGTAGGTGACCAGGATTATCCACCACTTCCACCAGCAATTTGCTATGAAATATAATCTCGTAGAGTTGGAGGTACAGTACTACAGATAAGTGCCTGATCCAGTTCTTGGAAATCGTCATGCTACATTGTACTGGGATCGATCTATCATCACAGACAGGACTATTGTTGCTAATAAGCCTAATATTGTGGTAATAGATCCATGAGAGCGTAGTGCAATGATTGTTGAAATCAACGCATGGCGAGAACCTTGTAAAAGCCGAATAAGAAATAAAGTATCTCGATTTGGCACACAAGGTTGGCGACATTGGGAGGTGTATTCAGCGATCGTTGTATGTACCGATAACTGTGTCAACCAATGGTCTTATAGCCAAGAGCCTCGATTAATACCTAAGGAGGCTCTCGTTGAGTGGCTGGATCAAGAGCTTGATACAGAAAGCAGTACTCTTGAACATGGTCCGTATTGTTAGGAGTTTCCTTTCGTTGGAGTCCTAACCGCTGGCAGCTGGATCCTGCTCCCGCTGCCGATGGGTTACTATGTCTTATATTTTAAATGCTTTTATGTTCTTTTAAGTTTTCATAAAAATATTAAAAAAAATAATATTAATATGCTATAAGATTCAAAATAGGAATAATTTATTCATGGCAATATGTATTAAACTTTCCTTTCTCTTATACTTCTGGCTCACGAGGCGCTAGTTGTCCCATAGTAAATGGAAGCAAAATTTAAGACACTTTATACCTGCTTTTTATTTAAAAGGGCCTTCATGAAAATGAAATCCGAATTACTTCTTTAATGAGGTCAAGAGGAAGTAGGTTTTTTTAAATAAGTACCTAAACCAAATTTCAGCTAAGTCGTTCGTCGTTTCGCTTATATCTCAGTGATGCATAGGATGAATTTGAACTCGGGGAAAGTGCAAGCGTTTTTTAAATATAATTTAATGTAATGTTGTGCATACAATTGCGTTAGTATTACATAATATTATATATTCTTGTACCCTCTACTAAGGACTCGCACTGCGCTAAAACACACATTAGTGAATAGTTACTTCGTGCTAAGGCTTCACTCTTCAGTTGACCCGCAGAACAGTGTGGTATTGAGCCCTAAAACCGGGCCAAAAATATATTGTATTTGTAACAGCTACACAACCGAGTTTTATGTGACTTCTAGAATAAAAATGAGTAAAACATAGTCTTATTTAGGTATCAATTTATTCATCACTATTGCCATGGTCGATAATGCTAACATTTTTTTGTTACTTACATAATTTTCTGATAATAAAGGTAAAACTACTGACGATAAAGGTTTTATTTTTCTAGGCTGGTGGCTTCTGAAACCCGTTCGAAGGGGATCTGACGTTAAAAGAAGCCTATTATGGACATTCATGTTACAGGTCACGCGTGAAAAAGTAACTTTACAACCATAATTAAACAAAGATGAAATTTTCTAATAAAAGAAAATTTCAAGTGAAAGAAAATGTCGATCTCAGGCAGGGTTCGAACCTGCGTCCCTCTGGTTGAGTACACCAGACGCTTTTACCAACTAACGTACCGAGACCACTGCCTGTGATGTCTTCATTTTCTGCTTGTGAAATTTTCTTTCATTAGAAAATTCATATCTTTGTGAACTTTTCGCATTATTTAATGCTAAAATATAATAAAAAATGAGTTAACCATAATTAAATTAAACGTGGGCAGCAAAAAAAAAACATAAAAATAAAATGAGGTTCTGTGCGGCAGATTAATCATATTATGATTTCAGCACTAAGTGCTTCATATTACACAATAGGTTTCGTTGACGTAAAGCGTAAAAATATAACAAAACCCTTTTTTAACGTTTAAAAATAAATATTTAAGCGGGTGTTAATTACATCTAAGTTCTAGACCCCATAGATAGAAATTGGCTGGAGTTTTATTAAAAAACTATACTTTAATATAAAGAACATACCTGGCTTAGAGTACTCCATCACAAATACGATGCCAAACTGTTTATAAAAAAGAAACACTTAAACTTAAAAAAAAAAAAATTGAGCTCATCGAACAATCACGCTAACACGGTAAGTCAGTGGTGACTTGAGATTGGTCGTTCAGCGCGATATATTGTAATTGCACGTAGCTCTTTTCGTTTTAAAGTGCTAATTACATATACTTAACAGAGATAAATATGCAAAGTTGACAGCGGTGTAGTCGATAAATGCCCAATTTGTAATATACCTGCCTTCTACAAATTCCTAATTCGACAAATGGCTGATTCGTAAATAATGAATAATAGAGAATTTTTTAATATAAAATTCTCGAACGCGATTGTCCCTTTCCTGAGGTGGGCGTTAATTCCTACGACACAGTATTATTACTAATGTAGGTATTACCGCAACCAATGTTATAGTTATAGTGTGTTTTTTTCAATAAAGAATTTTATTTTATTTATTTATTTATTTAATAGGTTTATCGAAAAATTACCCTAATATGACATTCCTAAATTCCTGACGTTTCGAAACCTTTACAGCATCTATGATCATACGTAGACTGCGGTGTTGATCGTCTTCATGTTAAAATTACCAAAACCTGTTTTTTTAAGAAAAATCGACGAAATCATATATTTATCTATACTTTATTTATGCATTTATTTAAAAGGATGAATTAGTATCGGTATATTCGTATGTATATCATTCATCAGTGGAATGCTTTCCGCTAAAAGTACTTTTATGTCGCAGTATGATCTTGTTGGTGCCCTATTTTCTCTATAGTAAGGATTCTCTCCTCGAATACGTTATTTCATAAAGTTGAACTAACTACAAGAATGAACTGCGACAGTTTGTGGTTAATCTGCTTTCGATCATAATTAATTTTGTCGAATATACTTCGACAAAATTAATTATTATTAATTATGGTAGATATGCCATAGAGGCATATCTACCTACTAAATCAGATTCCACTGTTCAAAATAATAATTCCACTCTCGTTTCCACATATCACCAATTTATTTCAAATCAACAAGGGATCCATGGCCCAAATGGACTCACAAAAATCGATTCTCACTGGAATCACAAAATTTAACCACTGAAAATTCACCGAACGTTGACATCAAGGCATTGAGATTAGAATGGAATTATAATTTGATCATTTAGTAAGGAAGTACCAGAATTACCTTTCTAATTTGAACTCGAATGAAATGCGTAAATCGTAAATAAGTTTAGTGATATCCCTTATTAATTTACCTATAGTTGAAGGCTTAGTGGGGCGTCTCGACGTCGAGGCGCCGCGCCCGCCGCCCGCCGGGGTGACGCGGCCGGGGTGACGGTCTACCGCCTGCCCGACGCCGTACTCTTGTCCTTGAAGACTTCACTTACTCGCTTAGGTACCTACCTATTTAAACTATACGGGAACATACAATACTGAGATATCAAGTAAGAAAGATTGTCGTAGAGCTAAGTCTCCGTGATCGAGTGATAAGGAACAAATCCAATGCGTTTATATTTTTATTCTAACATACCGTCACGCCTGTATTCCCCGAAGGGTTAGGCAGAGATGTACTAATGTAAACCCACATTTTGCCGTCAGACTCCGAGCAGCTACTGGGAATTTCATAGAAAATCCCAATAATACTTTGCTCGACCTGGGGATCGATAAATCTAATGAGGCAGTCATGCAGCCACTAAACAAATGTGATGAGATTAAATTTATTAAATAACAACTGTTACTTGTCTCCTGGAATTATAATTGAACGAGGGTTGTCAGGTTACAGCCCAAGCCTGTACGAATACTATGCTTTCTAACAGGATAACAATTATGTATTGTAAAACTATACTTCTGTCATCAGCGATATGCAATTTAGTCGCTATTCTGAAATTAAAAGCCTGAGATGACTAAATGATATAATACTAGTGATATGACCATTTGACCGCTAAATCAAAGGTGCTCGAGTTCAATTCAACTTCAACGGTGAAGGAAGACATCGTGAGGAAACCTGCATACCTGATAGATTTTCTTGACGGCGACGTCTGAGGTTTAGGCTAGCGTGGTGGACTATAGCCTTATCCTTCTGGCTCTGAGAGGAGACCCGTGCCCAGCAGTGGGACAATGTAATGGGTTGATGAGAGATGACTAAATACGCCAAAAAACAGATTTCTATCTTCTCTGGCACTTTGGCCTTTGGCAAAATACGGTATGTCTACGGTATATGTAGGTACAAAATGTAATACTATACACGTACTTGGAAAGTACCTAATGGAGCAACTTGTGATACACAACAGTTTCATTGTTACGAAAATCCCCTAGATACTTTCGTTTTGTTTGTTTTCCCCGAAGGAAATATTATTAGATATAGGAGTTTTCTTTGAGTGTAATACATATCAATGTAACTTTTCATGCTGAATGTATTTTCCTTGTGGGGATTCGTAGCGATGTTCTTTTCTGGCGATATATAAAAGCTCCTTTTGTTCTTTGAGGGTAATAACAAACTAGACACATTATAATTCATGCATCATTTATGTTAGTGAAATACAAAGAGGTTTAAAAAGGTTATATAGCGGACATTAGTCACAGTTGATGCGTTACGGGTGAAAATTCAGAAAATGAAGAATAATAAATCATCATTTTGATTCATGATTTATTTTTAATTTCATGTCATATTATTAACAGCCTATATTCGTCCAGTGCTCCCACATTGTAAAACTCGCATATCTGATACGAAACGACTTTAAAAGAGACCATAATTCTCTGAGTTTGTTTCAGCATTTCTTGTCGGAGGTAGAAATGCCGACGCTATATAGTTTAAAAAACTATTTTTACCATAGAACCAACCCTGAAATATCGAAAAAGCTAAATGAATCAGCTGTTTTTTTATATTTTAGGGTCATCATAACCTATTATTGCACAACTTTCATCATGCGCCTGATTAATATTACTGGCAGGCAGACACGAGCCGTTCACTAATAAGAACGCCTAATACCTACTTAAGGCTCTTCTACAATGGTCTCTATATTTCTTTAATTTCATAGAATGAAATGAATGTGTATTAATAAACTTTTCCATCTATTTACTTTCTACCTGTAAAGACGTTTTAATAGCTATATAGGGATCTTACTTGACCTTGTTTTTTTAGGTAATAAGCTGAAAGTATTTCTTAAAGTTATAAATAAAAACAACAGAGTCGTATTGGCCCTATCAATAGCCCTGCCTCTTATCGAGAATTTGAGAATTCAGTTAACAGTAAACCGGGTAATAGAATTGAGTGGTTTTAGGTTGTTCCATTATGAAAAACTAGTAGCGGCATCTGGGAATTTGGATATATGCCTGGTATACATAGGTAAATGTACGAAAGTAACTCCGTCTGTTTGTTTGTTTCTTTGGTACATATTCACGCCTAAACCGCTGAAGCCATTGTGATTTATTTTACATAAAGATAGATTGGACTAAAGAATCCATTGGGATGCGAGTGATAACTCGGGGAAAAGTTATTATTTATAAGGCTTTCTTGTGTTTTGTTTAACTTGCCAGTGCTAACACAAGCTTAGTTAAAATATTCCGCGACTGGTTTATGGCAAAGGTCCTTATTAATATTTATGGTACCATCAAGAAATGAGCAGAAGTGCTGGGGCGGCCGTTAAATTAATGCATTCGATGTCCCGCCGCGCGCCGCCGCCCGCCCCTACTGCGCGCTTTGAAAGCTTCATATGTTGGAAAAACCTGGGTATTGCGTGGTGAGTCATAGCGGGCTATTATTGCATTGTTTATTAAATTATTTTGAGAAAGTATTATATGTTGTACGTTTACTATAAGAAGTACATCTATAAAATACGAGTATCAATAGAATCCGGCAAACATAAATCAAACCTTTATTCCCCGAAGGGTTAGGCAGATATATTCTGATGTGCGCCCAGGGTTTGCCGGTGTGTTTAGGTTTGTGTCAATTTTGCAAAAATTCATAACGCTTGTGACTTTTTTTAAATAATGTAAATAATTTACTCATGCTGTTATAGAACGCGAGGGACCCATGTACTCACCTGAGTGTTTATTAGTAATGTTTACACGCTCCACTCGCCCTTTGCATACTTAATAGGTTTATTTCACGTACCTACGTGGCGTAATGACGCCTTCACGTTACGCCCCCGCTAATGGAACACATATTCGTACCTCATAGGTATACTCGTTAAAAAGTTATTGTAATATGTAGCTTTAATGTTTTTCTAATACTACGTCGCTACGTGCGAATATGCGCGACGTTTTTGAGTTCGAATTCTAACGTCAAGCGCGTACAGGCTAGTTCCTAAAGCTTCAGCGTTTCATTTGTCCAGTATAACTTGCACTTCGAGTTTGTCACTGTATGGAAAGAAAAAAATACCAGAAGATAAATAATAAAAAAAAAAACAAAAGTATCAGGCTTCGCATTGTAAAGGTCTTCCGTAAAATGCGAAGCCAGCCTATACTGGATTTTTATAGCTTGATATGTAGCCACCTTCGATGTCCCTTCTACCCTGTAGGTACAGATGATTTGAATATGTCAATATTAACTTGTTGACTAACTAAAAACTATAAGTATATTAGTACAGTTGCATGTAATCCAATGGTCAAATGTTATTTAGGGAATGATGTAATAAGTGACTATCGCTGCATGCAAAACGCTCAAATATAAATACTGTTATTGATTTCAAGATTACTTAACTGAACTTATCAGCTGTTCCAAATTACACACCCGTGTCTATCTTTGATGGGAGTTGTCAAACAAAGACACTGAGTGACTCATTTTTAAATATATTAAAGTCTTTGGACCACAATAACACATTACAGGATTAGATTAAGACATAATAGGTAATATTACACAATGATCGGTCCATGATTCTATGTTATTATCACAACAACTAGCAGCAAAATGTGGTCCAGGCTCCTAAGGATTCGAAGGACCTTATACGTACTACGAAACCGAGTGCCACATTCGGTTAGGATTTATCGCCAAATAATTAAGGACCTTAGCGCAACAATATCAATATTAAAGAAGCAATAAGAATATAAATTACCTCGTAACGAAAGCTCCATACGCTTGTATAGACCAAAAGTTTCTATATTTATGTAGGAGTAGGGCGATTCGGTGCGATGCGCGCCGGTAGCAGTGTGTGGACAGACACGGGCCGACCTAGATCGAGTCCGCTCGATGCCGCCCGAAGCGTTCGCCGGCGCCCGCCCAGAATAGACGCAGCACGTGCGTCAGCCGCGACACACGCCGCGCTCCCTGCCCGGCCGCGCCGCTCCCGGCTCGCTCCCGGCCCGCTCCCGGCTGCATCTACACGCCGCACTTCGCTGTCATACAAACCTTCTTAAGCACGCGCTCTTATAAAATAACAATGTAACTCGTGTTGTGAACCCCCGCGTAAATGGACGACAAAACTCTTTTAGTCGAAACTCTACGTAAACTATTAATAACCTCGTTAACGTGAAAGTATTTAGTGACTGAATGTTTACTGTGCTTCGGAACCGTAGTGGCCTTGCACGTTATCTTGCACCGGGAAAGCTTTCTGTTACCTTCTAATTTGATAGTTTTTATCTGTCGTAGTTACGTGTATAGATAGCCTATCAGCCGCTCAGACTGTATTTTTTTTACGTTGTTTCGTGAAAAGCCTTATTTTGGTAACATTACACTGTAACGATGTGCCTTATCCTGTAATATTCGTATAACTCTCAAACGAATCCTGGTGGAACGCAAAAAAATATTTGTTGTTACCGCGCGTGACTCACCGCCAAATATGCAAAGTTTCAAGTTCACATTTGTGTGTGCATCTGCACTACTGGTCGTGTTGGTACCAGAACCTGTCCCCGCTTCAAAGGCTGATGTGTAAGAAATCTTTATTATTTATGTACCTATTCTAAATAATCATCAAAGCCACGAGTCGAGTGAATGACCACCAAACCTTCGTAATCCAATTTCTGGTCTATTGACCAGAAATTGGATTACGAAGGTTTTCATAGTTTATCGACAGTTTATCATAATATGTATTCGAACCGATATACATATTATGATAAACTGTCTGGATTTCAGGTTTTAACTGTAGATTGATTAATCGTAGTAGTAATTCCTTAGCTATGATAAATTCTTTGATTATATACTTGTCGATAAATTATATTTATTTCTGTATAAAGATCCTTTAAACGCAATTTTACAAATTACAAGTCAATATGCAAAATTTTTTTTTTAAACTAGATGGCACCGGCTTTTCCTGTCTCTAACGACCTCTGAGAAGAAAAAGTCGAAAAAAAACTCAGAGAATCATGGTCTCTGTGAAAGTACAGACAGTAATTATTAGATATGCGAGGTTACAATGTAGGACAAAATCTGAACAGGCCTTTTGAAGAAAGAGCCATAGCAGTTTTGAGTTGACCTGTCCTAACTGAAGGCACCGATATATTAGTCATCGTATAGCTCAACCATTTTTGAGGGAGCTCAACGACTCGTCGCACGACCCTCGTATGAGTCCCTCATATCATTTATTATAATCGATACTTTATAAAATGTTCATACAGGTAAGACGCTCATTGAGCACTCAGTTGCCTGAAACATCCTGAATTATTTACATAGTTGAAAGTTGCCTGAAACATCCCGAATTATTTGCATAGTTGAAAACTGGTACCTGGTCTACGTGAGAAAAAAGGTTTTTGAATGACAAATGAAAATAATCATACCATCATCACGCCTGTATTCCCCGAAGGGTCAGGCAGAGGTGCACACCCGCATTTCGCCGTTATGTTTGGGTCCCATGTAATAGGGAGCGAGCCTATTGTCATTAATCGGGCATTTTTATTGCGTTAAATAATTATGATTCCCTGAGTTCAGCTTCAAAGCATGTGCATAATGATAGGACTCAGGAAAGTTTCAAGCCTAAACGGTCATAAATATAAAACGCAATAATTTGTTGTCCAAGGTTATTCAATATATCGACTGTGAACTGGCAACCGGTACTATCTCAATTTTGTCAACTTTACAGAATGAAGAAAAAACATGTTAACATCATTTATACAGCATCTCGTATGTTAAATAAAAATACGTAGTTTTGGCGCCAAATTTAAATGTATTTGTTAGGATTTCTTGCAACGATGTGGAGTATTAAATAGTATAAAATGGCATTAAAAAGTGATCTTCAAAAAATCTTAAAAAAATGGAGATAGGACCGGTTGCCAGTTCACAGTCGATATGCCATATAAAAAATAGTTTCATGTTTCTGTTATGATCTCAACGCCCAAAGAAAAAAAAAAATAGTATATTACTAAAAGGGCTTTCATTTATGATTTTATTTATGATTCATGTCTCCGAAGGTTACGATGAAAATATTATGGGCTCTGAAAATTTACTTTACGCGCCTTTATATAAATGAACGCCAAGATGTGCTTTTTGGTAATTGCATTCTGTATTGTTTCGCTGTTTGTTTTTCCAATTTTTTTTAATATGTAACCACATAATTTTTAATTATATAAACATATTTTTTGTAAGTAGCCATTAATTTACACTGCTGGGCAAATGTCTCCCCCAATTCTCTCAGGAACTCTTTTCTTACGTCTCTTCAACCCAGCCCTCGTAGGACGCATACGCATCCAAATTATGCCGCGGTCAAATCTTCTTCTTCTTTTTGTTCTTCTTATTATATATAATAATCAATTGCCGTTGTTACTCTCGCTAAAACTCCAGGCTCCATGGTTCCATGACTCGACAGGTTTGGCTAACTGGTCTTGAAATATTTGTGGAAGTCCAGGGAATGTTTAACAACGTTTTTTTGGCAACTTCTGTCGGGGCCACCAGTAATAAAAAAAAAGTGATTTTACAAAGTTCACCAAAAGGGTCCGTAAAACGGCCTCTGTAGATATTCCACGTGACGTTTATTTTGTTTAAGTGGTCCCCAACGGTGTTGATTTAGATCCGAATAAATTGTGCAAAGAATGGACGACGCAGTTTGTACTCCGCAAATTACAGAATGGAAAGCCTTAATCTCAAAATGAACAATTAAGTTAAGTCAATTCTACGTTTCTAAAAGCGATTATTTTCTTTATAGCGTGAAAGTATGGGCAAGAGCTCTTGGGGATGAACTGTGGAAGCTGAGCGAAGCTCTGACAAAGTCGGATCAAATCAGAATCGTGAGTAATCTAAACTTGATCTACAAGATTTAAAGTTATATAAAAACGACATAACTTCTTTATTCATTAAAAAAATATAAATGGTCATTACAAAATCTTTTACTCCTTAATAGAATGGTCACTCCCGCGTGGGAAAATAACATAGGTACTGTAAACTACTTCCCATAGCACTGGCTTTGTATCAAAATCCTTCGCAATTCCAACAAGTATCGACCTCTGAAATGCGATTCCCCTTTATATCCGAAAAGCTGCAAGCAAACTTACTTTTAAAATTGAAATTCGGGAGTACTTTTTTAAATCCTTGCTTCCTTTCCGCCTTAAAAAGTTAATTTCCCTTTTTTGAAAAATAAATAAATACATAAACGCCTATTAGTTATATCATTATAATAGGTATGTTAGTATTTATTTTTTTATTATATAATTATGCTTAATTATTGTAGTATACACATATTCCAAAGTATAGGTAATATTACTATAATAATTTCCATAATATATTATTATATTTTAAAATTCCATAAATTTAATATTCATTATATTAGGATTAGGGGAGGTTAAAGCGGATAAGAGGCGATTTTTATACCATCTGATAACTTTTATCCGACGGATAAATTTGAAGTTTGAGGATTATTCAAAATTTATTCGTCTGATTTAAAGTTAAAGCGGCGTAATTCATCAGTAAACATCTTTTGCTATGTTTATACGATGTTTTGTTATTATAATTTACATCCAGATTTTATTATTCTTATCTATATATAAACACTGCAAATTTTACAGAAATACAAACAAATGAATGCGAGCGTAAAGAGAAAAGATGGAAAGCAAATATTGGAATCTTCGCTGCGTTCTGTGAGCACAATGCTCACTCGAAAAATCAATGCTGTCAAGGTAAACCATAGTCGTAACTTGTACTCTTTTGCCGACTGCAATTGCCGATAATAACCATATCAATGAAATTACCATACTTATTACAATTTATAGTCCGCCAATGCTACGTAGAAAAGTCAAAAGTTTACATTTCCACACATTTATCTGTGATGGTAAAATTGGATCGTATAAGTACACATATTATGTTTTGAACTTTTAAAATAAAAATAATGGAAATCCATGATAATTTTCTACAGCCAATTTGCTCTTACTATTTAAAAGGTTTTTTTTACTTGCGTTTACTCATATCAAATTATTAACAGTAATTTATAATGTGATAGTTATCATAAAACGAAACCTATAGAATATGGGATCAAATTAAGGGAACATAAAAAATACGAAAATTTTGCTTGTGATTAATCTTATTTCAAGAATACGTTATTTAGACTAAAATAGTAAACAAATAAGTATCTCTATTCATCCACCTACAAAGCGTTCTTGTATTCATGATACTGACATCAAAGGAAGGAAAAAGGAAAGAAGTAGCGAAAATTACTAACAGCAGTTTTTCCTTTTTGTAAGTACATATACTAATTCTAGCATATTTCAATATTCTAGTGTATTCACCGGACGGCTGAACAGTTCGCAAGGACGTTTGACTACGGTTTTAATAGAAGCGATGACTACGAATACTGTTCGGCGAAGTATTCTAAGTTCATCTACGAATCAGGGGATCCTAGCAACAACAAGAAAGAGGATGACGTTCCTGAGTATGTACCAAAGTGTGTTGAGCACTATAGCAACGTAACGCTGGAAAAGGACTCGCATTTCTACAACATTAATGTTAACACGAATATCAGCTGTGTCCACGTACCAACAAACATATTTGATGAAGGTAATTATAAAAAATACGCAGCTGCTAATAATTCTTTCAATAGCCTTAAAAATGACAGGGGAAATATAACCTACCTTTAGCCATTCCGCTACGAAATTTTTAAAAGATTATAATAGGTATGAAACAATTCTAAATTGTCATAATTCAATTCTAAATAACCCATTTTAATAAAGGACAACAAATGTCCTTTATTAAAATGGGTTACTATGCCATTCATCCAAATATATAAATAAGAAGGCTTATTCAAAAAAATATAAGGATAGAAAAAGTTTTAGAAAATGTCAATGAAATAAACTATTCATAACTTATTTTACTATTGACTTTATTGTACTCAATTGATGAGTAGCTACACATTTTATTGTTCTTTTATTTCTTACAGAAACAAATGCTCTGAATGCAATTCTATGGTCAAAGAAATTGAATGATATCTTTATACAAAATTACGAATCGGATCCGTCATTATCATGGCAGTACTTCGGTAGTTCACATGGAATACTGCGGTTCTATCCCGGTATGCCGTGGAACATGAAGGAAGTGGACACGTACGACTGTCGTGTAATGTCCTGGTACATAGAAGCTGCTACCTGCTCCAAAGAAATGATTATCCTATTCGACGTCTCTGGGTCAATGACCGGATTCAAGAATTACGTAGCCAGAAGAACATTGCGTACAATTTTGGAAACTTTATCGAACAACGATTATGTCAACGTATACACTTTTAAAAATGTTACTAATTTTGTGGTTGATTGTTTCAATGATCTGGTTCAAGCGACCCCTGAGAATCTAAAGACGTTAATCGATACTTTAGAGCCAAAACAAAATGGAAAAAAGCATAAAGTGCCTCTGGAAGGTTACGCCAACTTGACGACGGCTTATATCAAAGCTTTTACAACACTAAAAGCGGTGAGTAATAACGCCTGCTGTTGACACAGTAAATAATATATTACTATTATATCACTCAATTCTAAAATCAATTGTCGCAGTACATTATACGTACGGGTCCGTAATAAGGGCAGTTTCATTCCAGTAATTTAAAAATCCTATTATTATTTATTTCTAATCTTTGATGTCTTCAATTGCCTATTGGTAGAAACTACACAACACAATAATCTCAAAACTGCTGATCTTTCATCATCATCATCAACCCATTACATTCTCCCACTGCCGGGCACGGGTCTCTTAGTATGAGAGCGATTAGGCTATATATACTGCGGGCTGGCTGACTTCATACACCGTCAAGAAAATATCTCAGGCATGCCGGTTTCCTCATGAGGCTTTCCTTCACCGTTTAAGCGAGTGATAATTTATTATTAATACGCACATGATTTCGAAAAGTCAGAAGTTGTATTCAAACTCGGGACCTTTGACTTGGCAGTCGAATGGTCATATCAGTAGGCTATCACAGCTCTCCTAGCAAGAACTGTTTATTTCAGGACAAATATTACATTGACACCGTACATTGGCACGGCCATTTTGTCAAATTGACGTCCACTGTCACTGCCTTCGTGGGTGGTCCCCGCGACATCGGCCCGCGTGGATTAAAACCATGATATCTCTAAATATTTGTATGGTAGCTATACAAAAACCGCATGTCAATCGAATCCTTAATAATTAAGCTATCATATTATAAATCATTTAGTGCAATTCTACATTTACAGATATTATGAATCAGATTTCAAAATAGGATAAGCGATTTTTTTCCAATTTCTTCTAAAAAACCCGTAAATAAAAAAAAAATATATCATTATTCATGAAAACCTTTTGTTTTATTTGCACGATAATATATAATTTACACATAGAAATTAAAAAAACACATCTTCCCATACATTTTTTTCAAACCACAAGCTATACAATAACATGCCTAATTTATGCTGACCGAAGCGGATTGCAAAAAAAGGGTATTGTTTATTGTTCAATTCTGAGAACGCTGTGAGTCAAGCGGCGTCGAGTAACTGTTTATGTTAAAGTATGGTCCACGTGCTTATCGCAGACAAAAGTTCGGCTGTCTCAAGTGTTTAGTTGAATATTTATCGTTTCAAAACAAACCACTTGAAAATTTCCGTTAAAAGTAGTCCTCTCAAACTTTGTACTACAATTCAAATTCTGTTGCATTTATTCTAAATATAAATTTATATTTTGCAACTAGATGAAGTGTCTAAGTGAAAATAAACAAGAAAAAGGCATATTGCCTTTCAAAAACTTTTTAGAATAAAATATCAAAACACGACGAAACCAGATAATTTTACGACAAAAAGTGTCAAATTACGCTATGTAAGTATGGATAAGGCTTCAGTGGGCAGTCACATCTGCACTTTAACACCTATTGTTTGAAAGTTAAATGGAATTAGAATATCCATATGTGATGGAATTAGATTGTTTATATTATGTTATATACTATATTATGTATATAAATAAAATTTACCGACTTAAAAAAAATTATGTTTCTCAATATTACTGCTCTTTAAATGGCACTAAAAATGTTTAATGCCCGGCTACACATCAAGCTATCTCTTCCAGGAAGTAATGTGAGATTAATATCTCAAAATTAAGAGGTAAAAACAAAACAACAAAAAAAAAATAGTATTGTCTTTGTTATTTCTAACAAATATCGAATCCACGGAAGCCTAATCCATACTAATCGAGCACTTACTCCTACTAATAAAAATGGCCGCCGCGCTGACCTTGACCAAAATATACGGACTGGCAAGCAACCGAATTCTGGCTGTTCGCCGGCCGGCCGATATTCAATTCAATATTTTATATTTTTTAATCAATAAATTGCAAATAAAACACTAGTAAAGAATACTATTAGATATTTAAGATATGATACAATTGATATTTCGTTATAGTTAATGTATTTTTATTTCAAAATAAGTGAAAATGTAAAGTTACGATGTTGCCGGATGTCCGTCTTTGTTTGTTGAAATTAAAAATTTCAGTTAAAAAACTTCGCAATACTACAATATATCAATTGTAAACTGTTTAATATTTACCAATTCATGTTCTCTGCATTTAAACACTCACTCACTCGATGAAAAATATTATTTTATTAGTCCAAATACGACGCACTAAAAACCCCGCGAAGACATTTTTAAACCAGCAACTTTAGAAGTTGATATCGGACTGACGTTCGTTAGAACAACGTCTGTTATGGGTTCTAATGCCTACCTTGTCTTTTTTCTATGTTATCTTATAAGTTAGAACAAGATCGATATAGTTTTGGCGTGTCTTATTAGAATAAACCGAGACGAATGTTAAATGACCAAAATTCGGTCGCGTGCCAGTTGGGGCAATTTTGACAGCGACCGAATTTTGGTCATGTGCCAGTCCGCAGGTACCACGAGCGTCTACACACCGTGTCACTACTATAAACTACAGCGACAAGTTGACGGTGCGTATTGTGCAATATTGTGCGTTATTAATTAATTGTTTTTTTTATGTAGCGACGAGCACAGTGCAACGTGAGCAGTACTCAGGGTTGTAACCAGCTAGTGATGGTGATCACGGACTACGTGCCCGGCAACCTGACCGAAGTGTTTGAGCAGTACAACCGGGAGGTCGTCGGCAATAAGACATACACTCCTGTACGGGTCTTCACATACCTCATTGGCAAAGAGGTCACCAATGTACAAGAAATACAATGGATGGCTTGCTTGAACAGAGGTATGTTTCTACATACGGCATTTTTTTTTTAATCTCTCTTTGTCTTGCAATCTGTCAATCGACATTCAACTGGATTTTATGTGCTTGTGTTCGTCGTTCTTGGAACAATATCCAGTGAATTGCCCAATTATAATTTATTATCTACATAATTCTACAGTAGATCCTGAGGTGCACGTCTTTTTAATCTTCTAAAAGTTGTGTTTGGTTGGCTTTTCGTCAGCTTTCTTGCTAGAAGATTAGGGTGGTTTTGTATTCTCTTGTAATACATTTTCATCAAATCTGCTACTTCCTTCTTTATAGGTTTTATTCTTAATTCCCGATGCAGGCATACGGCACATTAATAAGTTTCCAATATAAAGTGACCTCGCATGGTATGACTTTCCGTATAATGAGACATCAGCTTATACTGGATTTTATTTACAGAGTTGTTAACTAATAACACCCAACTGCCTCATTGGTCTAGAGTCTACTTTCAGTCTTGTAAAAAGTAATCTGTGGGGGCTACGGAGTGTGTAATCTTAGGTTCGATTTCCAGGTCGCGCAGTGTTTGTGTTTTTCGATAAGGATAATCTCAGTGGCAGCACGGTGTTTGGCATATAAAACTAAGCGGCGAAAACTAGTTTTGTATAGCCGTGCGTAGTTAGCTATTTGACATCCCTTCTACAATCAGTATAATCACATACCATCACAGCCTGTCTTCCATAAAAGGTTAGGCAGAGGCGTATTAAATATACATCCACACTTCGCCGGTATGTTTAGGCCCCATGTAATAGGAAGCGAGCCTATTAACATCAACCGGGCATAAATTCAGACTCCAAGTTGGTACTGAGAATTTCATAGAAAAACTCAATAACACTTTGTGACCTGGAAATTGAACTTAGGACTTCTGGCATCGCGCTTAAGACCACTAGACTAATGCGACAGGCATTTAGTATAATAATCACCCATTTTCTTAAGTAGGCAGCAGCATATGCTTCTCTGATTCTATCTTCTTCTCTTTTTCGTCTAGGTTACTACGTGCATATTCACTCGGTAGAGGAAGTTCAGCAACAAGTGCTTAAGTACATCAACGTGATCGCTCGGCCCATGATTTTGGAGGATAAAGAACCACCTCCTACCTGGACGCATGCCAACATTGATCACACGGTTAGTAAATTTCAAGGTATTATTAGCTTTACCAAAGAAAAAGGAATTCCATAAGTTAGGTATGCTTACCTTTTTTATAAAAGAAAATTCAGACTGCATCGCAATACAGTAGCATGTATATATTATGTATGTATTATAGATAATCAGTGGGCTAGCTAGCAAGGACAATTTTATCAATCTAGATAATTAATTAGGTAAATACATCATTTAAAATATTCTACTACTACTGTCTTTTCCCGTTTTCACTAGTATATCCTTAAACGAAAAAAATATATATTAAACACTTGACCGTTATTAGAAGCTTATTATAATGAGAAGGCACTTCCGATTTCCGTTGTACTTTACATCTTTTTCTACCGTATATCGCTATCTCTTTCGCACATCTCAGGCGTGGGGGTGTTGGCTACCTGATGGTTCCAATCACCCTGTTCGTCATTGGCTTGACAATTTCCGTTGTGATAACTTGTGCTCCTAGTGCTAGTTATTTCCTACCTTGGAAATATTATATTGTTTAAAAGTGTTACATAATACTTACACGTAAGTTGCACAAGTATTTTATTATAATATTTTTATTTAACGGTGTTACCGTTCGATATTGTTACCTTTATTTAATATGATTAAGCGTAATATGCTATTACATATTACGGTTTTATCGTTTAAAACCGTTTTATTTTTCTACCGACTTAACGAGTATAATTTCTTTTTACAGTTTTATCTAATGTTCAACTGTTTAATTTTCTACCCGCAAATTATTTATATTATTTCCTTCGTATTTGAAATGTTTTCTTTCCGTTTAGGTTTGTGCTTATGGATTAATAGGAACTACTTGAGTAATAATGATAATATATCATGTATCTCCGACGTTAGTCGTGACCTTTACGAGGACGTTCCTAACGATGCCTCGCAGGCATTATCGTATACTTGTAACTTAAATACTGAAGTGATACCGCATCTGTCATTTGATATTGAGTCTAAACTTAAAGATCTCACGGTGCAGCCACACCGTAGGAATATTCAAAAATGTTTAATGAGATTCAACGATTTGATACCTAATAGCACGTGGTCGCATATTCGATATGCTGACACCCAAAAGCTGTTATAACCATTCACCCGGATTTACAGAGCTAGAAACAAACTAAGAGGTGAAGGCGTATGATAAAACACGCCACTTGGCTAACTCTGATAAATCCTACGCAGGGATTAACTTTTGTATTCTTGAACAAAAATAAATCCATCGCTGGTTAATAACTGTTGTAAATACATTACGTATTTTATTAGCTTAGTCTAACTCGCTGGTTAATAACTTTAACTTAACTTTTTCTATAAGGTGAATTTCATAAGGTAAGTCTATACACATCTGTTTCAAATGACTTGCGGCCACAGAGCTGAAGAAAGAGTAGGGATAGTATTCTCAGATGTATTCGAAATCTTTTAGTAAAAGTGGCTTTAAATAAAATACCCCCTTCAAACTCTCAAGCTCTTACTGCTGCTCTGGACAAAGCAGGCGGCGTTAGAAAAAGGTGTTTTTGACGAGTAAAAAAAGCAAAACCTGGTATTTCTGTACGGCACCCCTCGCAGGGGCATGGCTGTCATTACGTACCACCGCTTGGTACTTCTGGCTACTGCTGTGAGCCAGCTCCTGCTGCTCACACTCATTGCCACCAAACAATCTAATAGCGGGAATGCTTCGAAAGCAAAACCTGGTATACCAGTACGGCACCCCTCGCAGGGGCACGTCTGTCAATACGTAACAACGCGTGGTACTTCTGGCTACTGCTGTGAGCCAGCTTTTGCTGCTCACACTCATTGCCACCAAACAATTTAATAGCGGGAATGACCGAGGTCGCTCTCACAAAACCTGGTATTTCTGTACGGCACCCCTCACAGGGGCAAGCCTGTCATTACGTACCACCGCGTGGTACTTCTTCCTACTGCTGTGAGACAGCTTCTGCTGCTCACACTCATTGCCACCAAATAATCTAATAGCGAGAATGCTTCGAAAGAAAAACCTGGGTATTTCTGTACGGCACCCCTCGCAGGGGCACGCCTGTCATTACGTACCACCGCGTAATATTTCGGGCTACTGCTGTGAGTCAGCTCCTGCTGCTTACACTCATCACCACCAAAAATTCTTATAGCGGAAATGCTTCGAAAGCAAAATCTGGTATTTCTGTATGGCACCCCTTGCAGGCGCACGCCTGTCATAATGTACCACTGCGTGGTACTTCTGGCTACTACTGTGTGCCAGCTACTGTTGCTCACACTCATCGCAACCAAACAATTTAATAGCGGAAATGTTTCGTAAGCAAAACCTGGTATTTTTGTACGGCACACCCTCGCACGGGCACGCCTGTCATTACGTACCACCGCTTGTTACTTCTGGCTACTGCTGTGAACCAGTTCCTGCTGCTAGGGTAATGACCCTTCAAAAGGGCACAATAATGCTACCGAGGGCACTCCCATCCCAATCTAATACAGCTTTCGAACTCGCGGTTCGAGATCAAGGCACCCAAATGAAAGAGACCAGAAGCGCTCCTTTTCACCTTCTTACAACACAAGCAACAAAAAAGAGTGACTCGCTGACTTCAGTAAGTACTGTGGTGGTGTGCTAATCTTCCCGCTTGGAACTGTGAATAAAACTTAAAATAATTTATTTATTTATTTATTCATACATAATAACAGAGTATCGCATACCCTTCATACAAAACCACTCATGAAAACTCCCATTATCAGCGTCGTACAATAGAATTGAGACATTTCTATGTCTGCAATCATTCAACAAATAAAAAAGCAAGATGTTCTGAAAGCAGTAGATCCTTCCCCAAGCTTTGTATAGCTTTGTATTTCTAGTGCCAAAGAGCGCCGGGACACATCGTCCGGTTTTCAACCTGAGGTTATTGAATCAGTTTGTCTCGTAAAAGACCGATTCCGTTTAATAAACATGTACCGTGTGCAGGATTTCCTCTAACCCCGAAAATGGATGTGCAAGGCAGACTTGGCACAGGCTTATTTCAATCATCCGATAGCCCATTTACAAAGACGGTTCGTACGTCTAATTTACGTAGATTATTAAAAATAACCTGCGAGCCCTTCGGACTAAACACAGAAAATATTCGCGTGTCGTATGAACTAGATACAAAAGTACTTCGACAAAAGGGTGTAAGGATCATTGTTTATATATCAAAATCGGAACGGTTTAAAGGCGTAGTTACATATGCTATTGAGCACTACAATTTCTGGCTCTTCAAATAAAATCCGAGAAAGTTCTGTTCCTACAACAAAATATAAACTTTCTCGGCATTATTTAGGATCCTTGGACTCGCAAGTCCCTGTCAGCGGCTAGTCGCTGTCGCAAGTCTGCTGCTATTGTAAACAGTCTCGCAGTTCATAATAAGCAACAAATTCACACTAAAGGATCTCCAGAGCTCAGTAGCCATGAAGGAATTGTTAACGATATTGAAAGTTCTAGAATTGCATGCGACAAGCATTGACCAGAATGATTGAACATTATTCTTTAAACACATTTTATATTAAACCCATATATGACGACGGTAAGACGACATATTCAGTTGGCATGTCTCAGTTCTGATCTAATCAGACAATCGTTCCGCGATAGCTTATCTCCGCAACGAAGGGGGGATGAAATCTCGATCTAGATCTCTCACAAATCTAACCCATCAAATTTTGTATGTCCTGGACGAGTATCAGATTCACTATCGAATTTAGCATATTCCTGGAAAATTCAACAATCACGCAGATTGCCTGTCCAGACTTCGTTAGCCTCCGGAATGGCACCTACTCCCGAACTGCACAGAAATATTTTCTTTTTTTTCTGAAAATGGGAACTCCCGTGATCTAACTATTCATATCTAAAACAGCACGAGTAGTAGGCAATTACATACCCTTGATCTCACGATCACGAAACGTTAAATCACGATGCTTTCAGCGTACCTTGGAATTTCCTATTATCATGGGTGTTTCCACCGCTGGGGAACCGCATGGAGTTTTCCTAGTTCCTCGAGTCCTAATGCACTGAAATCAGGCCACAGGAATTTATCTGATTGTATTGCTACGTTGGAAAAGTTTTTCTGGAGAGCGGATATTAATTATTTATTAATTCTGACGGATTTAAGACTGCTACTTGTCAACACGAGACCTATTACCTACCTTTACTTTAATCTTGGCGGCTGTACTTGGAAAATATACAAGGTTGCAAAATAACGTTAATCCGGTACGGCCCAACGGAGCCCAATTAAATCAATTCCTAGCAGATTTGTACTTTAACTTTAAATTCACCTACAATACTATTCTTCTTTATAAATCAGTAATATCCACCTTATGCAATACCAATTATCTAGTAAATTAGGTGAAGATGTTCTGGTTAAACATAAACACATTTTAAAATCTATTTCTTTGAAAAGTCCCAAGACTGCGATACCTCATGTCTGGGACATGTAAGTATTCAGTAGACAGTAGCAAAATTGCACATTGTTCGACATACAGCACCTTAGTTATATTAAAGTCAGCTCGAAGAATTTACGACCTGACCTTGTTGGACGATCATTGTATTTATTAATACTGATTCTATTATTTTTTGGGCCTCTCTTTGGATGTAAGACAGATTGCAGTGATAATAGACAGTCTGGATGAAAGTTATTAATTAATCCTAATAAACAAAATTTATATCCTGTTTACTGAATCAACAAAACCATAGCAATACTGAATGAAGAACGTATCTAGTCTGAATTATCAAATTTATTGATACGTTGCGCAGATTACCAAATCCTGCCTCTCGAGCTGTAATTGCAGGGTGGATCAAGGCGCATATGAGAAGAGCTGTCATAACATAAACTCCAGGTAGCGTGCGATCCGCGGTACCTTCCAAAATGTGTGTTGATCATTTACCCCTTGATGATATTCTAGGTAGGGGAAATTGGAAACCGGTTAAGACTTTTCGAAAATTCTATCGCTGTGAAATTATTATGCATACTAATAATTCATCAATAACCTCCTTATTTAAACCTGTAGAATGATTTAATTTTAATATAATAGATTACGTGACAGTTAATACGTAATTAAAAATTATACATTTGTGTAATGAATTCTAATTGTTAAAAATACCTTATTGCCTTGATTTTTTCTTTTAAGTCACGGTGAAGTATGTTGTTAATCTTGTTACAGAATTTAAAAATATTTTCCTTTTCAAGTTTTTATTTAATTTAATAATTCACATTGGCTCTTTCCCACCAGGCGATAACAAACAGGTCTCATTATAATAAGCTTCTAATAACGGTCAAGTGTTTAATAGACGCGTTTTACCTGAAATAAAACGCATATTAAATACTTACCCTTATTAGAAGCTTACTTTTTATCTCTGCCTGGTATAATTCGACGCAATGACGAACAGGGTGATTGGAACCATCAGGTAGCCAACACCCCCACGCCTGAGATGTGCGAAAGAGATAGCGATATACGGTAGAAAAAGATGTAAAGTACAACGGAAATCGGAAGTGCCTTCTCATTATAATAAGCTTCTAATAAGGGTAAGTATTTAATATGCGTTTTATTTCAGGTAAAACGCGTCTATTAATATCAATATAATTTTTACAGCGCACTTCCAAATGGGGCGTGAGTGGAGACATCAGTAAGGTACATTGTCATTTATTTTCTTTAATCATAGATAACCAATTTAAAACATCAGACTTTTCGATTTCGCAGCTACAAGTTGTGGGTATGTGAATTAATATAAAAAAAAAAAAGTTACTAGCAATGTGGATCACACATTACTAGTAATCTTGTTAACCCCTCGTGCTAAGCTAAATGCTTGTGTTACGAGTGGGTTCACGTCGGTAGTGCAATGGGTGAGTTTCGAACCGGCAACCACATGATCACAAGTCCGACGCCCTAGCCATTAGGCTACCGCCGCTTCAATATTTGTGTAATGGATAAGGGTTGGACCTTAAGAGGAAGATATGCTCTCGGTTTAGCGATAGCATATCCAAGTTCTATGGCAAAAACACAATCTACATGTTTTGAATTTTTTTGAGATCGTAACATAACATACCATCACGCCTGAATGGGGAATACAGGTGATGGTATATGAAAGGATAGAGAGAGGTGTACTAAAGTGCACCCACATTTCGCCGGTATGTTTAGATCCCATGTAATAGGGGGCGAGCCTATTGTCATTATGAGATCAATGATAATGTTTTCGAGAAGGTCTAGATTGGTCCTAAAGTTACGACGTAAGTAGATTATATTTGAACCGCTATCGCTTTGTTCTTCAGCCTGACGAAGATAAGCTGGTGACGTCAGTGGCGATACCGGCTTTCGACTACAAGTATAATGAAGAGAATAATGATGCGCAACTCCTTGGCGTTGCCGGTACCGACGTGCCCATTGACAGCATCGCCAAACTAGCGAAGCCGCATCAGGTAGGTAGCCTTAAAACGATCAATATCGACATTCTAAGCCTGTACACGCCTCTGCGATGGACGGTCTGCAACAGACAATTGACCCGTACTTCTGTGACCCAATCTTTGTATCTCTATAACACAAGACTCACTTACTTGTGAATAATAACATTTTTAGAAGACGATGCCCACATCAACGCCATTTATTTCTAAATATATACTTCTTTATATAAATGAATATAATATTATTTTCAGCTCGGTGTCAACGGGTATTCATTTATCGTTAGTAACAATGGGTTCCTGTTGCTTCATCCTTTGTTGACGACTACGGTAAGTACCTTCTAAACTACCGTTTTCAGCTAAATTTTGAAATCATTAGGCATGATCCCTTCCCTCAGGAGGGATTTGATGTAATCCTCCATCTAATTAAAAACGCAATCGGAAGAGTAACTCTGTATCCAGCAGAAAGATGAAATAATTGTTTTTCTCAGATCAACGGTAACCTGCAAAAGAACTACAACAGCGTGGACTTCGTGGAGGTAGAACAGGTAGATGACGGCAAGGGCACGCGAGACCTCGGCGATAAGATCAAACAGTTGCGTGAACACCTAGTGGCTGGTGACGAAGGAAACATGACACATGTCGAAGTGCTGTACCATTACGACAACATGAGGTTGGCTATCTTAATCAGATTTATATTGTCTTTTCTTGTGTCTCTTTCTGCATCCGCACTCCGCAAAATCCAAACTGTAATTTCTCAGAGTAAGGGCCTAGTCACCATGTCCGAGTAACTTCTTTTCACGTAATTAATTAAAAATTAGATCAGAATTTGTATGAATTTATTTGCCACGTAATTTAACGGGGACATGCATGCGGCCGCATGGAGAATAGCCGCTTCTCTCAGTATAAATAAAAAAATGAACCAGAATATGTATAAAAATGAATGTATTCTGCCAAGTAATTTAACGGGAACTTTTTCGGAGTTGGTGAAATACGGTCTATGAATATATGTCTACAACGTCATACTTAAATCCTTAGTTGATTGTTATTCTGTATTCACGTAGGTAGGATTCCAACTGGTAAATCTTTTCGTTAATAGTAACTTAGTGTCAAGTTTCTATGATGATGTGATAAAACCTCTTTCAGGAGAATAGCCAGAGTAAGTCACGATTACTTTTTTAACAAACTTGTGGGTACTCCATTTGCCATGGGTATATCACTTCCTAGAGATTATGGAGATACTGAACTTATGCTTAAAGAAAATCCTTTGGAGGCAAAACAAGGGAAAGAATTAACTGGCATCAACGTCACTGATTACTTTAGATATAGCTACAGAGTTCATCCTGATTGGTAAGTGTTTGTGTATGGGGAAAACATAGACAAGTGCTTAAAAGTACATGTTCTAATACAGTATGCTCATATTCTCAGGGTATACTGCAAGTATCATTATTTAGAAGGTCACGAATCACCTAACGCAGAAGTGGAAGCCTGGAAGTTCTTAGTCGGTTTATCTAAGAACGAAATTGACATAACAAAAGAACAATACACAAAAGAGAACGACACAGATGAAGAATTTAGCTTTGAAAGTGAGTATAAAACTATAGAGATTAGAATAAGTAAGGCAATAAATGCGCTTATATTTTGACGTATTTTAAAGAGCTGTGCTAGAAAACAATTGAGAAATCGTAAACACGTCTTCATTGTCACCACACTTCCACACAAATGTTATTTTCACTTACTTTTACTTCGACTCGTCACTCTTAAAACAAAGTACCTACTGATTCATTCATACAGTATAATTTCTGAGTATATCATATTTTTTTGAATGCGACAATGCTGGTATCCTTAACTCAACTTGAATCTTTCTTTGCGTACCAGAGTTCATACAAATAGGTACTGCATGATGCTATGTTCTTGTTCCTGCATTCATTTCAGTGTCTCATTGTGTATTTATTGTGAGTCAAATAAATTATTATTATTACAATTATTTTTATAAACCAAGCAAGCTATATTCTTAAAGTATCAGATCTAGTAAATAAGGTAAACTTTACTTAGGTATTTTATTTTAGCGCATTGTGGTATGAGTCCGTTGGGTAAAGATGATTACTATTGTAATGAAGACCTCGTCAAGCAATTGGTGTTTGATGCTAAACTATCTGCACCATACTTCGAGACCTGGAGTGCTACCAACGAAGAGTTGGAATTGGCTATGAAGTATAACGTTAGCGTACGATTCATAGCCACGTCAAGCGGGTTGACGCGGTGGCATTATATTTTCGATACTGATAAGAATGAAGTAGTGGACGAACATGGCAATAGACGGAAGGAACACAGTGGAGAGTAAGATCATTTGGATTATTTTATATGCTGTAAATATGATAATATACAGCACAGGAAAATAAACCCCTAAACAAAATACCTATTGTAATGGGTAAAGATAAAATCCATTTTAAAGATTCTTTTATATACTTTTTGTTACTAAGTATATGTTTAAATTAGGCTTTCGCATTGGTTGCTTGAAATTTGGTTGATAAAATTATAACTGCAGGGTTTTCGGCGATGTCTACCACAACACTATAGAAGAGACTTGGTACAAGGCCGCAGTTCTACAGCACATGATAAAGAAAGAGTCCCTGGTCGTGGGCACCCCGCTCCCTGTCTTGGACGACATCATTCGAGACGCGCCTCACGTCATGAATCCAGATGGGGACATTACGTTGACTGCCAGTTACGCGATATTTTATAAGGACGGCGATTCAAAGACACCGGCTTCTGTAGTTGGTTTCCAATATTCCTATTTGAAATTCTACGATAGATTTTTAGAAATCACCAACATTTCGTTGAACGGGTCGAATGTAAGTTGCATAAATTAGCTCATTGTCGTTTTAATATCAAAAATTGAAATATTATTCATTCACTCACTAATTAATCAAGAAATCTCGGAAACAAAGATTGAGGCAAATATGTTGCTTATCTATATAAAGTGCGTACCTCCACTAAAAAAGAAACTGAATACGGGTAGCACCGCGGAGAGCAGCTAGTAAATAATATATTTTAGGCATATCCAGGAAGAAAATTCAACTAAATTTCTATTTCAGGATTCAACCTGTGACCCCAACTCAGATAAATACGACTGTTACGTCATAGACAGTTCTGGATACATAGTGCTGTCTAACAACAAGAATCTAACGGGTCTGTTTTTTGGGACGGTACAGAAGTATGTACTGCAGTCGTTCTTGGAAGTTGGTGTATTCGAACACGTTGAGGTGTTCAACTATCAAGCTCTTTGCCCATTCTCTGATTTAAAGGAGGAAAATAATTCTTGGATCTTGCGTTCGGTTGGTACTATACTGTAATAATTCTTATTATATAATACATATTACATATATAATATAATACATAATTATGTAATATAATTCATACATATGACTGCCTCCTAAGTCGAGTGGTCCCAGGCGCGACTGCTACGCTAGAGGTCCTGGGTTCGATTCCCAGGTCGAGCAGTGTTATTGAGTTTTTCCATAAAAAAATCTTTTAAGCAGCTCGGAGTCTAGATTTGTGCCCAGTTAATGGCAATAGGCTGGCCCCCTATTACATGGCATACCTAAAGATACTGTGCGTTACGCTTCGGGGAACTCCTTTTTCTTTATGGTATGTAATGAATTTAAAATAAATAATAGCACAGGACATCTTAATACTATATTTTACGGGATACGTTAATTTTCTAAGAAGTTTATTTTTACGGTTAAAAAATATATAGGTAATAATTATTCATTTTTGAAAAGTAAAAATATTTTGTCTTAATACTTCTACAAATTAATGTCTCAAGTTCTAGACTAGTTTGAAATAGAAAAGAACCACGTACACACAGACACACATCAAGTATAAAAATCCATTGAAGACTGACCTCTCATTGTAAAGGTTTTCCATACAATTCAAGGCCAGCTAATACCAGTTTGGTATAACTTGATGTGTAGCCGTGCGTATATTTACATGATATGGATATGATTTTGTAGCCTTTTAGTGTAGCATTAAACTTCTTCCACTGGTTGGTGATGGAGGCTTTCCTACTGATGACGAACTTGTACAACCAACATGAATACGCGTATGCCGCCGCCGTTGACCCCCCAGGTGAGATACAACATTGAATCAGTGGTAGTTACCATAGCTACGTAATAATGCTACCTACAAACGGTCAATACGGATAATTATGGTTTAAGATCTTTATTTCCTCATGAGGATTCAAAATGATTCACTTACTAAGACACAATATTCACAAGATTGAGTGTACCTACAGAAAACATAAATTATCTTACTTAAACATCTTACTTAAACTTAAACAACAAAAGAACGTAACATGTAAGGTGCCTAATAACTAAATGCTACAAACTGGGTATATTGCAAACAATTTTTATCGAACGCTTGAACCTTGAACAATTACCATACAGCATAATTGGCAAACAATAATGTTTAGTAACTTTCTTGTAAGACCACAGCATCCCACTGTCATGGCGAATGTCACGAATCCTAGGGCCATGACTTTAGGGCAAGGTAATGCGAGTGCGGCTTTTAGTCGGTATGGGTCTGATATACCATGACGCCTTTCGAGGAGGCAGATGATCCATGAGGAATTTCTATACTATAAAAAAGGGACCCTTATTTATTGTAACACGTTTCTATCGCGTCATCGATGTAACTGTAACTTACACCAATGTTAAGTTTTTAATCGAAGTTGGGCCAAGCAAAGTGTTACTTACGCGGATTATGACCGAGACCGATGTAGGTAATGTCCAAAATCTACTCTAGTCTGAGAATTCATATACATTTGATATTGGCCGTTAGCGTGTTACGAGCCCAATCAATGTCATAGTGGAGTTGATCGTTCCATAAATGCTTGTAAAAGCTTATTTTAAATAGAAAACATTTGAACTTGAACTTAAACTTGAATGGACAACGACACAAAACATCCTTATACGATGAAGGTCATAGAACATGTAATTATATGCAATTTTTTTAAAGCTTATTGAAGTCGTTCATATTGGATTTGACAAAATTTTAATAATTAAGGAACTTTTCACATACTTAGGTTGATAAGAATAATACGTTGTATAAGTTAATATGTTTCTATAACCTGGAACTACTCGCTTAACTTGCTGTGTAGCAGTTAACATTAGTTATTTAACTATTGTAGTATGTCTATACTACTTTAAATTACATCCTTTTACAAAAATATTATATCATAAAATATTATCAATAGCAATAAACTAATAGCGGCTTTACTAAAAGAACTGATAAACAAAAATACTACCAACTTGACTATCTTTCAGCTTTCAGCGGAAAACTGTTCAATAAAATGCACTTTTATATCTAGTAATTTTCAGCGGCATGGTAATAAGCAACTTTACTATTGTATAAGCAAGCACGTCTAATTTTTCTGCTTAATGTAACTGCATGGTTGTCTCGCTCGCAGACTATGATCTAACCAACCAAGAATACACAGACGCGCCCCCGACGACTTCATCGCCCATACCGGAAAACGAAACAGAACCTGTGAAAGAGAATGAAAATGAGAGCCCGTTCTCCTGCGATCATAGTATCACGCTGTATATACTTAACCAACAATTTGTGGGGACGACGGGAGCTACGCCTACCGTTCACAAAGATAAGGCAGGGGAATGTTGGCCCGCTTACTGGGCTGCCTACGTTCCTAGGACAAACTTGCTTCTGGTGATCGTGGAGAAACAGGATGATTTTTCTGCAAATTGTACGGAGCCGCCGGACACGAAGCCGCAGCCGACTCGCACGTCTACTTCCAGCCGGGAGCCATGCCATAAGCTGGAGCTGGGAGCTCTGCAGCGACGACGGCTTGAGGGATGCTATACTTACCACGATGGGGTACGCCAAAATAATCCTTAAATCCTAGTCCTCACCTTCATTCAAATACAATAGAACTTACAATTATCCTTCTTCACTGCTAGACATTATTCTGCAGTGAAACTATAGTAGATGTTTTGATGACAGTAATCATTGTGTAGGTATAATAAAATCAGAATATTTTTTTTATCTTCATCAACCTTCGACAATGCTCCAGAAGAATTGTACTTTATTTTTCGGATGTACATTCTTATGGAATCATTGGATTTTTATTCCGGAAAGCTTTTAATAAACGGGACACGGACATTGATACATTTGCATGGATTTCTTAAATTTGAACATTTCTTTCTCCAGGAACGAAATATAACAGCGTGTGGCATCGGCAGCATTGCCAGTGTTGACGTGGCCGTCCTATTGTTCGCCGTGATCATGGCTATCGCAGCCAAGCTCAGCTCGTGACGCGGCACACACAATATATTTGTACCTTTGCTATTTTGGCAATAAAACTTGTTGCACCTTTAGTTTGTGTTTTATTTATTCTCCATTACCATCTTCCATTACAGATTTGAGAAAAGTACCTAAAGTATCTCCACAGCAGTCTAAAGGAAAACCGTTTCGTTCCGTGAGGGTGGGACAGGAGTGTAGTAGACCAAGATCCAGTGCCTATTGTATGTTTTAGACGATAAATATTATAAATCAGTAAATAATAGGAATTTGAAATACCTACTGTAAAACAGCTGGGCAATATCTACCTTATCTTTCTCAGTATTCTTCGGTATAAATTATAACAGACGAATATTGCAAAAATAAATATATCACAAACCATCACGCCTGTATTCTCCGAAGGGTCCGGCAGGGGTGTACTTAATGTACGCCGGTATGTTTAGGTGTCATGTAATGGAGGGCGAGCCTATTGCCATTCACCGAGCAGATATCTAAACTCTAAGCTGCTACTGAGAATTTCATAGAAAAACCCAATAACAGCTCGACCTGGGAATCGAACCAAGATCTCTAGCGTAGCATATAAATATAAAATAAATAAAAATATATAAAATATATAGCCATCCTATGTGGTTTTGGTACTTTAATATAGCTACGCTAAAACGTGATGCTTGAAAGGCATTTAGACAAATTATTTAGATGGCTAGGTATCTCGTCAACTGATTTAGATCGTAGAAAATAATAAATACCTAGAATCATTTATTGCCTATGATAATTATAATATGGGTGTTTCTTCAGGGTTGCTATAACTAGTTATTGCAGCAAAAATATTCATTATTTCATCTAACGTTGTGTAAAATGTCGAAACGAAATATTAAGACGTTACATCAAATAAACGGAAGCTCAACACATCCATGTCGCGTCCTACAGACATGCTGACCCAGTGATGAGGGCGATAGAAATCGATGCGTCAGGTGGCGAGTGAATCCACAAGTTACGTTAACGTGTGCGGGACGCGATACACAAACAACGAGCGCGGAGGTCGGGGCTCGGGGCTCGGGCATCAGTCGGGCCGCGCAGGGGAATAGCGCGCATGCTCGCCCCGCGCTCAGTCACGCACGCGCATTACACAGCACACCTATCAACCTTATCAATGTCCGTCGCGCAGTTCCTCACGACCGCCTCCCACATCACATTCGCTTAACATTATCAATGCCTTAATTAGATTTAAAGCTCGTAATATGGTCTCCTACAATTAACCAGTTAACTAAATAACGTAATTGTTCTGATGTGCAAGTGTGTCGGCGCCTTCGTGTTACTTCTTCTGGTTTTGTTCCTGGACTCCAGGGATTGCACGGCGAGTATACAATATGATGCCGCTAGCAAAATATCGCTCAATACGTAAGTTTTTATTCGCTCAATTATAATTAAATTATTCTACGTGGGTAGATTATAATATAAAAGTAAATAACTATGTAAGCAATTGAAAGAACAATGTATTCTAACAATAGCAACGATACGGAATAAATAAGTCCATACTTTGCACTGGTACCTACATTTCTATTAATATCGATATACTAACATCGTAAAAAATCCATAAAGATCGAGTAATTCAGAAATACTACACAAAAGTTCCGTGGAGGAGCTACTCAAACGGAGTGCTCACGATTGGTAGTATCTGTGTAACACTTAACATTTTTACCATGTACTTAATCACAATTTTTTGTGTGCGAAAAATATCGTCTCCCTTGTAGCGACTAAAAATCAGTCTTGTCTCCCATTGCCGAAAGTCAAATATCATACAATACAATACATCATCCATACCTTTCTAGGGTCCAAGCATGGGCGGTTAAGCTTGGTACTGAATTGTATCATTTCGGAGAGTTTATCACCAGGAAGAAAGAAGTTCAGGATGTGAGTATACTTTTACCGCTACCGTTAATAGTTATTCGGATTTAAACAGGTTGGATGGTAAATTATTATTCCTTTTTTTTATCTAGAGTTTTAAGTCTGCTCAAGTGGAATCAAGAGATGGAGAAAAACTAGTTCAGAGTATGTCAGATGATATTCGCGCCATGATGGAACTTAAGATAAGCGCTGTTAAAAGAATAGTGGAGGCTGCGGAAAACATGGCATTTGATAAGCAAAACGAGCCGGTACCTGAAGATTTTCAATATTACAATAGTAAAGAGATGGAGGAGCCGTGGGATGAGGTGTCTATTACCACTACGCCTGAGACTGACTTCGGGCAAGAAAGTTGGATTCAACGGCCGCCATCAAAAAACGCGCACACGCAGCAAAACCCACACTTTTCCAACATTCCAGTTAACACTAATTTTAGCAGTGTTCATGTTCCGACGAATGTTTACGCCTGGGGTGAGTAAACCATACGTTTAATCATAAATACTGGGCAGATGGAAATAAAAACGTCTTACATATAATGTTGCAGCACCTGAAGTTATTAAAGGAATCCACTGGTCGGAAGGACTAGATACACATTTTATAAATAATTATCAGAGCGATCCCACACTGTCGTGGCAGTACTTTGGCAGTTCTACTGGATTCATGAGACATTACCCCGGTAAATCAATGACATATATTTGTATAATATTCTTGTTAATAAATATATTTGTATGTATTTATTATGTGTGTAGCATTGAAATGGCGAGCAGACCCTGTGGATATTTATGATTGCCGGACCCGAGCGTGGTACATGGAAGCGGCTGCGAGTCCAAAGGATGTGATCATTTTAGTAGATCGTAGCGGATCAATGACTGGCCAGCGGCGGGACATCGCCAAACACGTCGTTACCAATATACTTGACACACTCGGAAATAATGACTTCGTCAACGTAATGACTTTTGCGGACACTGTAGAAGAAATCGTGCCGTGTTTTGAAGATTCTCTTGTTCAGGTGAGAAAAAAAAAACATTATTTTAAATAGGCAGCTTAATTGGCGTAGATGCTGATAGATACCTATGTTCCAACGCTACAGGTTATGCACTGAATAAAAATTTGGACTACTGATTCTCAGTTGTTTGTGAAACTTGTGACGTACCCATGTATGACTATTTAATTTTCTGTCAATATCAGGCCACATTGGGAAATATTCGTGAGCTAAAATTGGCGATGGATAATTTCGAAACAATGGAAATAGCAAATTTCTCTGCTGCATTAACGAGAGCGTTCGAACTTCTGGAAATATACAGAAATAATAGTGGAGGAGCTAACTGTAACCAGGTATGGCAATATAAATAATAAAAAATAAAAAAACCCAAAGAGGACAGGAAATCTTAGTCTTAGCAATGGAAAAGGTATTGATTTTAGATATACTTTTCGAAACAGATTGCTCCTGGTTAAAATAAATTAATTATTCATCGTTAAAAACTGATAGGAAAAATGCAGGATTATTATTTTATTTTCAGGCAATAATGCTTGTAACGGACGGTGTCCCATATAATTACAAGGAAATATTCGAGAAGTACAACTGGAAATATGAAACCCCCGTGAGAGTGTTTACGTACCTGATAGGGCGTGAGGTAAAGGTAGTACCACTTCAGGTCTTACTGTGTGTCGTAGTCATTGTGCGACCTGCATAATGCCTTCCTTCGTACCAATCTGCCAGTACGCCTAGAATGTGGTACCCTGTCGTCTGTCTATTATTGTACATTGAATCTGTACGTCGTAGCATGCTGTTTGTTTGTTGTCTTCCTCTATCGTACCTCGATTGCATGATCAGTAATTTGACAACTTTTCCAATCTCACTGTGCTTACGCTTGTAGTGGATTTGTTTTGTATTGATTTTATGATGGGTTCACACATGTGGAGTATTGCAATACCTAACTTAATTTCAGCATAACATTTATTTGCGCTGAATTAAAAATAACATGAAATATTGTTTTTGTTGTGTAATCATTAAATTATACTGCATATCTGAACTCATCTTTAGGCTTTAAGACTATCAAGCAGCCTTTGAGCGAAAAAACCAATGACAACATGGAGTAAATTGTGTTCAGTCGTATCTACTTCTAGAGCATTGACATTGTTGATATTATCAATATCTATAAATCAAATATAATACATATCATTTAATTACCTGCTCATATCTATTTAATCTCTTATTCATAATTTAATTTTTCTTTATAGTTTAAAAGATTTACCGAACACTTATGTTCGGTAAATCTTTTTCGAAATTAAAATCTTTGAACTCTGAAAGGGGTTCTTTTATAAACGGACGAATACGAGGTATTTGAACACAAGATAACCGTATTGTTACTGGGGTCCCTTTATTATGTGCAAGATTTTGCTTGAGAGTTAGGTATATCATAACGACAGTATTTAGTAAATGTGATGGCTAGGTGTAAATTTTAGAAATGTAAGTATGTACTTTATTCTTTCTTCTTATTATCTTGTTAGTAACTCTTTAGACTAAAGTCCAAATTATCACTTCCTAAATTTTATTTAGTAAGAATCTACCAAATATGACTTAGTTGTCAACGCTGTGATGTAGATAGCTTAATATTTATGTTGTGAGCCTTGTAAGAAGATGCAGATGACACTTAGATAGGTGACAATGAACACAGCACCCATAGAAGGTTGATAGTGACCATCATAGTACGGAATGAGAATAGTAATACGTTAAGGGTGGATATAGGTGGCAGACGTGAGGGAGGTCAAGTGGATGGCGTGCGCCAACCGCGGTTTCTATGTGCACCTGAGCACTCTGGCAGAGGTGCGCGAGCGCGTGCTAGAACACGTGAACGTGCTAGCGCGTCCGCTCGTGCTGCAGAGAGAGAAACACCCCGTCGTATGGACGCCCGTTTATGCTAATGTCACTGTAAGTATAGTGTTATTACTGCCTTCTCTTTCCTTACAAAAACTTATTCCTTACTGTTGTTTGCACCGGCAATGCACATGTTTTATTTTAAACTTGCCAGAAGAATAAGGCCTGTGGTCCAAAATGGTACCTTCTCAAGCGCTCCTGGATCAACATCCCAAATTTTCTGTTATGCCTAGGATCCCAAAGTAGCAGATTATTTATGGGAGCAACGCGAAAGAGCTGAGCAGAAGGAGCGTTTCATGAGTCAGCGGCGTGACAAGAATCTCTTCAACTCCGATAAGGAACAAGACAGACGGTGGAGAATTACACAGGTACGTTAATTAGAAAAAAATATCTTTTAAATCTTGTCGTGAGATTCGAATACGTTTGGCATTCAGTTAACCTATTGTCTGGTAAACACGGAATATGTTTCTTTAATAAACAAAATACAAAGGTACCTAAAATCTAAGCCTTATGATGAATTCTAAAGACTTGGGTACTTCTGTTTCAGATGAAACAGGGCCAGTATAGCGAACTTGGTAATTCGCAGTATCAGTTAATGACTTCCGTGTCCATGCCAGTCTACGACCTGCGACACAACGAGGTGAGCTCTCCTTCGCGTTGCATACTAAAGCCCTTAACTTGAAAGTCCCCAAATGTCTAAAATTTAGTGTAAATTATTCGGGAAAGAGAATGATTTGCTTACCAAACCTAATTAATTTTCAATAACATTAATGTAACGATATTTTTTCAGTGTAACCGTTCTTCATTCTTTTAGTCAAATTATTCTCTTGTCTCTTCTATTATTTAGCCGTACATTACGTCTTTTCCAAATTCTAAATTTTCCACGTAGCATGAACCAAATAAACCTTTCATCTGTTTCAAAAGATTATGTTTACAGATTGGTTTTATATTTCCAATTAATTGGACGTAAGCTATCTCTTTTCTTATTACTTTAATTACTCTGTTCTCTATCTTCTTTTACATGTAAATGTCTATTAATAACTCCGTTTTGTTTGATGGTTTCCCCTCAGAACATCACAGAGAATGTACTGATAAATGAAGCTTACTGGGTATCGGTTACAAAAGAGGTACTACACTTAGAAAGTTTTGATGATTTAATTGTAAAGTTTTTGCAAGATACAAGAGAGTTTTTATGATTTAGTTTTTTGAATTTCAGTAACGGTACAGTGTTATTTGGCCCCGTTAGCGATGCATCTGTCCTCGATAGATGTGTGCGCGGAGGGCGGCGCGTGCGCACCGCCGCACCGCCTGACCAATGTGTTGTCCGACCCTTTGGCTTACTGTAGTGATGTAGTTTCTACTAGATGTAGGCGTAGACCACTAGGGTGTTATGAACGACTTTTCTATCAATCATCAAGTAAATTTTCTATGCAAGAGTTATAATCTATATTACACTACTACACACACTATCTAATGAAATAAAGTATTTTTGCCTGAATATAGTGACGTCTTTGTAGAGACAATTTTTAAAGATTGACTTGTATGACGACAAGTAAAATATGTAAATATTTTTGAATAACAGTTTCATGCGCCCGGCATACACATGACTAGTATGGGGCTTTTGTTACTTAAGTATCTTGAGTTTAAACTATCTTCTAAAGAATGGCAATTTTTTATATTAACCATTTTAGAAATATTTACTTAGTCTCTCCAAGAGAGCAGACATTTTAATTTCTAGCGGAAGTTGTTACAAAGCATTTATCTATATGTTATTATATTTTATTGCATTCGTACGTCCACAACCAATCGCAGTCCGTAGAGGAGAACGGCCAGAAAGAGGTAGGCCAACTCTCATAGACCATACTGCCTCCGTGAGTCGCGACAGACGACGCCTGAGTGGTGACGGACGAGCGCGGTGTGCCCACACGCCTGTCAGATGATGCTGCTTTCAATGTTTGTTGCAATGTTCTTAATATGGGATCAATACTAAAGTAAAAAATTACCTAAGTTAGTTTAAGTGGAAATATGTTTGTCTGTATGATTAATTAAATAATTTCGACAGATTTTTACAAGGATACATTCCGAAGGGTATTTGTATATCTACAATCAAACGGTAGTGGGTTTTTTTAGAATCTAACGAGTAGCATTTTAATTTTATAACATAAAATTATTTAATATTTGAGTAGTTTTGCTAGAACCTGTAACAATGGATATAAAATTAGATTCCCTTAACATAGTTCTATATAAATAAATTTATAGAACTTCGCCTAACGGGGCTTAGATGCTAAAGAATCAGTATTTATTGCTAGTTTTTACAAGATTGTCATAATGTTGTATAACAGTAGAATCTGGTGGCCAATACATCGCCAAATGCGGAATACCTTGTAGTTAGAATATTTTGGACTGTTTATTGACAAAAATAACATACAGCATATTTTTATAAAGATTTTTTATATTTCGAATGTAGAATACAATGGTAACGTAGATATTAGCGATATTGATTTGCAGACAAACCAGAGACAATGGTACATTAATAAATAGAATATTGTCATAAAGCTAATGTGAAGTGTGTTGTGTTGTGCATTACATAACTACTTTATATATTACCAGTATACTGATATGTGCATATTTTCAGATGCGTATAGCTAGACTATTGGGAGTCGCAGGCACTGACGTACCTCTTTCTGAAATACAAGCCTTAATGACGCCTTACAAGGTATATAGACCTAATATTATAATAATGAATCCTTTATGCGCAATATACTTAATTGTTCAAGTAACAATATTGGATTGTTTATAGGTCGGTGTAAATGGCTACGCTTTTATAGTCACAAACAACGGATACATCCTAATACATCCTGATCTGCGGCCCGTGGTTCGTACATTTTATATTAAGTAATAGTTTTTACATAATATCTATGTGGATAAGTTTCAATGTCTGAGAAGGCCACTGAAAAAAGTACCAAGTGCAGACACTTCGTAAAGTTGAATATATATAATGTATCCAGCAACCAAATTGTAAATAGATTTGAATGAGGGTTTAAAAAAATATAAAATACGGTTCGGTATGATATACTTCGATTTATATAAAACCACCCTAGTTGGCATAGCAATAAGAACTTCTGACCTATATCGGTAATTTTCCTTTTCCAGTTTCAACAAATTCTGAAACCAAGCTACAACAGCGTCGATATGATAGAAGTAGAACTTTTTGACGATGACAGAGGGCCCAGAAATTTTAGCAAAGAGCTAACTGCAGTAAGTTTATATTCAACTAACTATAATAAACGTACTTATCAATCAATATTATCAATATTTAAAAATAAACTTTTCAGCTCCGGAAAGAGATAATTGATCAAAAGACAGGCAACAAAGTTATGAACGTCAAGTATCATCTGGATGATATGGTAAGTTTTGATAAGTTGAGTCAGTTTAAAAATTTCAATCCATTTTACTTTCCTACTGATACTAAGAATATACTATGTACACATCTATCCTATCAGGAAGAGAAAACTGCTATAAGTACTGGCCTAGGTTGAAACTGACAAGACAAATCTTTCTACGTTGTCGAAGCAAGTGAAAATTCAGGGGTTGCGTACCTTGGATGCAAACTCCAAACTTATTGGCAGTCAATGGCGAACATTCTTTTTAATACGTCAAAGAATAATGTAAAGTATTACAATTACCTAGTGTAGAAGAAATATACAGCCTCATACCATTATTGTTATTAGAAACGAGTGTCCCGAGCGAAAAGGCATTACTTTTGGACGGGCATCAGCGACTCGCCGTTTACGTTAGTGGTGGCCATACCTGAGAACTACGGCCGGCACCGCATCACGCCGCCACCGACTGACGACATACATCGGCTGACTCTCACCTCCAAAAACATATCCGCGAGACAGTACCTGTCTGACAAGTGGAGCATCCACCCTGACTGGTGAGATAATGTGGGATAATGATAAACTTAAAAGGGGCTTGTGCAGCACTGTAAAGTTAAACTGTTACCACCGTAGGATATCGATCTAAGTATCTACTAAAACTTTTGCATCAAAACCGTATCGTCGTCGTAGCAGAGTTGTGTAAAATAGAGCATTCGGGAAAAATTTACAATTTACACTACTATGGACTGCCACTTGCTACGACTCTTGCATATCTCTTTTTTTCTTTTTACTTATATTAGGCATAACGAATTCTAAATATACTAAAAGATAGAAATTCTAGCGAATGAGAAATTTGGCATTGTATTGAAATATCCAGACTCTGAACAAATGCGAATAAAGCGTTCATACAAATATTTTTGAGACAGGACGCCCAATGTACTATCCTAGTTGTATGTATTTATAATTTATTTAATATTTACAGGCTATATTGTCGCCACTATGAACGTACGTTTTCGTCTCCCGAAGAAGAGCTGCTTTATTTCTTGGAGCGAGTGGCCAAGCCTGGGTGGCGCTGGCCAGCCAAGCCTCGACCACCGGAACATCACAAGAATAAGCCTGGCAATGAGCGGCATAACAATGGTATATGTTTACAAATAAAATATCTTGAATTTTAAGAGATCCTCAAGTACCTACTACTTAGCAGAGATTATCAGACAAAAATATCTATGTCCTACAGATTATATCTAGGTTCGTCTTTTTTATTGTTGTAAGCTTCATAGTTGTTGGAGTACCTAATGGTGTAGGAATTATAGAAGGCGAAAAACCAAAAGATACAATTATCTATTTATTTTGTGTTAATGTTGTTCTGCCAGAACTCGATCTCAGGGCCACCTACCGGGTACAATTATAAATTTAAACCACCCTGCAACCTTGTATTACAGTGATCAAAACAAAAGGCAGGCTTCATCACGATGTTTTCCTTCACAGTTATTGAGCCGCACGACCTGCAAGTCGTTTTCGTCTGTTCACTAGGTTATCAGTTAATAAAGATATTCTATAGCTGAACAGTTCCTTTAATTTTACCAGGTACACCAGAGACGAGGGAAAGAAATAAAGTATCTAACAGCACACCGAGGAATGAATATTATTGTGAGTGTATTTTAAATATCTGTCTCATTTGTCTTATGTTCACAAGCGTGGCTGTTGGGCGTGAGGACTGGTCGATTGTTGAGTCGAACCAAATGTAATTGGGATTTTCCATAAGGAAGTTCTTCATTACTAACCTATCTCCTTATCATGCCAATGGTAAAGTATTTTATAGGTATGTGGCTAAATACTTAATAGGTATGTGACTAGTGGCTACCACAATGGCTTTAGAATTGGCAGCCTAGAGGTCCCTCCTAGTTTATGACACAATAAAGTGTTACATAGACAGTCCTAGATCGCCGCAGTCACATTGAACAAGATTTTGGTCATTATTTACATAAATGTCGAACAGACTAACGTTGCTATGATTTCAAAGAAGCAGCTGGAGTAGATTTGGGCGGCTTTATCCAGGTGTGGAATGCTTTAGGCGGACTTGATTAATTAAGAGTAATATCTATGTAATAATTAAATCTGTTCCCTGTACCAGGTGATCATGGATTGATGCAGGCATTAGTGTATGATGCTAGAAACACAGCTTGGTTTAACAAGAGTATATCTGATTCAGCGTCAGATGAGAAAGCGTAAGTATTTTTTACTTAGTATTTTCGCAAGCTTCAGATCAAAATAATTAATTTTTATACTAAACAAAGGATTATGATTGAAAGTAAAAGTTTTCAGAGCAAAATTTTCTTCTTAAACACTATCAAATAAGTACGTAACGTGATTTTAAAGTGTACCTGATCTAATACAAAAAATAGTATTCCTACTTGTATTGAAATTAATACTATATCAACAAGCTTTTTTAATGTTTTCATTAGTGTTATTTACTACGGTCATAGTGTAATGATTTCATTACACTATGCTACGGTGGTCTTTGCGTCATAGAATATGAAGTCGACAGCTACTTAATCAATAATGATGTTTTACTTTTATAAGTTATTAATATTTTATAACTATATTTACGGTTCGAATGCATTTTTACTACTTTCACCCGGATAGCCCATTGACAAAAGTGATCGGATTGTTGCCGAGGTAAAGTAACTTTTCGACCTGGACGATATTTTGCATGATTTGTTATTAAACACTTAATATCATTATTTATATGTATATTATTCATACAATGATATTAGGCGTTTTACCAACCTATCAAATTGTACTTTACATCATAGAGGACCGTCCGACCAGTGGAACGGGATTAAATGTAATGCTCATGCGCGGCACAGCTACTGTCATGCTTGACATTAATACATAACATCATGACCAATTGACCGTACGTTATGTCGGTAGCGTACAGGGATTCTGGGAGTGTTCCACAGGGCAACATGTGCGGACCATTTATAGGTACACAATCTGTGCCAAAATAATTTACACATAGGTATTGTACATACGAGATTAATGTGCATTTATGAATATTGTATTTATTAAGAGCAGCATCGGATGGGTTTGTATACTTACTTTATTGTGTGTTAAGCAACTTCGTCACATTCTTACGAAAAATTGGGATATTAAATTTTTTAAATTACCTAATGTTGACATCAAATGGTTTATAGTACCTAGTAGGTTCGTTATGTACCTAATAGTAGTATGGTTATGTACCTAAATCGCTGTGAAAAAAGTGTTTTTGTTGAAATATTAAACTAAATGCTTCGGAGCTTTAAGCATCCCTTAAGAGTTACAAAACAACTCATACCTAAGGAGGTTCCTAATAATCTATACCTACTAAGCTAATAAACAAGAGTATTATGTTTGAGCGCACTAATCTCTAGAACGACTTACCAGTCGGATTTAAAAAATATATTGCTGTAGGTATATATGATAGCTACATTCAAGAGGAAGGCTATAGGTTATCTAGAAACCCGCTACGATCCTCAGGAGTGGGGCTAAGCGAGTGTTACTGCCGGGCACAGCTAGTCAAAAAATAGCATGATATACAATATGGGCAATATTTGCAACAGGGTGGAGTTCATTCAGCGGTTTGGTTATATCGTGGCTTTCCTGTCAACACACAGCGGCTTGACCCGATGGCAGACGCACCCCCCCAAAGAACATGAAAATGACAAGTAAGATTTACTACCTATCTAACTCAATAGAATTTCTGTAAAGGTAATAAATTCTATTATATTTTTCTATTATTATTTTGGTCTGGTACTTAGGTAAGGTGTGGTTTTAACATGTGGGTAGGGTTTTAATTTCTTACTAACTAACCAAATAATATAGGAACGCCCTCTTATACAGTTTATACTGCGACTTATGTGGCGACTAAAGTTCCAGACAAGAATTCGGCAAGCAATGGCCGCGCTCGATCGAGGAGGTGTGGTACCGGCGAGCGGTGGAGCAGCACTACGTGGATCCCCTGAGCTACGTGTACAGCGTGGACCTCAGCACCGTGAAGTTCCCGCTCAACGTCAGCCTGGCCATGGTGACCGCCTCGCACGCGGTCTTCCACGGAGACGGCCACAGAAAGGCCCCTGCCGCTGTAGTCGGTTTCCAGTTCAAACAAGAACGACTACGCGAATGGTTTGATAATATCACGTCTTCGGTAAGTGCACAATTTGTACCTATCTACTAGGATATTTAAGAAGGAATAAGTTTAATACAAAATTGTTCTACGCTACAATCTACGCCGTAAACTTCATTGATTACAGGCTGGTGAGAGAAGTGAAGTCCAAAATTTAATTAAGTCACCCTGTATATCTCTCCTCAATCTAGATAACCCTAAATACAGGAAATATCAATATATGATAATATCCTATGTGTACTGAAATATTTAAAGATTAGTAATAAAACATCCATCGTCTAATGAGAGAAATACTTATAACAATTATGTGTCGTTGGTCGGGTCACCCCCTTCCCTCTAAAATGGCGAGCGGGGTGATGGCTGATCCGTGCGTTATACTCGTGAACGGGTGCTGCTTGTGGTGACTGGTCGACTTGCTGGATATCGTGTCTTAAATATGTATATTATTTTTTTTTCCTTTTTTAATTCACAAGTTGAGTGGGTGGCCTTGTAGGTCCTAGTAATCATGCATAATATTATTTTGTTTTCAAATGTTAATTGTACGATATTAAAATGTAAATGTGAGTACTATGTAGGTTAGCTTTAACACGTATCAGATGTATAATAAACTTCTCTGACCGTTTTGAGTATTTCACATGACCTACACAAATGTCCTGCTGATCTGGTATCGTTGTGCGACGGGTCGTTGAGCTCCCTATAAAATGGTTGAGCTACACGATGACTGATGTATGCGTGCCGTCAGTTAGGGACATGTCAACTCAAAGCTGCTATGGCTCTTTCTTCAAAAGGCCTGTTCAGATTTTGCCCTACATTGTTAAACTCGCATATCTAACAACAACTATTGTCTGGACTTTAAAAGAGACCATGATTCTCTGACTTTGTTTCGACGTTTCTTCTCAGAGGTCGTAAGATAGGAAACGTCGGCGCCATCTAGTTAAAAAAATATGTAAAAAATCGACTTGTAAAGTGTCCTTAAAAGATCTATTTACAGAAATAAATATCATTTCATTTCATTTCAATTTTTGATTTATTATTTTCAGTGTGAACACAACAAAAATTGCACGACTTGTCAAACTGACAACTGGGAATGTTATCTGGTGGACAACAACGGTTGGGTGGTCGTCAGTAAAGACCCCACTCAGACCGGACAGTTCTTTGGCAGGGTAATACTAGCTTGCTTTAAACAGTAAATACTTCATTTTTTTACTTTCATTTTGGACTAGACGTGCTGTTTCATAATCTAATGATTATTTGGCGGGATTCGCCTAATCTGACAAATAAATTTTTTTAATTTTAATTTTCTTAAATCATTGAACTTAATTAATTGAAAAAACTGCCTTGACTTGACTGCCTCGTTGGTCTAGTGCTCCCAATCGCAACTGCTACTCAGAGGTCTTGGGTTCGATCCCCAGGTCGAGCAGTGTTATTGAGTTTTTCTATGAAATTCTCAGTAGCAGCTCGGAGTCTGGATTTGTGCCCGGTGAATGGCAATAGGCTCGCCCCCTATTACATGGGACCCAAACATACCGGCGAACTGTGGGTGTAGATTAAGTACACCTCTGCCTAACTCTTCGGGGAATACAGGCGTGATGGTATGTTATGTTTTAATTGAAAAGCTCAGGAAATAGCATGCAAATAAACATCTGTAGTTTTTTTTCAGTAGAATACTTGTATTTATAAGAAAATAATTATAAAAAAATATGCGTATTTTTTTTTAATAATCGTCGTCAAAGTGGGGACGGAATGAGAGAGTAATAGATAGAGAAAGAGGAGTAGAAACGCGGAGTGGGGAATACCGGCATCACGTATCTGCACGCATTAAACTTTATCGATGAATTTTGTTACTTCGGCTTGTGGAAATTCAGTCAGATTATATATTTTTCGTAATCCTTAAGTTACCTATTCCCTTATAAAAAGAAATTGCTAATCTCGAGAATGTCAAGATGACGTTTTTTTACAACTTTGTAGCCCTCCCCTTTCTTGTCGTCGCCCTTAAATTAACAGATTAGAGGAATATACACGTTTTAGCATGTAACTAACTCACCCTACCTTAATCTGACGCGCTCGAGAATTTCAGATGAAATTTTTTTTTAACTAATCTGATCCTTTATCCTTGATATAAGGCTCATATTTGATGGAAGTACTTAACCGGGTACAAGGTATCCCCCTATATATTAATCTGCCGCGCTTTAGTAAATCCCGAAATCCCCTCATGGGCTCGTAATTTTCGCCCTCTTAATTTCTCTTAATTCTTAATTATACTATCGCAGATTCGACCGGACATCATGAGGAGACTAGTTGAAGATGGGGTGTATAAGGAAGTGCACATCGTGGACTACCAGGCAGTCTGCTTTAGAGAAAAGAAAACTACAAATCCCGCCACAATGCTTTTTACCGTAAGATATTTATTTACATTTTGAGTGAGAACAGTGATACTTAGTAGGTTCCTAATCAATTTGACAGGAAAATTATACCCTCTCTAGTAGGTATGGGAATGTCTATGTCTAGATAGGCAGATTTTATCATATGATGTCTGTAGATATATATAGTTAGGACTACCAAATGATCCAACATTCTCAAAACGCCATCTAAAAATGTGGGTGTGTGTTTTGCAAAAAAAATTTCTTAGTTGCCTTTTTTTTCAGCCTCTGGAAAACTTGCGCCTGATGATGGCATGGTTCCTAGCTACCTCGGTTTGGTTCTACAACTCCATAACGACAGGTTTGGCACAAGCGTCCAGTTACTCCTTCGACGACGGCGACGGTACGTTAATCTTAATGATACACTGTTCAATGTTTCTTATTATGTGTTAGGGACATTTGAGAGAAAAACCCACTGTTACAGCAAAATAGTCCGGTCCAATGTTATAGGCTAAATGTTGTGATACATTCGAATTTGATGTTGAACGTTGTCAGCATGTTCTGTCAATCTGCATGACAACGAGCACTGATGTAGGAATAGAAGACGTATCCTCATATATGTAGGTAGAACTGGATATATTAAATTACTTAATTAGAGAAAAAAAACTTTGTGCGTATCGATGTTTTTGTGCATGGAATATCTTGACTTTATGAAACTGAAATATGTGATCGCAAGACGATTTGGTAATTTTTAGTCGCAATTAGATTGAAATAACATTTCTATTGAAATCTGTCATAAAACTCTGAACACGTCGTCACATCTCTTTCCACAAAAGTTAGTTTGGGTGCATGCGAGTGTGCACTGCGATACAACTGCACCCGACATTACTGTTCATAGCTGGTTCCCACAATATCTGTAGCCAAAGCAAAATTCATTTATGGAGTCAACAATTGGATTTAGATATTTCTACTAAAGTAGTAATGACTCCATCTTTTTTCAGAGAATATTACCCCCACTGGTGAGTTACGTAGTAGAGCGAGCACACACGCACGTGTCGTCAGATAGTTACGATTAATTATATTCAATTATACATATATCAAATACTATAGTTACTTAGACAATGCGGGCTTATTCTCGTTTTTATGTAAGGAAGATAATTTTCGTGGTCACAAAAGTTAATTAATTATAAAAGGGGACTGCTGAAATTAATTCTTGAATATTTTTTTTTATAAATAGGTAGGTAGATATGTACTTATTTAAAGGTCATGCATTAAACTAAAGTCAAGTTTTATTGTTTGTAAAACGAGAGTAGGCCTGCAAAACCGTAGGAATGTGCATGTTTTTAGATTTGTAAACATTCGTACCTACTTAGATGTCTAAACTTTAGTTCATACTTACTAGATACCTACCCAACTGAAATTTTTATAGGTGATTCTTATTCAAAGATTTTAAACTAGTTTTTTACAAACCTTTTTAGCATGTTATTTTTACTTTTCAGAAAATACCTTTAAACATTTATATCAACGGTTATATTAAAAATAATAACTGCCGAAACAATACCACTGTATCATATTTATAGCTACAATTTATTCTTCTGGAATCATTTTAGCATCTTTCTTCTTATTTGCTGAACTATACTTACCTACCTTTATACCTAATTTGCAAATTGGCATAATATGTAATGTATAATTTTTACTTCATCGGCAGTATTTATAACTTATAACAAAATAATATTGTATACTTATGCATGTTTCACCCTATATTTCAAGCTACAGTTTCTTCTTTTCCGTCTTTGCTCATGCATGGGGACCCAACAGTATCTACTGTGAACTAACAATTAATTTGTCGGCACAGTGGCGTACCAGAGCTACGAGAACGATGAGGAAACGGACGACCCATACATGTCCAAACCTCCGAACATGCGGGTTTTGGAACGTGACTACGAGAAGTTGGTACTGATCAATCGAACGCGGCCGACTCCTTGCGACAGAGAGATGCATTTACACCAGCTAGAGTACAACAACCTGGACGAGAAGCTGAACAAACCAATGACAGAGTGCGGCCGGCCATTCTACGCACAGCATGTGAACTACACGAATATGATCATGATTGTGGTGGACGCGAACTGTCCACGGGACGAGGTCGCCGCCATATCTGTGGATGCCACAGAGGTGAACTACAACGAGTCGCTGCCCTGCTTGAAGCATATGCACCCTTTATATAGGAAGCAACCTACGTCATGCATTAGGAATCATACCGAAGTAAGCAAATAAAATTGTAACTTTCTAAATAAGACTTTTACTGGGACTTACTTTAGGACTAAGCTAGTATCTCCACTAAATCGCTTAAAAAGGACTTATAACAGCATTTCTAAAGACATTGACATCTTCCAACATTCTTTGAATAAGTTAAGATTGCTAGTAAGTCATTGCTCTGATATTTCTATCGACCAACCCTGATTGTTATGATTTCATTAGTCTATCAATATATAGTTTTATTTTCAGTTCCCCTTTTTTTTGTTTAGATTTGTTTATTTCTCGATTACCTAGATTTTAATTTTAAGATTAGTTTTTTGTAGTTTTAAATTAACGCCCTAAGCAATTGCTGTATGTGCCTGTAAAGGTTAATGCACATAGGCCAAGATCTCATTATTTTATACTTATGGATCATTATTGTGTAATTATCGTTGGCACGTCTTTTAAATAAATAAATATTATAACGAAATTAAACCCAAATTAATTTGCAGGAAAGCAACATCGACATGTGTGGACGCGGGAGTTTACCAGGCAACAGCAAAACATGGACTTCATTGAGCATCTTTCTGATAGTTAGATATTATTTGGTATAAAACCATTAATTAAACGGCAATGGAACGTATACACACTCATCATAAACACTTTCGAAATGTAAAACCGGCGGAAACGTTATAGGCATACGAGTGCTTTTCCACATCGTAACCAATCAGAGTTTATCATATAAATAGGTAGGTAATTCATCATAAGAATTATCAAAAGATTTATTAATTATTTCGTGGCAACATTGTCAAAACAAGAATAGATATTAAATGTTGTGTTAAAATGTGTAACAGTTTATTAAAATAATTAATTATTTTAGTAGGTATGTACCATATTCAAAGAATTTTATCATGAAGTGTAGAAGCGGAAGTAGTCTATTTGTGTTAATAAATGTTATGTAATAAAACAATTTGATGATCTCTACTTTTAGCATAGGTAGGTAGTTAAAGAAAATACATGTCATTCCCACATATCAAGTTTTAAATAAATGATAGTAGGTATGCTCCCTTTGTGCCACAATAGGAAGCAATTATAAAAAAATAAAAATATTCATATCAACAAAAATATATATATATCCTCGTGTACTATGTGGAGTGTTATTTAAAATTGCAAAGATAGGTAATATTGTCTTATTGATAAATACTTAGCTTTTGTAACAAATTGGCTTATTGCATAATTTAAAAAATTCAGTTAAAATATTATGTTCCGTCCTCCTGATAAATTAAAAAATAATAAAAATTTACTTTGATTCTTTAAAGCAACTTTTTTTTTTAAATTTTATTGTTTTCATACTGATAGGTACAGTATTAACACCACAGTATGGTCATAATTATTTATATTTTTTTTAAATTTCATATTATGAATATCTGTCATTATGTATATGTATTAATTATTAGATGTGAACTATTACTTAAATAATAAAATGTGATTGTTTGTTTGGTAAACAATAAATATTATGATAATTTACTATGTGTGTTCACCTGTCAAGCAACAAATTACCTACTGACACTTAGGCAAACTATTAATTTCGAAAGCTAGGATCCTAATATTATTGAAATAAAACTTTTTTATAGAATTATAAATTTAATTAATTATTTTTTAATTTACTTTACTATTTCCAAGGGTATGTTGACTGTTTTTTTCTATGAAAAATCAAGAAAAATAATTAAAAAAAGGAAATTTAAAGTAAGGCACTAAATAAGATTTAGAAAATAGCATTTTGCTTTATATAATTATATTATATGCAGCTTAAAATTGTTTACTTGGAACAGATATATTCAAAAGCTCTGAATAATTATGTATGTATAAGCATTGCATTGCTTTAATCTATGTATTTATTTACATCTTTGAAATATTATTTTTATTTGTTTTATTACTAGTCAACAAGTCTATTGTCCTACATAAATATTTACACATGCAACTTCAATGTGCTTTTATCTGTCAAATCTATGTTAAGTTTCTTAGCAAACTCATTAATTTCCTCTAAGAAGGTCCGTTTCTTTATCTTCCTAAGTATATTATTTTGCATCTCCTCCAACAAATAATCACCCTCCATGAACTCCTCTAGGTTATGTATAGTGATGCCACCCTCACGGTGGTCTGTCACTCGGTCTTGAGGATAGTTGTAAGTTCGAATTTTCTCATTTCTGTTGCTGGAACCAATCTGAAAAAAAGTTTTTATATTTAAAAATAACTGCATTATTTCATTATGTGATAGTCGAGTACTAGTCTGACGTATACTGTGGTCTGAGATTAAATTGTTTAATGTGCAGAGTGATAGATTGATAGCCTAATTCCCATGGAAGAAGTACATTTCAAGCAGTAGGATAGTCACTTATTTTTATGGAATGAATTGGGGCGAAGTATACTTCTTATCTGAACAAGGACTACTATGTTCTGTGGCAGTTAGTGTTTCACTCCTGAAATAATTAAATTTATTAGTTTAGGAAATACCTGGGACTTTCGTTCACTTTTCATTTTTGATTCTTGTTCTTGACGTTGCTTGTCTAATAAAATGGTCCTCAGCTTTTGAATGGCGATCTCTTTGTTTTTTATTTGTGATCTACCTTCTTGACACTCCACCACTGTTCCTGTTGGTGTGTGAGTGATACGTACAGCACTATCTGTGGTATTAACATGCTGCCCACCCGCACCACTTGCACGCTTGGTTTCAATCACAATGTCACGGTCTGCAATATTTGCTTCTATATCAGTGGGCTGAGGAAGAACTGCTACCGATACAGTACTGGTGTGAATTCGTCCACCTTTCTCAGTAGTCGGAATTCTTTGTACACGGTGGACACCAGCCTCCATTTTCAATAATTCTGGTACACCAGGACCCTCTACAAACATGGATGCTTTTCTAATGCCACCAATGTCAGACCTCTCGAGAGATACAATGCAAGTTGCCCAGTCTTTATATTTAGAGTATGCTTCATACATATCAAACAGTTCACGTGCGAATAACATTGATTCCTGTCCGCCGGCGCCTGCCGTGACCTCCAGCAGAACTCCGCCATCCGTAAGCTGTGGCTCCAACAAAATAGCCTTTAACTGGCGGTCCACTTGACCCATGCGTTGTAAATATATTTCTGCTTCTTCCTTTATCATTGCCTTCATTGATTTATCTTCACCTTGCTTTTTATCGAGTTCCTTGAGAGATTCAATATTTTCGTAAAAGTTGATCCTCTGCTCTAGCACACTAACGATTGGTTTTATTTCAAACAACCGTTTAGATTCCTCTGGTGTTCTTTTCGCCAAAACTGCGAGCTTTTCATGCTCATATATCAAACTTTTTAGGTAAATTTGCACGGCAGTGTCGGATAAATCGAAACCATTCTGTGAAGAACATCGACGAACCAAATTGAAATTCTTAGCCAGAAATAGCGGCCGGGCAAATAAAATTCTTGAAAATGACATTATCAACAATGTAATTAAAAAACATATATAAATAAGATCACACAAAACAAAATCACTTCAAAAATCTCCCAAACGAATTTAGATTTTTGGAAATTGGAATGGAATTATGAAATGTCAATGTCAAAGACAACAGCTGATTAGAGATGGGTAGCTCGCGAATGAGAGATAAAAATGAGCTAGCTCTTTGTTTCCAATCTAGCTCTCACTCACTCACTCACTGAGAGACTAGCTCTCCGGCTCAATTAGTTCAATGAATCTTCATTGTAAATCGATCTTTATTTTTGTGGAGACAAAGTAGAAATTGCTTTATCATATTTACTTATCTAGCTCTTCGCATCAATTAGCTCAGTGGTTCTTCATTGTAAATTGATCTTTATTTTTATGGATACAAAGTCGAAAATGCTTTGTCATATTTACAGATCTAGCTCTCGGTCTCAATTAGCTCAATGGATCTTCAATGTAAATTGATATTTATTTTAATAGAGACAAAGTAGGAAATGCTTTATCATATTTACATATCTAGCTCTCCTGATCAATTAGTTCAATGGATCTTCATTGTAAATTGATCTTTATTTTTATCAAGACAAAGTAGCAAATGGTTTGTCATATTTACATATCTAGCTCTCTGGATCAGTTAGCTCAACGGATCTTAAATGTAAATTGATCTTTATTTTAATGGAGACAAAGTAGGAAATGCTTTAGGATATCCACATATCTAGCTCTCCGGGTCAATTCGCTCAATTAATCTTCATTGTAAATCGATCTTTATTTTTATAGATACAAAGTAGAAAATGCTTAAGCATATTTACATATCTAGCTCGCTGATCGCTCACATGTTGTAATGAAAGGGTATGTAAGTATATCTCCCGCTAACCGAATAACTCATTGACTCAGGATTCAATTTGAGCTAAATGAGCTAAAGAGCTAAAAGAATGATATATCTCTTTTGATTGAAAGAGCTATATCTCTCTTTTCTTTTCATTGAGCTATTTCTCGCATCTCTACAGCTGATAATTAAATCAGTGTTGCCAATGCCAATTGTTGTAGCTAAAAATAGTTATCGTAGCAGAAAGTAGAGTATATTGATCCTGTATTTTATAATTTACTTTTTGCTACTACGAAAAGGCAAAAGTTTTAGTACAATTACTCAGTGATAGTTATTATTGTAACCATACCAGACATCTATCGTGGAATAGTAACACTATCCTAAACAACGCTGTCTCTCGCTAAATAGATGAACTATTCAACGCGTTAAATCTCCGCTTCTTATAATAGATGGCTCTAGCAAACTAAATACTACTAATTTGAGTGCAATAAAATATTAGTGCTACCTATATATTATTAAAATATGTAAGTAGTATGCATATATTTTATGATACCCAGGTATCATAAAGATAAAATAATAATTTTCACATCGATTGCTGTGCGATAGTGTCGCAAATATTCTTTGTTTCCTAAGTACAGTCGCCAGCAGGTCAAGGTTTACAAAACTGTCAAATTTCTCCAAATGTTTTGAAACCTTAACTTGTTAATGATAAAGTTCAAAATCAACTGAGAAAATTTGACATTTTGTGGTAGCTTGATGTGCTGGCCACCGTATCTAGATTGTACCTAAGTACTTATTCCTCAAAACTGGGTGGTCTAAGAAAATGTAGGTAGGTATGAGCGAATTTTTCATTTTTACCGAATGTTCGACCGAACTGCTAGAGCAAATGCTGGATGATAATACCTACCTACCTACTTACTCATAATAATAACTAATTTTCTATTGAAAAAAATTGGGAGTCCGTTACCCGTTTCAGGTTAGAGATTACATATTTTAGGTACACCTTTTTACATAGGAATCTACTTGGGTATCTAATTTTATATCGCACTTATATTTTTTTTAATTAAAATTTATTGCTGAACTAAGTAAGTTAGTTAAGAAATATTCAGTTAGGAACGTTTTCAAATTTTCCGACCACGTTGATTTGCAGGAACGGAACGGTCTCGCAAATTGTTTTCCAAACAACGCGATGATATCGTTGGATTTGGCTTTGTCAACTTAATAATAATAATAAAGTAGGTACCTACCTATTTTTAAGTTTCAGTTATTGGTAAGTTTATAAAAAAAGCTTAATCTTGCCTGTCAAAAATTAGGTATTGGTGATGAGGCGTAGGTAATATTATGACTGATAGCAGGACCACTTATGGCAAAAATTTGAAGTCGCCCCGAGTTAATTGGTAGGTGCCTAAGTACTCGCTGTTTCCAGGTAGGTAGGTACGCCAGTGGCCAGCACATCAAGCTACCACAAAATGTCAAATTTTCTCAGTTGATTTTGAACTTTATCTTCAACAATTTAAGGTTTAAAATCATTTGGAGAAATTTGACAGTTTTGTATACCTTGACCTGCTGGCGACTGTACCTACCTTGTTTACTGGAAGATTTTCTGTAGAATAAGATTCGCATCAAGATCATTCGGCTTCAGCAACATTACCTATGCTCGTGAGTTTCACAGTTGCATTTGGCTGACTATAAAGAATACTTAATCTGTCAATGGACTGGTGGCTACAGGAGCAAAGAAACACTTGAGCTAATAGACTGACGACATAACGACATCAGTAGGTATTTGTCTCGCCATTGGAGGAAAATTACCTACCAATACTCACCACGCTTGGCAGACGGGTTGGTGAGCGCAGTATGATGGTTGTTCCACACAAAGGATGCTGCTCATCCGTCTGGTCCAAATTGGCACTCAGTTCCTGCTCTGATAAGAAGATAGCCAATCACGATCATTTATATTTATAATGTCACATTTCGAGGCTCTTTTTAACACACCCCAACCCAACTGATGGCCTTTGGGGCAATAAGGATCTCGAGTGAAGACCACGCACCGGAAAACGCAGTCTGGGACGACCTCCAACAACATAAATAATATTATAGACGACCTGGTAAGGTTTCTGGTGGTCGTTGGATGCAGGCGGCATATACCGGTCGTTGTGGATGTCTATGAGGGAGGCCTTCGTTTAGTAGTGGACTCCATTTGGCTGACATGAGTGATATTATAATGATAGATCACTATAGCCCCAAATAAATGAATTTCATCCGAGACAAGACATTGTATGATCTACATACAATAATTTTGTCTCGAGTTGGAATCGAACCCACGCACGTGTATCTACTGGCGCGGTGACCACCTTTATCGCAACACCAAACGTGCAGTCAGAGAATCGTGGTGTTCACCTGTGAACATGCTTTTAATTAAAATTGCTCATTAGGTACAAAGTCGCAATGCTATCTTTATTATTCCTTACCTTTCTTTGGTACCCGCGTCACTTTATAAGCGAAACTAAAGGGTCGGCGAACAAAGTACCGACTCTGGGGGGCCGATGTTACATTGGCATCACACACAACAATCTAATTTCTGGGTAATAAATAGAAAATAATAACACTTCAAAGCTACGAAAATGTAATTAAAATTTAAACCTAAACAACAACGAGGAAATTACACATGCTCTAACCGGCAGACCACATTGAAATTGCTCGTCTGTCGGCTAAGGCTTCCTGTGTCAATTGTTATAGGAGCTCGAAATGGCTGCATTCCAAACATATTCTAGAGGTGCGATTACCACATCGACCGCAGCGATGCGCCTATTGATAGAATTATTAGGAGGCTCAAGGGGAGTTTCCTCTTTAAACCGCAATAACGTCACTTTTGCGTTATTGTACGTTGTTATACGCCTGGAGTTATTAATGCTAATGACGACGGACAGACGGACGGCGCAACCACACCGAGGGTCTTTTGTTTCGTCTGGAGAATGTAGCGTTCCACTCCACTACAAAAGCGAATGTTTAGACATTACTATGTTAGAATACTGTAGCCTAGCCGCCAAATATGTACTAATCTTTGCAAATCTTTCAAAATTAAAAAATAATCAATTTGTTAAGCAAACGATCCTCGATCCAATTGAAGATTCCAACTACTTACAAGCAAATGTTATCGATCACGACTGGTAAACTAAGTCAAAAATTAAATCTTCTTCGTCAATTCACTCTCTTAGCAGACTGGTCGTGGTCATCACTCAAGGATTATAGTTCCATGCTTGACAATCCGCCGCCATTCCTCACATGTTGCTGGAATTTCTGGTGTAGGTAAGTTCCGCAAAAAATATTACTCGTTCCATCTACATAAATAAATAAAAGGAAATTCTAAATAAACCTAAAATACTTATTTGAATAGCTTGGTGGAGTCCTAAACCAACTCAACCTCCTGCCATCGTTGGTAGCAGTTTGCGTATAAGCAATATTTTTACTACCTACCTAGTACATTTACCCGCGTTGCGTCGTACTTAGAAAAATGGTCATATAATACGGTCTTACATAACATGTATATCCGGTGTATAACGTCTAGGCAATGCGGCAAACATCGCGGTAGCATCGGCGGCAGTTTACTCAAACGGCATTGAATTAAATTGATAGTGCACAGTAAGCGATAATGTTAGCTAATGCAACATAATAACAGGCAAGCCGTAGGCACCGGCCAGCAAGCTCATTCATTATAATAATGAATAAACACAGCGCAACATACAAACGCACACACACAAAATTTAATTAAAACTTTAATTGTGTGCGTGATGCTAGTTTTACAGTATTCTATTACCTACTTTTAAAGCCAAGTGCATTGCTTGTTTTGTTACACTAGCAAAGTAATACACCAGTATTAATAGAGTAGTGTATTTGAGCATGTTATATTCCCCTGACAGCGTAATAACAGTTTTACATAATAGGTAAGTAAGTTTATGTGTGAGAAATATGAGGATAAAAAATGCACAGTGTTATTACATTATACATAATGATAGTAATACAATGTTCAAAATATACATATAAATTAAGCATTTATAAAAAAAAACTGACGAACTTACAGTTACTTATAGGGTAGGTAGTTTTAACATTTTTAGGTACCTACATGAATGATTGAATCAATGTTTATGTATGTATGTTCCTGTCTGAATCTGGTTTGGTTATTCTAAAAGTTCACTTTTGTTTAGAGTTAGGCTGTGCTTACATTAGGCTCACAGTCACAGGTCTATGAATAACGAATCATCAGTTAGCATCAATAAATATTTTTGGAATCTTTCCGTTAGCGGTTGAATCGTATTGTTTATAAAACGCGGGAGTCTTCAAATCTATGTATACCATAGTATGTACCAAATTTATCTAACTACACGTAGTAGGTACATATATAACATTCAACATATTATTCATGTTGTGTTCTTAATCATTTTGAATTCAGCAGTGGTAAAATGTTAAGAAAATATTGATTGTTATATAAAATATTTAATCGGCGCCCTCATACAACAGCCATGATTTTTTTGCCGTTTTTATAAATAATGGGTACGAAACCGTTCGTGCGCGAGTTCGACTCGCACTTGGCCGGGCTTTTGTTACTTATTTGTCTTTTGCGAAACACCAACTAACTAAAAAGTCACTGACGTACGTTCGACTTGAGGTAATTATAATCTGCAATACCTTCCTATATCTTGAGTCACATCCGAATGAATGGCGAGCTTGGAATATAACATAACATACCATCACGCCTGTATTCCCAGAAGGGTTAGCCAGAGGCTTACTAAATGTTACACCCACGCTTCGCCGGTATGTTTTGGTCCCATAGGCATTAGGCTCGCCCCCTATTAGGGCGAGCCTATTGCCATTGACCAGGCACAAATCCAGACTCCGAGCTGCTACTAAGAATTTAATAGAAGAACTTAATAACACTGCTCGACCTGGTAATCGAACTCAGGACCTCTAGCGTAGCAGTCGTCGTGGAACCTGAATATCAAATTCTATTTAACTTGAGCTTTTTTTATGATGTCTTCCTTCACAGTCACAGCATTGAGTGCTGAAGTACCTACTTAGGTAATTTGGTAAAGTAGGTAACACAAATTTCCACCAAATCATTTCCCCCAAACTAATCGTATCAATTTCCCGCAAAGCACCAACTCCAAATGTTACGAAAGCACAAATATTTCATCTAAAGTAAGTAACCGAGCAAATTGCCGTACCTACTCTTTATTTCCGGAGGGTTCCGGTACATTTGCAGGGAGAAGTGGCAACATTCACCCGCACCCGGTAAATATTGGTTCACTAAATTCTCACTAAAGCTACAAGCTCGTAAAAGCCTCGGCCGAAACGATCCACCGACCAATTTACGCGAATTTTCTTCAGTTTTGATAAGGCTCAATTTTATTTTATGCGCAGTTGAGTAGCAGCCCCAAGAGGATAGTAGCTATAATTTTTAAAATTCGAATTCTTTAATATAAAGCATTATAATCATAATTATAAATAAGGAACGGCTTTGCGATCTGTTTTCCTCTACCGTGCATGTTCCCGCGGATATTTCAATATATGTAACGGCGGATGTTGAGGATCCTGCACTAAACGGAATCATGGAGGCTTATTAAGTTCAAGATTCTTAAGAACTTTTCAACTTACTTTTCAGGAAAGCTATTTAGCTAAAGCTTACAAATAATAAATTTAAGCGGCGGTAGCCTAATGGCTCGGGCATCGGACTTGCGATCATGTGGTTGCCGGTTCGAACCCTACCCATTGCACTACCGACGTGAACCCACTCGTACGTAACACAATCATTAAGCTTAGTACGAGGGGTTACTTAACAAGAATACTAGTAATGTGTGACCCACATTGCTAGTAAGCCTTTTTTTTTTAGAAAAAAAAAAGAAATAAAACTCAATCTAAATACATAGTTGTTAGGTGAAAAAGGTGACAAACGTCCTAATTTTCGCACAGTCTCATAAATACTGTTTCTTATTTCAGAAGCCGCGTCCTCAACCCTCGTGCATCATGTAGGGCGGCCGGGTGGCGCATGGCGGCGAGTGAGCGCTCCGCTCCGACCACATTAGTCTTGGGCCATTGCCGTTCAGAGTGCTCAGTTTGCGTAGTCCGCACTCCGCACTCCTCGCTCACTGCCTCTTAAATAAATATCCCACGTTTGTGCAATATAACCGCTAACAACACTTCACACTTTGCTTTTACTCGGGAAGACATTTATAGCGCCCGCATAAATCCCTTGGATTTATTGTTTCACCTACAAGTACATACCTATTTAAACTTTTACAGTTTATTTTATGGTCGCTTTGTGAAAATAAATATGCTTTTGTTTTTTGTTGAGTAACTAGGTAGGCATATTTTTGCTTATCCGTAAGTGTAATAATACATTCCAACTGACAGGTCTTTAGATTGGATACTTAATTTAATTTTAATTTGTATTAAGTTATCTACAGTACCTAAGTATTGTTAGAAAAGGTGCGACTGGAATATGAGTTATTTATTATGAAGACTGCAATGTTTAGTAAATTACTACGAACCAGCTGCTTGGACCCTGATAAAGTAAACATCAAAGAAGTATAGTCATGGTCGCTCTCCGAAAGAAAATCATTCGGCACAGCCGCAACCTTTTAAACAAGCACTGAAAACTTTATCAGGTTACCTATGAATACCTAAATCATAAAGATAATACTTAATAGTCGGGTCAACAACAAAAGTGCATGCAATAGTTGCTTTTAATACTATATTGTTAGGTGTCAAGTAAAGCAAAGCTGAGCTCGCGTGTACGGCCGGCTAATGGGCCATTAGCCGAGGCGAGCAAACACTACGATTGTTTTCTGTCGTGCCTTGCCGGCCGGCCGAGTGATGTGACGTAGGAAAGTGAAAAACTACTACTTGTACTATATTCTTTTATGTGATATCACCTATGCAGTAAGTGAGTGACATCCAGGTTGTCGTAGACTGTTTGTAGCTAAACTAGTTTATAGTAAAATTACGCGGTTGCTGAGCGATAAGTTCTAGATTTCTTGTTTACCAAGTTGAGCAAATTGGCTTTTTAATGGTTCATTGGATTTTTCTTGGCAATAATCAGTAGTAGCTCGGAAATCGATTAATGGTAAAACGCTAGCCCTCTATTACATGGAACTTAAAAATATAACAGTGAACTGAGGGTACTTAAAGAGAGTACCTTTGCCCAACTTTTCGAGGACACTGTGCAAAGATACAAGACGATAATAATTATTTTTTATTTTAAAATCGGACGTAAAACTCGATAACACTACGGTTGTACTACTACTGCTGCTGCCTGGTCTTAATGTTTATTGAAATCCTGATACTGGAGAAAAGGACTTTAGTTAGTTGTGTCTTGCTGGCATGTCTATACCGTGCTAGCATGGATGGGTCGGCACGACCGGGGTATCGCTATCATCCCAGAGAATATCGATGTTAATAGTAAGCAATGCATGGCCCAATTCCTCCCTCAGTCCTCTTCCTTCTTCTTTCGCTGCATTTTTCCTAACGATAGGCAGCGACTTGATTGTGTTTTAGAATACAGTCGGTCTATGGGCGGCGGTTGACACTTACCATCAGGTGGGCCACTTGCTCGTCTGCCACAATCAATTAGATTTAGAAGAAGACAACTGGAAAATATATGTAAGTATTTTTTAATTCAGTCAAATAGATACCTTGTCACATGTGAAATATTTAGTCCTATTCGTATCTACGTTTCGCCCACGGCGTAGGTAAATATCCCTAATGTGTAGTTTGCTTATTATCAGTAAGGAATTGAAATAATAAAGATGTTTGAGCTTTCATATCGATAAATACTTACAACAGTGAAAGAGTAAAAATTCTAAACCGCTACTCTGGCTTCTTTACAAGAAAAAGGTAGGTTATAAATTATTTTCTCCCAGAATAAAAACGTTACTCATGCTGTAAGAAAAAAGTCCTGTAAAGTTTCCAAAGAGGTGCTTTATTTTACTAACGTCGATTTTGATGACGAATACATGTTTTCTCGCATATCGCTAATTGTTTAAAGTCGGTCAATCAGTAGGATTCTGTTGCAGAATTCATCTGTTTTGGTATACCGTAATTTAGATAATCGGTAGGTAAGTACCTATAAAAAGGTTTGAAGTTTTTATTTGGCGCTGGTGTTTTGCTGGCGATTCGGTATAGGGTGCGCTTACTGCTTACCAACAGATCGATGCTAGTCTTAATGTTTACTTGCTTGCCACCCCATAACATAAAAAATATAAATGTAATGTTTAAATGCAATCCATATAAAAACTTCGTAATCAATCAATTAATCTTGACCAATGTGTTACAGAATAACGTACAACCTATTTTTCAGATTCCCATTCCATACATAGGCTCTAAAGGATTTGTGCGTTTTTAACTTGGACTACCGATAAAAATGCTATTAAATTTAAATTTTATGGCCGTCGGTGAATGATTCACTGAAGTGAACCACGTCACCTGGCCACCATTTATTAATCGTCTTCCTGAAGATTGTCACAATTGTGTTTTATTAACGACATTAAATTATGTGTCGCCGAATTTGTCTTCTCTCAGCGGGACATAATTCAATTTATTTATGGCTTACCAAAACATTTACCCTATTATTGTTGTGTTGTTATGGCTGTATTAAAATGCAATAAAATTTATGATGCTTGCAGAAATAGCTTCAGGAAGAACTCGATCCTGACTACGGGAGTTAGAGTTGGTTTTTGTTTGTGAATGATTTTGCGGGGTAGGATGACAAAGGTTTTTCGTCCCCCTCGATTACAGTGTCGCAAGGAGGCGAGAAGTCGGCGTGACGCAGACTCAGCGTTGCCATATTGTCTCACTTGTGTTTGGGGGAAGCCACAATGCTAAAGGGGTGAATACACGCTACGTGGCAAATTGATTGTGATTTGCTGTTGTACAACATTTTAAATGGGATCGAATTAATTTAACCGAAACATTTAATTATATTTTATGTTGTAGCCTCAAACAATTTATCTCGGGTGGGTCGTAAGCCGATATATCACTACATCAATATGTCTACTACTATACAACAGATGGCGCTAGTTATCTTATATTTTCTGGTTTGTTGAGGTGTCATTTTTATAATTAAGTATAATATGGTGTATCCTTATACACCATATTACTTTGCTATCATGTTCGTACATAATATATACCATATTACCTTTAATATGGTATATATTATGTACGAACATGATAGCAAAGTATCAAAATATGTGGTAATTAATAAGATGTAAATGGATAGGTTAGAGTCATTTGAAATGTGGTGCTGGAGAAGGATGGAGAAGACAAGTTGGACAGAAAAGAAATCAAATGAGAAAGTCTTATTCATTGCCGAGCAGAGACAGCTCTTAAAAGACATAGAAAACAGGAGAGGAAAGCTGATTGGTGATTTGTCATTTTGTGGTAACTTGATGTTCTGGCCACCGTACAATAATAAATGTATGAATAGGTAATGCAGTCAAGATTTGATCGTAAAAAAATATTACTTTGCGCCGCTGCACCAACATGATTGGTCTAAGAACTGAGGTCATTAGGTATTAAGTACCAACGTACACTAAATGCAGATAAGGCGTATAGGTACCTACTGGACATTATCGAATATGTTAACCTCGTTAGCTCGTAGAAACAACGACCGTATAACACTGTTTCTGTCATCTATTGTGCCTTACTTATAGGTTATCTGATTCACATACCTAAGTAAATTGCTGATTATCTGGTGTTAAATAAAAATAGTATTTGCAAAGGAGGAATTCCTCAATGTGGCCTTTTTAACAGGTTGGTGAGAGGCAATACATCAGAAGACATTCCTAATCGTTACTAATAACGTTAATAAAAGCTGTTTTAACAGTTTTCGCCGGTATTGTCTTCCTGTTTGAAATGGAAACACTAATAGATAGAGAAAAACTGAATGCTTGGATAATCGATCGATCGCGCTTAAAATCGATACAAGGCGCTGTAGTGTCTTCTTTATACGCTCGCGAGTTTGATTCTTATACGATACAAATATTTATCCTTTGGGCTCACACTTAGATGTCCATATTTATAAATAGTTTTAAATTAAAATACTGATCAAAATATTTTAATGAAAAAGGTAAACTAAAGTGGGCAAACGTAATGGGCCATTACGCGCATCTCCTAATAAGGCAAACCCAAATGAGTGGGGCGGCTAAAGTAACGCTAATCAAACAGATTTGGGAGGCCATCCATCATGTCAAATGAAGAAGCTCATTAGGCTGCGAGGCTGTAAACGCGGGGCGGGCGGGTGCCGGCTGGGTTAATACGCGGTTACACCACCATGCACTGGTACGTAAGCCGCATCCATCTAACTGTCCATCCATCTGCTGTATTTTATGCTCGTTTACCGATGGCAGTCTTGTTTGAAGCCACATCCAATTGTTTAATCCATGGTTTTTTACCCAGCTTATCTATCTTCTTTGACACTTCATTTCTAATTGTATGGTTATTGTATGCTATTAGCCATGGTTTTCTAAGTAAGAAGGTACCTTTAAGTCACCTATAGATGTGAGAGTTTACATGTTTGTTACTCAATCAAGCAATCGGCTCAACGGTTTTGGATGATATTTCGCACACAGTTGATAACCTGAACTAACACATAGGATTGGCACACTTTTTATACAAGTTGGACACAATTCGGAAGTTCACCCACACAATACTTATCACTTGCAGAAAATAGAAAATAGTGCTACTGCTACTTTAATAAGTAAGTAGCAGTAGTCCAAGCGCGACTGCTAGGTGTTAGGTAGGTGCAGGAATCTTGTACTTACACTTAACTATGTTAATTCTTTTTCTTCCTTGGTAACCTTGTCATCATTAAAGAATCCCTGCGTCTCGACAAATAATTAGTACATAATATTACTAAATAGTATTTTTTTCAATGTGACATTTTGCAGATGTACTTACCTACCATATATAATCAAGTAGGTTAACAATTTGTAAGGCTTTCATGTTTCTGATGGTTTTAATTATTAAAACGAGTAGACGCAGCAGTAAAAATATTCCTAACCGGATTATAATTACAGCTGCATTCACACTTCTTGATTGGGAATAATTATAAATTAACCATGGTTACTTATCATTGGGAACCAAATAAGATCAATAACCAACTTGGCCCTTATATTTACCACAGGTGAACTTCTACGTTAAACCCAACAGCAAGAAACAAGATCGATTAGTATTTTTGAAAACCTTGCATCTCTGTCTTACTATGATATTTGTCTCTTTTCCTCTGCGCCGACTCGTCTGCGCCGGCGCATTTAAGCTAAAATGATCCTTTTTGCGACCTGAACCAACGGAGACGTAAATTCCATTAATTTATCAAGTGTGTATTACACCGATATTAATACTAATGTTTAAATTATATAAAATACACTCAGAATGCGTAAAATACAATTATTTATTATCTTAAATATATTATTGTCGTTGCTAATGTTGTCGGAGAATCGGACATTACAGACATTATATCTGCATTAACACGAGGATTAAATAGCCAGCTAGTCATATTGTAAAATTTATACTTCTTAGTATATTCATTTATATCCGATAAATTAATTTTGCGGCGTCGTCTGTCTTCAGACGCCGCTCACAGCGAGCGTTTACGACGCACTTTAAGTGAAATAAATAAATCGTTGCACTGAAAGTACTAAGGTACTTTGACTTGGTACGGCGCTATGTAATTTTTGAGAGAGCCTTGTTTCTGCCGCTTGATGTATAAAGTGCCCGAAGCGCGGGATAACCAGGACTTCACGAAGGCTCGGCTAAATGACGACGACTCCGGACGAGCACTAAGTGGTACTTGTGTACTTCTTTACGAAGACTGCCTGCTAGTTCTGTAATTAATTAAAGAACAAACGAGTTTGCCGAAGGACGGTTATTATTGCGAGCATTTTTATGCCAGCCATGCCATTTCTGTATTTATGAAAAGTATGGATAATACACAACTTAAAACTAAGTTTCTACGATTCTTAATAATAATTTCGGGGTTTTGGGCGATTACTAGGGATTGTTTTAAAAAGGAAATAAAATGGTCTTTTAATGTTCATGTCGTACTCATCCAATGGACTTGACTGGATTTGCACTTGCACATTTAAGTATTGGATGGGATGGATTCTTTTATAGAAATAAAAAAATAATCACAGGTGTTGTTTAATTACAGAATGGTCGAAAAAGGCTTTTCTTCTTAATCTCGTTAAAATATTATTACGTAAAGACGAGCTTGTCCGCATATATCGATAGTAATTTCACGCGTCGAAGTGTGATTTTTCACGTTTTCTCCCGAGATGCTAACGTGACCTGGAGCGGGCTCCATTTATGATCGGTGCACCGAAATGGCCGACAAATGGCGGCCAAATGAGAGGCTTCGTCCGCCGATGCCAGCCGCTGTTCAATACGACTGGCCGCTTTTTAAAAACGGAACCACAATACCATCGCATTGTACGAGATACAATAGGAAGTTTGCTGTGCTTGATCAATATTGGTTGGTTATAAAGAAGCAATGGATTGTCCGCATTAAGTTTTGGGTCGGCCTTGTTGTTGGTAGAGGCGGCCCGAGGCACATTTGATTATACGTTGAGAGAGGGCTAATCGCGCTCGACGGGCGAACACCTCGAGATCAAACACGAGGCGCGCCGCCAGATATTTTTGTTTCTATTAAACAACACCCGACGTAATAATGTTTAACAATCGTGCAGCGATAATTTGAACAACAACAGGAGAGGAGTCGCACTAGATTAAAATATTTTTTGAAATAAAGATACTTACCATTAACATTTTGGAATTTAATAACCGTATTTGAAAATAGGACGCAATTAACTTATTGTTTTTTTTTGCAATTGATTAACTTTGTAATGAATACTTATTAACTATGTACGTACATAAATTTTATACTTACCTAACTACATCGTATTTATTTAAACAACGCAAAAAAGAATGACGAAGACACGGCACAACACATTTCGTGGGTCTTCATAAGTAAGTAAACGGGCATGATGACAAAAAACCTTAACAACAATTAATCTTAATTAGGAATAAAATTATAATAAAAGGAAATATATTTAAAAACGACGTTAGTTATAATGATAATTTGTTTTTACAGCGCATAGGTTGTACCTCAATTAAATAAATAAAAAATAAACAATCAAACAGATAAAATATTTAAAATAAAGACATTTTTAATAAAGGTGCTTGATTGAAATTACCTGTGTCTTCATATTACACTTATCTTAATTTTTTTAAAGAACTATAGCGACTCCACTCCACAGTCTATTCCAATTGAACAGATAAGTGGTCATCTCGGAGGATCTGGGATTGTTATTAAATATTTGTGTTGTGGTGCAATTAGCGGCGGCAGCTCACCAGCTAATTTATCCACAGCTTCGTACCACTAACTCTGAGTTAGTTATACCTCGAACAACGTGAGTAACAAGCAGCTACTTAGGTACAGGTTTGATGACAGCCTAGTACTAGTACTTTCCTTTCCTTTGTTATAAATATAGAATACATAGTCTTGATTGTATAGCGAATATCGACGTTGGTTTGCTTTAATCACAGATATATGTAGTCAGTGCTACGCCATTCCATGGTATGAGGAGGCAGAAGGCACGAAACGTAGTGTCGAAACTTTTAGTGATCAACTTGTAGTCGACTCTAGTCTAAAGAGTAGGATTATAAGTATATCAATAAGTATTGGACGTCTGACCTAAAGAAGCCAATGATTTAAGTTGATCTAAATTCTATGTTAGGCGTTATAACCAAGTTATTCTTATAACGGCCTAGACCGACGGTTCATCTTATACACGGAGCGGTCTCATGGTAAGCTATCTATGGAATGGAACGACTCTAAATGCTCGAATGTCTCTAGCGCTAGTGCATTACCGAAATTGTTTTAAACATAGACATTATTCTTAGCAAGTAACTATGAATAAATCTTACTCGTGATACCTGAATAGAATATTAACGATATAAATTATATACCTGAGGGTATACAAGAGTGACGTTTATGATATTTACCAACTTGATGATAGAGAAAGAAAATTGAAAAGTAAGTAAATGACTGCTGAAACTTCGTGATGTATTGCGAGGTGATCGAATCGTCATTCCATATGAATGATTCCTGAGAAATTTTCTCTCTTTCTCGGTAATCATTAAAACACTACGAGGATTTCACGAATTCGACAGTTTTCATTCAACCATATAAGTAGACATCAATCACACTTAACAAAAATAAAGATTAGAAAGGATTTACTTGTTGGGTAAGTAAATTATTTTGCCTAAGAGTCAAAAGCATTGAGAACATTGTACGTGTGTACAATTGCTAGAAGGTATCGATTAAGTAAGACTACATAGATAATAAATAACAAACAACAATTTGCCTCGAGCAATGCCGAAGCATTTAGCGTTAATACTAGCTTTCAACATTAGACAATTATGGTTACTCATCGATGAAATAAAACGTGCGCATCAAAGCTACTACAGTACGACAGGTCTTCGACAAACTGCCATATAATTACGTTTAGTTCTTGCCTATCAATTGATATTTATTCTGTAATCAATAGCTGGACAGTCGGCCTGTATGACATCGGACAGGTTGACAAGACACACGATAATCGGACAATGGTCATGGTGCATCGCCAATCAGGCACGCGATCAGCCAATTAAATCGAATACCTATTGATCTTTTTATTACTTACCGATTACGTTTTATGACAAAGGGAATAAAGTCGTATTTTACTTTCTTCAAGGAACTAATCTTATAAATTGGTGGCATTGTTTCGAACAATTACGGTGTTAGGGTAGACGGTATTGTCAAGTGGCTATTACTTATTATACTCGTAGGAAAATCATTTGCATTATATACCTTTGCTTTCCTACATAAGTTATGTACCTCAATATTTTTTGTGTGTGCATCTCTCTCTAAGTATATCTGTTATTTCGATGCGTTTGCCCGTTGCTTGCCTGATGGAAAGCACGAGCTTGAGCATGAGGTCTTATACTTAGTTCTCAATTCAACAAACAAATTCTGAGTACCTTTTAATTTAAAAAAAATATATGTTCGTCCCCTATTTCATGGGGACCTAAAACATACCAGAAAAGTATAAAAGTATGGGTTTACATCAAAGAGAATTGGTTATTATAGTCTTTTTTTTACATACAATGGAATGTGTAAATTAATTGGCTTATTAAAATAAAATGCACATTGTACCTACTTATATACATTCATTGATTGTGTGTTTGACTTTTTTTAAATCGTACTTTTTTATTAGCACATCAGATTGAAGTTTTATCTCGTTAGGAAGGCCTTTCATTTATTTCTGGACGTTATCACTTAAAATGACTCAGCAATGACGGGCAATTGCAATCTTTTCCTCAAACATCCAAATGTTTATTAAATACCCTTCACATTAAGCATCATTAAAGGCGGACCAAAAGAAAAGAAAAAACATTTTGCGCGTATATTAAGTGGTTCCGATCCAACCAATCCATATATCTCACGCAAACCGTAGCATTGTGTTACATAAATAAAAGCGCTAAACGCCGGCTTATTGTCTATTAAGAATTACTTTTCTGGCGGCGCGCACAATGGGCCGGCGCAGCACAAAGCCTCGGCGATGGTTATCGTTCCGCGGGTACATTAATACGCAACGAACACGCCCCGATCACGAAATACTAGATCCGTTTGTGTTATGATACGTATTTGTGTCGGTTACTTGCTCTTTATTTTCACAGCGTGTTAATATATCTTCATACGACCTTTGCGGCGCCTGCGCAGTCTCGCCGCTCGACGCTCGTAGCGAGACATTGTTTCAGACTGAATTGTTGGCTTGTCATCGTAAAGTATGATAGAGACACTGTGGCCTGTATCTCAAAATTGATACTGTGAAGACATAACGGAGTTCGTCTTTGTGTGCAGCGGTGTAACATTGCGGTGGTTGGTGCTCATTAGGTGCTGGTATGTTGATGTCGGGGAAGAGTAAATAAAACTGCCGAGAAGTAAATTTTTCTTGTGTATTGTCCAATACATGTCTGGTTACAGTTGGAAGGAAGGTGTTGCCACAGAAAACCAATGATTTGATATTTTAATATTGGTGTTGCAAATAAATAATTAAAATATCACACTATGTCTTGTCAATCATACCTATCTATTATATTTCAGCCCTTGCCAAACCTTTTGTGAGTGGTGTACGTAATTGGACTTTAAACTTTGTGTCTACGCAATTTTACTGTTGGTCCTCAATTATTGCTTTGAATAATTGTTCAAAAACAGCAATATTGTTAAATTCTGTCTGAGTAAGTATATACGTAATGACTCTTGTATCCACGTTTGGTGATAAGCAGGGCCATTGTCTGCTCAGCGTAAACTCATGAAATAAATGTTTACCCACAAGACTAACGGCAGCGAAACGAGCTTAACCTTGTAGATTGCCTAATCCACGCAGTTGTCATTCAGTTAGTCAGTCATTAATAAATAAGCATGAAATAAATAACAACATTGAAATTGAAGTGCAACTCTAATGGGAGAAACGGTCGCACGCGCCGTTTGTAAATTATTTGCATTACCGATATAATCGGAAATTGTGCGCGTAAGTAATACCTTTGCAATGATACGGATTTAACCATATCATTGGAACGAAGTCATTACTATGACAGGAAAAGGTTACGCTGTCCGTCGTCTGCGGTAACGTGTATGGAAAATGTAACGAAACTTTGAACTCTATAATAATTTCATAACCACGGCTAAACGCTTAAATGAAACGTTTTGAAAAACTGGATAACCCCTCTGGCCTTTCCCTTACAAACATAACAATTGTTTATAAATTGATTGGATTTTAAGTGTTTTTAAGGTGTTCGAGAAAGATTAATTGCAAGTTATTACCTTGGCAAGGGGATAAACCTTGATCGAATTCAGTTATGTGACACTGGAAGATGGCGGTGTGCCGTCTATAAGTACTTTATAGTAATGCAAATTTCATTATTTCACATTATTCCATCCGTTAGGTAATTAATTGACAGGAAAATAGTTAAATGTTCACGATTAATGGGTGACCGGCGACTACAAGGATTTCTTCACCTCTTGAAACTGTCTCTTAAGCTATAGGTGCCTATGCAGTTAATGTAGGTACTCTTTTGAATTTGAATATTATATAATGATAAATGTAAGTCTATTACTTCGATTTCTGAATGATACCTTAAGAGCATTATTGGATCTCGGAAACTAATTATGAATAATATAAGTATTCATTTTCATAACGTATGAATTCATTGTAAAACCAGAAAGATGTTTTTAATTGGAACATGCCATAAAAATTGTTCAGTAAGAAGCCACAGTCACAAAAACAAATTGGCCGTGGTCTAATTTCGGCCTCCTCTAAACGCGTTCATTCAACCTAAATCACAAAAGGTTTTACTATATAATTGGTGCGTTTTACAACAAAACTCAATGAGCGCGCACGACACAATGTTCCCAGAATTAAGTACAATAAATTTGTAAACGATACCACAAAACTTCTGTGTGAAGAAAAAAAGCAACTTAAGAACTTTCCGCGCCTTGACCGTCGCGTACTTCACATGCACTGCGTGCTGCTCCAATCTCAGTCTGGACTGTCTTCTAAATCAACAAGCGATGGTTACTCGACCACTAAAAAGAATCGCTGTAAGCAAGGAATCATAAATGGTTTCACACACCTGTGCATCGGCCGGCACTTTATGAGTTTATAGCATTACACCTCTCGGCTTAGGATAGACCCCCGCTGGTAATTGCTCCATGAAAGCCTCATAAACGATCGGTTTATTAGTCAGAAACATTGGTCGCATATTATTAGATACAAATAGTTCAATTACCCTGTTTCTCTTTATACGATTTCCGTTCACTATTATGTTATATCAAATAAGTTGCGTTAACCGGACCCGAATTAAACATACACGTTTGACTTTTTTGTCGTTCGGCTTATGTTTACCTACCTGCTTACTCAAAAGGTTTTTTGCTGCTATATTACCTTTACAAACCGAAAATCCCATTATTTGAATGAAACCCAAAGCAAATAGAAGAAAAAGAGCTTTTCAATGTGGCCACACCGAGGCCGCGCTGACAATGGCAACAATACGGCCGCGGCTTGAGCCAGCGTAATCTGTTCGTCATTAATAAGGGCTCTTCACACGTTCAGTGTTAACATGACAAATGCAAGCGGTGCTCACAAAGCCGCGCGGGCGCCCCGCTACGCGCACCATTATCATTTACACCTTACCACACAGATCGACAGACGCAGTACAAACTAAGAAATTGTTCCCAATTGTTCCCTGTGAACTTTTCTATACTGTAAGTTTTGTAAACTTTACTGTGTAAAGACAGTTGTAGTGTGAGTACAGTTTTAGATAAAAGTCAGTTTATCCGTTCCGTCCTCTGTGACTTCCATTAGAGCTGGCCTTATTTAAAATTTAATATTTCATTTAATTTAAAAATACAATGTAGCGCTAGGTCGCTAGCAGTACTTCTACGTTTGTTCATAAATTCATTAGATGAAGCTATTATTTGTTTATGTTTTTTTTCGCTTAAAGTCAATACATTATTATGTTTTCCAATTACCAAGTTTTAATCGCACAAGCGGTACACGGGAGTGTCCGCTCAGTATATATAAAGACAACTCTAGTATGTCGTGTTGACCCCTCGCTGGTCTGTCCCGGGGCTAACTGCAATTATTGCAAGTAGAAAATTAAATTAACACACACGCACATCGAGTAACTCGGGGGAGGGCTGACGTCCAGGTAAACATGACCTCCAAATATCATTAATCGACTCCCCCGTCGGGGCAGCGGGTGTCCCACCACCTAGGAGGCGCGGAAGCTCCAGTTAAACTGGTTGACTGGTCAGCCATTTTGCTTGGTTCACTAATTGCAGGACCTTAGTAGTTATTTCATCGCTCACTACGAGGGACGTCTTTGTGCTCATTATAGTACACTGCGGTTTGTATTTTTCGAATTAGCACTTCCATGGAATCCGTTGTTTTCAGTGCTTCATTGTTACACATAATTATTGGGTGTAACAGACACATATGGGATGTATAGAACTACTGCTCGGCCAGTTAAACCTTTTATGTATGTGTAAATCTAAATTAACAGCAATTACATTAATTCAATTGCATTGTTTGCAGAATTGTCGGTTGTAGTATCATCACAAATAGAACTTGGATCTTGTGCTTTTCCAGAATCTTAATACTTAAAGTTAGAGGATTTCTACGAAATTCTCTGACCGAAGTTTGGATTTATGCTCTGTTAATGGCAATAGGTTCTTCCCCTATTAGGTACAAGGAATGTTTAAAACATCAGCGTACTTTGCGTGTAGGTCAATCAATAGAAACAGAAAGGTGTTGTTAAATCCGTCAGAAGAGTGTACACTTCTAAAGGATTTAACAACACTTTTCTGTTTCACAAGGAAACAAAGCATCTACATACAATGCTTCTCCATTCGTTCTACTTTACTGTTGTAACAAAAACGGATTCAAATTGTATCAAAATATCAGATAATACAGCATGTCAACACATTACACACTTCGGTTTGTAATGAACAAAAAATCATAAAGTGTTGACTCAAATTGAGCGTGGCAAGTTTTTAATTCGGCCGAAAGACTGGAATATATTTTTTAATCGAGACCATGCTTGATTGGAACCAATCAAATGATGTAATTTACAACCAGTGTTTATAGGTATCGGATCCTGTCCAGTGTCCGAGGAGTGTTTTACGCTGACCTTGACCTCGTGTGGGATGCTGAGCCGGGTCGATAAGTTTAATCCTTCGCGACGAATCGCGTTAGTCACGCTGTATACTGATTGGATACCTAATGAAAACCACGTCGAATGGAATGCAGGGAATATACCAGTGGGTATCGGGGTTGCGACCCAGGAATGTGGGCTACATACATACACAAATAAGACTTAAACGGACACTAAACTGGTCGTCATTTATCACTTTCTCGTAGAGCTCCGCATTCCGCACTAATTATCCAAATTAAAAAGCTTACTGGCAAAATGTTTATTAATTTATTTTAATTGCACCTTCTTAATTAATCATTAAGCTGGTACTTTATTTGACTTTAAATAATTTTAGTGCTATGGAGTGCTACATCAACATTGACGACAAATACAGAGCTTTGTTACGGAATATAGCTTTGACTCCTGCACAGAACAACTACCTACTATAAGGCTTTTAGATAGTTGTTGTATGCATGTGGGATGGTTGTTTGTAAAGCGCAACAAAACAAGAGAAGCCCTTGTATTGCGCAACCCGTATACGTAATTATTCAAGTAATCATTACATTATCGGAAAGTGGGTGGTGTTGGATGGGTTAGTAGTATCAAGATATCGATTATATGTGTCTAGAGAAAAGGACAAGAATTGAGAAAATCATGTAACCTATACCCTTTACTTGTTAACACACTTATGTTCAACCGAGCTGACAATATTATCAATATTTTTCTACCACGCGTTTTATAGGGATAAATAATAGAGTGTGCTTTGAATATTCTTATAAGGAGAGACCAATCATCAAATATCTATCGGTCAATAATAAATTGCACTAATTCTACATTTTGCAAGACGACTACCCGGCTACTTGTAATCACAGAGGAATGCATGTATCATGTACACATTATGCGCGCTCATTACTCCGTTCTAGTTGCCTTATTACTCCAATTAGGCTCAAACTCGCATCTATCATCAATTCATCAATTACCGGGCTATTAACCTTGTACTTAACAAGCTTTATATATCAATGACCAATAAATTGTAGGACTGAGCAAGTTACATTATGATAGAAACCTTGAGAATATTAATTAATTTGATATTGATATCAATCACACTGTGATTGTGCACCCGGATGTGAAGTTACTATTGCGAAATTAAAACGAAACTGTTTGATACTTTGATGCCTACGTCCGGTTAGATATGAGTTCATTACATAAACTACGGTATATTAATCTGTAGCTATCCAAGTATCCAACATCAAATAATAAGCTATAAACACTACCGTTCAAGGTGAATCTCCATTCTGAATATAACCGATAGATCATGGCATAATCGTAGGCCATTTGTCATATTGCCAATCATCTACTGCGCTTGTCCCGTTAGACATCGGAACAGCGTTCACGAGTGCCACAGCACTTATCATCGCAAACGAAACAAACAGTGTGTATATAAATAATGATAAAAAAGCTGAAGGTTGTTGATTAACCCGATAATATCGCGAGATTGCGGGCGGCGAGATTGTTTTATACTTAATCAGCTGTTGCGGTGTCAGGAAAGCCATAAAGCGGCGAATTGGTCGAGATGCGGGCGAAATGTGATAGAATTAATTCTCAAATTGCAGGTTCGCCGCTCTCAAAGCCGAGCCTGTTTTTTATTATTATTTGAGCTCGCCCGTACTCTGTTATTTGGGCATCAATTTGAGGCGTATTGCACCTGCTAACCTCTTTAAATATTTATTATTGTGCGGACACATCGTCCACGAATTTGGGTGGATAATTTAAAACTATTTTCGTTCGATGTTGAGAAACATTGTCCAAAGTTTTACCAATAATGTTTTGTAGGCGGGAATTGTTACTCGTTAGTTTGTTGTTTCTAATATCTAAGTTTGTTGTAATAAAATACATGGGTAACGTTATTTTGTAAATGTAAGAAAGATACTTAATCATGGCAGATACTAAATAAACAACTCCCCTTCATGCATCATACAGGCAAAAATTCACTACGACAATAAATTCATATCTACGCAGAACATTTTATATTATGACGTAGGTACCTATAAATATCAATTGGCATAATAATATCATTAGTGTGGCTTGCACTGTGCCCGCCCATACGTTTTGTATCGTTTTGGCTGTTCCCTACATCCGGTTGCGTTTTGTAAAATTTGGGGGAGCTTGCTACGTGAATAAGGGGCAGGACACATGGAAATGTAATAGTAATTGATGTTTTTTTTTAAATACATCATTGTCAGTCATATTCGTAAATTAATTGTGACTTTTTCAGATGGATTTTACAGTATCCTGTTTAATTTATATATTTTCTTAGAACGTAGCTTATGTTACGTAAACGAAAAGTGATTCAGAACGTCAATTAACTTTATTTAAACGAAGCTATTTTACTTGAAAATATTTATGCGTTTTTTGAAACGTGAAATTTTAATATGCATGTAATATTTATAACAATACATTGGGTCTATCGAATCGTTGATTGCAGAGGACTCGAGACGCGGCTGGCGCGCGCACGCGAGCCAAACGATCGAAATTCGATTACCGACGATTGACCAAAATCAACCGGAACAGAGCGGTAGATATCCACCGATAGTTCCGATCAAGCACGCGTTCTCGATTACCAACCAAATCGATTCGAGCGGCACACACCGAGAGCGGCACACACACCATTACTGACACCCGTGGCGTGCACATTCCACTAATAAATAGAACGTTTTTGTTTAAATCCGAGTCGAATCGAAAATTTGAATACTGTTGTTATTCCTCGGCTCGTCTTATTTACGGTTTTTATTGTGCTCTATCATGCGACGGGAGTGCCGAATGTGTTTATTGATTCACGGTACGTCTTCCGAGGTTTCTGAATTTCACACTATACTTTACAATTTTGATGAAGATTTTCTTAATTGCCTATGAACATACTATGAGATTATTCCGTGTCTAATATAGACAATATGTAACATTGTATTTTTGGAGAGTTGCTATGGTGTATTGTTATTTCCGTACATAGTTACATAGAATCGACTAGAAGTCGTTATTATTATTTTACAGATAGGTATCTTTTATGACAGTAGTTTAAAAGTGTAACGTAGCAAACATTAATAACAAAACATTGAACACAATATTCTACCCTTACAGTACTGCTGACAAACATTGTATGAATTTTGTTATGCTCAAATCGCTTTTTCCAAAATGCGAGTCTTGCTTCACGGCGCGTTACAAAATCATAAAGTAAAATGAAATAATGTTTGTTGTGACAGCGCTTCCCGCATGACAAACTGGGCCCATTTATTTCAGATAACAATGTAGTAAATATAAGTTTAATGACCGTGGCACAGTAGAATTTACTATTGAAGATACATGCGTCTTATGTGTTTACAAATTCTACTTACAGTTAAATATTATCAAGTATATCTCAGCTACGTACATACTACAATTTAACATGAATAAAGAATCAATATGTAATTTTTTGGATAGATAAAGGAGTGAATATTGACTTAGAGAATTGGTAACTGCTACGTTATTCATAGCGATTGTAGCATTGTAGAGCGTGACCACGTGAAATAGTTTGAATAAGTAGGTAGATGTTCACCACTAATAATAATATATAATAACTTTATTGACGTTACAAAAAGGGTTTTTTTTTTGCAAAATAGCTCAAGTACAAATACTAATCGAAACCAAATATAACAAAACCGCAAGACGTTACCCGCATGGAGGTGCTGGCCGAGAAATTTGTCACGCTGTGAAATACGGAGCGCAAAACGGAACGGAATTGAATTTATTTTGCCCCGATGCGGTATAACGATCTAATAAATCGGGAGGATGCGGCCGTAAGTCAAGGTTCACCGCAGAGCCCGTAACTCTCGCGCGCAATGTGCCGCGAAATCAATAGAGCTGACAATACGACCGAACGGAAAAACTGCCACCCTGTATTATTTGTTGCCGCACATTCAAGTCTTTTATGGAGCTGTCAAGTCTATGTTATCGAACTGAATAAAGAGAACAAGAGCTCAAACTATGGTCGTTATATTTCTAAACTTGCAACATTAAATAATATTTTCTGTAGCTTCGAGTATTTAATAAACAGAAGTCTCTGTAAAACGATAATTACACATAATTACTCGCGTATTTTGACACGAATTCGTGTAAATTTCAGTTAGATTACAAGCTGTCAATACTGAGAGGCATTCGAACTGCCAATCGAATAAACTTAATGGAAACACGGCGTGCAATCAAACGGCAAGAACAAGCATAAATTTATTAACGATGCTGAAATATCACCACATAAATCGCTATCTTGCCTGTCAGTTTATCGACAATTATTCTTAATTGGATTATGAAAGCAATGTACGCTGTCTTCGTGGGTGTAAAGTTCGAGCGATAAGCGATTACAGGTAAAATCTGTAAAAGTGATAAAAGAGTCTTGAAACAAAGTACCTATACCTAAACTCAACAGCTTTCTTTCAAATGCTTACTGATAGTTCCAAGATTATTAACAACATAGACTAATAAAATACAAACTCTATTGATCGGGTACTGGTATACGAAACTGAGACCACAACTAAATTTAATTTCAGAAGATAAGTACCTAACTGATTTTTTCCGGTCGGTCCGGTCGATATGACCGGTCGTTGTGGAAGTCTATGGGGGAGGCCTTTGTTCAGCAGTGGACTTCATTTGGCTGATATGATGATGATGATGTTTTTTTCCATGGGTTTTGTAGTGTGACTAGCATCTCTACTGTTACTATCCTAATAAAACATACCTAGTAAGTTGTCTTCATTCATAGTTGCCGTGTACGAGGCAAGCATCCCCCAAAGATGAATGTATGGTGATACATTGTATAGGTACCTATTTTATTAAGAACTTTGACTAATATATATTGAATAATATACTACTGTAATGTATCGCAAAAAAAAGAAAATTATTATTTTTAAATCTAATATTCATTATGTTTACAAAGATACCTTAAAAGGCTACCTTAAAAGATCGAAGTCCTATATTTCCTGTTTGTAAATTATATTTCTTTTTTTTTAAAGTGGGACTATCCGCTAGTCGCTTGTAGCTCGTGTCATGCGCAGGTTATCAGAGCGGGCAAGTTGCCTCGCTGATCTCGCGGAGACACGGCAGGCGCGTCCTATTGGCGGAGGAGAAAGGGGCGGCCCTCCGCGTGCGCCGCGACCGCCTCGTAGATACTCTCTAAACCTCTAACACTGTGAAACCACTGCAGAGCCACAGAACATAAATTGTACGCTGTTTGATAATTTCAAAAATAAAAAGTTTTCATTAACATAATCAGAAAATTTTATTCGAAAAAAAAATTCTTAATTTAATTTGAATACTGAAAAATATTGCCAGATTGTACCAGTACATGTCGTAGCGCTTTTACTGATAAGTAGACATTTTGTAATAATGTGTAGCCATATTGCATTAATAAGTACAATGTAAGTTATCCAAGCAATGATTACGTATTTTCGGAGTGTGAATTGCGTCGCAGAGCTCATGTCAGCAGACGAGCATAGGAGCCACCTGATTACAACAACAACACCAGAGTTGTTGATGCATTGCCGGTAGCTGAGCCTCCACGCAGCGGACTGTACACTTTAAAACCGCAGGGACCGAGTGGGGAAAACTGGGACTTACGCACAAAAATCGAAGCACTAACAGAAGTTCTTGACTTCGTACGTACCAAAGGGTTCAGACTCCAATACGTTTAACCACCGACCAACTCAGACATTTTCTCGACTCTTACGTGCTGTGGATCTGAAGGTAGGTTTTAAACATTGCTTCTTTTAAATAATTATTCACAGTGGACCTTCTTTAAATACCTGTTTGGTGTATCTATCTTCATACTTATCCTCCTGACTTGCTAATCGTGATTCAATTACCTTTTCCAGTCACTTTACTAGGCAATCAATGCCTTCACTGTCGCCATAACTGTACACTTATCATAAGAGTACATTGATTTGTTATTACTGTGAATAGTCGTGGGAATGTATTATGTAGACAGCAATAAAATGTAACTTAAAATTTAAATATAATAAACATTTCTTTTTTCCCATAAATGATGGAATGGAACGCGTTCGCCCATCTTTCATGTTACTCGTCTGCTAATTTTTCAGTTTCTATTTTAAACTGTTCCGTAGAATACTATTACTTATACCCACTTACTACCTACCGCATCTACAAACCTTTTTCAGTCTATTGAACAAAATTATCATTCTAAACGTAGCAAAGAACTAAAACTTACGAAAAATAATAAAAAACGACCTTTACCTCCTCTCATTACCATTGAACTCCAGAAGTCTAATGCTGGACTTCCCACATCTAGTGGCTTCCAGTAGCTTCTGTCGACATTCTTATAGAAAAATGTGGACTGTATTCTGTCATATTAGTTCTGCGGATAGCAAGCGGATGGCACATATGTAGGTACAACACCAAGCCATTAGAATATTGTTGAACCAACGCATTGTAGGTACTCCATCCCCTGGGTTTGGTACTTCCACCTTGCTAGTGACAATCAGTAGATGGTGTAACATGGTCCGCGCTTACCGCTTCTTCCCCACACCTCAAGCCTCACCCTGCGCGTCACTATAAATAGTTCTGCAGACGACGCGGGGCCTTCTTCTTCTTCCCGCTGCAGCTACCAAGTTAAGTGCCGCCCTCTATCGGTCGGACCTCGCCTCGAAGCCTTCGCCGAACCCACCCTGAGCTTAACCCACCCTACTATTGCCTTTGTGTATTTTAAATTCTAGCTCGTGTCAATAAATTTGTATATTTTTGTGTTCCAAGTGTAATTTATCTGCACTACTTAGTTCCCGGTCGGCCACGTTCCTAAAACGTGTCCACCACGTTACAATGTACTGATATTATCAATTACCTACTTATAAATAATAAACAAATAGATAGGCCAATAGACCTCACGTGGGTCGAGACACTTCTACGGACACTGACCTGAGATTCAAAGTCAGAATTACTTACAATGTGTTAAGTACTTACGTAAATAAGACTGTTTCAGAATTCCAGGAGTATATTACACGTAGTAGGTATGTGCACGTCTAGGTACATGTCAAGTTGTATGAATGAGGAAGAATCTAGAGTACCTATATAACAATCGTGGCAAGTAGTGGTCGGTAATTTTCGTCAACCTCTTTGGGAAAATGGTACCTATGTATGTACCCACGGCTACTCATCAAGCTATACAAAAGCAGTATAGGCTGACCTTGAATTATACAAAGCCCATTACAATGTGATGTCAATCTAAACTGGATTTGTATAGCTTGATGTGTAGCCGTGTGTACATAATCTACCACTAAAAGAAGAACTTTTTAAATGTCAAAAAAAATTTGCAAACTTGCAATAGCGCTCGTTACAGTAGTCGGTATAAATTCAAATGATCTCCGGTAGAGCCGATTAACATTGTTTGTACTTTATTATTATTAAAGCGTTGCGTCTTATTAAAGTTATAATGACTGGCTTTTTTGCTGTGTTCCTATCACCATTGTTTTACATTGGCGGCCTTCACAGATCTTGATGTTTTTATAAACGATCTTTTGTTTGTAAAATGATAAAAAAAACAGATCGCTTAATTATAATCAACGATAAATTTTAACTAGGAAGACAGTTATGCTTGTAATTGTTCGTAATTGCATTATTAATGCATGAGTTTAAGATCAAAGATTTGACTTTGGAACTGAAAAAAATAACGTAGGTAGGTAAATACTTACATAAATCTACAAAGAAGCATTTTTACATGTTCAATGTTTATTAAAAACAGAATAATTATTGAAGATAAAATCAATAAAAACACCTAATTATTTTATGTTCATAAAATTGTAGCCGTAGTTAAGTCACGGTATCATTGTCTTTATCTATTGATTGTTTTATACAAAAAGGTGACACACTGGACAAAGCCTTTATTGTTGAGTTTAATTAACAATTGAACATTGGCGTCAGTTTGGCAAAGCGATTGAGCAATCGACTTTTTCTCCACGTGTGGTTGATTTGATCCCCGCACGTAATAAAAATATTTGTATGATCTACGGTAGCACTGGACCAGGAACCTGTCATGGTCGTGGGCTCGTGTCGAATGTCCTGAAACTCATGGCCGTATGACTTACAGGACAAGGGAAGGTAACTGCGGCTTTTACAGAGGAGTTACGATCCATGAGAATTTTCCTTACTATAAAAAAGGTAAGTACTTAGTCGTTTTGGACCTGGGTGGTTGTCTATGTAATATTTGTGTTTGTTACCGTTTATTGTATAGGCTAAACAATCATGTAGAACAGCGGCTTATTTAAAAAAAAACATGGTAATCTAAGTCAGAAACACAATAGTTAGTTTCAAGATAAAAATTCATATACAAAGCAAGCTTCAATAAAAAAAGGTAATTCATACAATCTCCTTAGGTATCCAGAATCGCGGAAAACAAAGGCCTATTTATAAAATTCTTCAGAGGATCGTACACAATTAATAGCGGCGTAATAAAACACGAGTCAAAGCCCGCCGGCAGGGACATAACATTAACAGACTAATGGGTTATGATTATGATATTTACAGCTACACGGGGCCGCCTTAAGCCGCCGTCTCACCAAGCTTTTACGGGCGATAATAGAAACTAGTTACCAGCTTCAAAATCAACTCGCAGTTGATACAGCAATATTGTATGTGTTTCGAGGCTTTACTTGTACCTAAGCAGTAAATAAAAGTCCATATCTATCTACTTATAAATAAAAATTAAATGCTATGTCTCTTATCACATCACTTAAGAACGGTTGGATCGATGTGGCTATTTAAAACTAAAGCAAACTAAACTACAAAGCTAAAACATTGGAAAAGTTTAAAGTAAGTACTTACACTTAAAAAGGTATTTTCGTATTTTATTAAAAAAAGTAGATTATTTAAGTAAAAAACTGTTTTTTGTACACAATTTTATATTGTGAACAAACCCATGTGATTTCATCCGCTTTGCCCCGGACCCAAAGGTCATACCTAGCTTGATATTAAATAGCCGGTATCCTTTCTCAAGAATTGGGCTATTAAATGCAAAAAAATATGTATAATCCATTGGTCTTTCCGGAGATTAGTATAAGTTCAAACAGACAAACGGACGAAAGCACGAAAAATCCGACATGGATTACCTACGGTGGACACTTATATTATACGAAGCATATATGGAGCTTCCTAAGTGGGTCTTCGCCGACATATACAATCTGGATGTCTTTAAATCACGAGTGAATCAGTTTCTTCTAGGCAAGCGCGCTCTATCGTAAATCGCAGTATCGCTAAGTTCAGGCGAACTGGCAGTCAAGCGTAGGCGTATCAAGAATAAAAAAAAAATAGCAGCTTTATTATATAAGTAGGTACAGATAGCTTTATTATATAAGTAGGTACAGATAGCTTTATTATATAAGTAGATATGTGGGGGTTTGTGGTGAGGTGGTTGTGGAATGAAGGTCGTCACATTATATGTATATAATACTTTACTGGTACCAGATTTAATACATTTATTATATATTGACTACATTACTACTAACGACCTAACTGATTGGGTGCGGGGAGACGACTGCCGCGCTGCGCTAAGTCGCTAAGCTAGTACAGTGCAAATGTAATGCGTCAGCAGTGTCCCTACAGATACATAATAATTATTTTGTTCGGAGTGGAAAACAACCCGCAACTTGTGGTTCAGTTGAGAAACCACTGCGCCAAGCGCTACAATTTTAGTGTAGAATAATGAAGTATCACACAATTGTCCAAGTTACGCAAACATTATCTAAGGTAGCTGTGAGAATAGGTTCTAATTAAAATTCGTAGTTCTGTGGATCGAGACCGCACCTTATGCAAATGAGGCGGCGGCGGCCAAAGCGTTGCCTAAATATTAGTTTAATATTTGGGAGATTGTATCATGGCCGCACTAGAGCAACCTTGTAACTCATTTCATCGTTTGGTTCAATATACCACTAAGAACTTTGGAGAAAATGAAAGAAAATAAAACAGTGTTTGCCTCCCCGCCGATATTACTCGTATTTTTATTTCTAAATATTGGTCAACCAGACCAATATTTAGATATTTATTTATATTTATCAAAGCAATCATCTAATATTTTTATATTATATAGTATAGGTATATATTTTTCAGACTTCTCAAAAAAATGTTTAGTACAAACTGTGTCTTAACACAAAAACCAATAATCAGTCACCAAGTAATCATCTTTCACACCTGTGGAAATGGAGTTTCACTTATAATTTTTTTTATATTTGATTTAAATTGTTAGCAACAAAATCTACTTAAAGGCATAGATGTCGTTATCTTACGCTTACAACTGGTCACTTTTCTGAGTAAATTTCCCGCACTCCCAGATATATTTTTAAGTTTTCAAGTTACAACGCTTGGACATCGTAATGAATAAATTATGTAAATAGTGTGAGGCGGGTTCTCGCTTTCTTGTAAATGATTTGGCGTTTTGCGTCTAATGGCCGAGCGACCGACGCGGACGCGACGGACGGTCAGATCCACGCACCAAAATCTACATATTACTGCCACAAATTATTTAATTGCTATAATGACGTCGCTGTGTTTACACGCGAACTTGAACACCAGCCAACTCTAACTGAATGAATCAACAACACTGATAAAAACTAAACAAATTATTTACGCGTCGAGTAAATCTAAATCGTTAGCTGACATGACAGTTACATGTTTTTCATTGTTTGAGCGATTGAAATATTTGTAGTAATTAATTTACACGTTCAATTAAATAATTTAATTATCTACATACTACCGAACGTAATAACTACAGCTATCTACAATGTTAAATAATAATTTTAATTAAAAGATAACGATCGCCATGATTTTGTAACCATTTTACGCAGCGAACTCTTTATACGGACACCATTATCAAAACATTACGCCAATGAGTTTTTACATTAATCCACTTTTTCCTCATCACTCCCCCTTGGATTTCGTCAAACAGGCCACGCGTAATGTTTTCATAATTTTGATGATGGAGTGATTGGTTATGGTCTCAAAACCGAAACCATTAAGTTCGCATTCCGGCAGACGTAGTGGAGAAAAAGAAAACGCCGCGGCCCGAGGTGCAAACAGGGCGGGCCGGTACTTTACTGCACCACCTTGTTCCGAAAGTAGTGACAAATGGTGGCGGCACCTTTCATCTCCTTACTTTTTCAATATATCTACGCTTAAATGTCGACCCTAACGATCAGATATAAGGCAGCAAACCCCCCGATCCACAACAGTGATTAACAAAATGATAACGCAATAATGAAATTCGGAAATAATCGCAAATAGCTTTCGAGTGCCTCGAGGGCGGGCCACGTCTACCTGAATTGAAAAGGGCATTGAAGTATTGCAAATAAATTAAATGTATTTTTTCTTTACAGAAGCGTTTCATTAATTTGTAAATTATTTAAATGGCTGCACGCGGCGTGTCGTCGCACAAGCACTATGACGTGGAAACGGCTGTCATATAAATGATAAATTCATAGCATTTCTAGTTATTACACAGGCACTCTGCGTAAGGTATGGTTAGCGTGCTCATGCATCATGCATGCCACGGATATTTGCGTAATGAACATTCTGCTGTAATGTGTGCGCAATCCGGTAGCTATTGTCTAAGGCCGATTATTGAAATGGCGACGCATTAAATTGATAGTGCATCATATACGATAATAGTCCCTAATACGAGATAATTATAGAGAGGAAGCTCGCTGGCTCACAGTAGTCGATGAAGATATAATTCTTCGTTGAATTAATGAGGGCATCGTGCGTGATACATCGGTTTGTCGTGCAGTGTGCGGACGCAGTGCGCTCGCCAATCACTCGGCCAGTAACATAAGTGGCGCGGTTTGATAGCTCCGAGCATTCATAATTTGTTGCATGCGATGTGATTCCGCTAATTGAATACACATTGTATCATTTATTACTCGGTAGCAAGTACAGAGTACAAATTTTATTTTCCCTTTAAGAACTTCATATAATACAAAACATAAGCCAGCGCACATAGATTGTTTCTGTAATTTCTACAGGCGATTACTGGCTGGTTATTAAATTTAATATTTATGGCTCGCACCTTCTTTAATAGATGTAATAGAACTTCAACCGTGTAGTTTTTTAATTGGATTAAAAAAATTACTTCAGCGGATGCATAAGGTAGCTTCAAGCGATGGACAGAGGTAAATTAATTTCACCTGTTCCCCTTTGTTTGCGAAAGCTGTGTACTTTAGCAGCAACACCTAATGCCTGTATATTTACATGAACGTTCTCTGCTCGTTCAGTAAATAAGTTACTGCCGCCTGTAATTTATTCTTGTGACACGTAACGTAACATGTTGCTTCAAATATTGTCGATATACGACTAAACTGCTAACTTAATAAAAATCAATAGCTAAGCATAAAACAAGTGATTAACAGAAACGTTAAATTTATATTTCGCGATTATTTGTATGCAACAGTGCCTGAGTATTTATTTTATTAGGCGATTTTGACGAAATTAGGTAGATACCTGAAAGTAATTCACACAAAACATATCAGCTTGCCTGAATTCTTTCGCGCAAAAGCTTCGTTAGAGGTTTTGGGTTCGATTCCCAGGTCGAGCAAAGTGTTAGTGGGTTTTTCTATGAAATTCTCAGTAGCGGCTCAGAGTTGAATTACGTGCCCGGTGAATGGCAAAAGTCTCGCCCTCTAATTCATGGGACCTTAACACACCGGCGAAGTGTGGGTGTACGGCAGTACACCTCTGCCTAAGCTTTCTGTGAATACAGGCGTGATGGTATGTTTTACTCTTAGTCATATCAAAAACGCTCCACTATTCTAACCGTTTCCGATATTTGTTCCACTTAGGAAGTTCTCACACGATAGCTACTGATTTGAATATGTAATTAAGAGAAAGTATAATAATAAAGTCCAATAGGCCCAACATATCATCTGTATCACTGATTGATAGATCGAAACGTCAACATAAATTGAATATTAATGTCAATCTCAATTCTCAACAAAAGTGATAGTTAATTAAAATGTCGTATATATCAATGATGAATTACATACCCTCATGGCTTCTGTACTGTTTGTGGACCAATAATGTCACAACATCGACGCATCGTCAACTACTAAATAACACATGAATACATTGTACAAGTAGGTTTCAATTAAAAAGTATGTCTGCTAGTTGTTTTCTACTATTTTTCGAATAAGGTAACATTGTGATATTATGTACTATATTACTAGAGCAACGATGTCAAACTAAAAACAAACTAAGTACTTACGACTTTGCTAGGAGAGTTTGAAAGTGGAAGTCGATGTGTTTTGTTTCTAGAATTATTTTAGACAATGCTTTCTAGGTTTCATTAGAAAGTGTTTTCTTTAGATATATTCTTACTGACATATTATTATATTATACACGGTGTATTTGAATCGGTCACTATTGATATCGTTCGGTAAACAGTTAGTCTGCTATGGTGCTTACTCCACAACTAATGGAACAACAAGCCATTTCGCTGTGTCTGTTCTAGCATTCTAGCAAATAAGAATAACTCACCGATTCGAAAAATCTAGTTTTACAGTACGGAGGCTCGTAAAACACTAAGTATACATAATCCAGTTTATCAATGGAAGTTTCAATTTAATTACAACTTTACTAATCGCATTGAGTGTTTACGATAGCTATCCGCTGCTCAGTCACAGCATCAATTTAAAAATCGCATCTCATCGTGCATAAGTAATGACAGGGTGCTTATCGCCGGCCGCGAGCATTATAACAACTCGTTTCCTCGGTTGACTCATAATTGCAGCTTACAGGGGATAATAACCAGATATATACTCCATCTTTTACCTTCGAATGAACAGCTTGAAAATAAGGTACGATAAACAACCTATTTAGCCACTTGTCGCGTAATCAGCCGGGAAATTCATGACTTTTCTCCCAAAACGGAAAACTGTAACATTATTGTATTTGTTATTTTTTTATAATTATATTAAATACAATTCTTTGTATCAATCCGGCCAGTTGAAAATGTTTTTACATATTGCAAAAGTGAGTAACATTTTTTACTTTTTCTCACGATTAGGTATCATAGTCTTAAATATTTTCTGAATTATCTCTAAACACAAAGTAGTACCCAGAGTCCCGGATAGTAAGTATATCGATATAAAAAAAACCATACCCATTGGTGCCTAATTCCGTTTACGTATTCCATTTTTACAACATCAGTGCCTACCAGCCCTGTATGTTCTCAAGTTGCCTGCATTAGTTATTAAGCGGGCCCTTTGCAGTGTATCGCGCAATCTTGCCGGTAATTGCCGCTTTACCGGCGACGTCGAAATTTTAATTAGTTGGCGAAAATAAGCGAGCGAAGAACGCAGGCTCATCCATCAGGCCATCAGTCTCCGGACGGCAAACTTGTTTACACTGGTCAAGTCCTAGCCTCGCTATAATTATGATGCCGGTGATATCGACATCGATTTTAATTGAGCTTGTGATGGTTTAGGTGGAAAATATTAAGTTGTTTTCCTATTTTCGTTCAAGTGATCACTCCTACTGATAAAATCGCCTGTTGTACCACCCTATAATTTAAAAGTCAACTTGTCATTTGTTTTGCATTGAAGATTATTCTATCTGTCTAACTACGGTCGCATTGCAAGTATTCACAAATTCTCTTATAAAATAAAGACAAAATAATAAAAAAATACAATAATATACATATGATCCAATGTCTTACATAGGTAGGTATTAGTAAGTAAAGTACATTTAAGAACTGAATTAGGTACCTATTGTTATTATTTTGTAAATTAATGGCTACAGTATTTTGATAATTTTGTATGCGATGCGAACTTAAGGGGAGATATTATTTTTAAACGACTTTAGAAATTTAGAAATGGAGTAGGTTACTACGTTCGTCTGTATATTTTTTTTCTATGTTATGTTCACCGATTTCTCCGTCAATTGCGGACTGATTATGAAAATTATTTTTTTGTTTGAAAGGATATCCTCTCGAGGTGGTCCCATTGTCAGCAAATTAGGATCTGATGATGAAATCCTGGAGAAATCGAGGGCACTCTTCAAATATTATAGGCAAACCTATAATATTTTTGAATTTTTTAAAGTAGCTCGTGCATATTTTCTAGGAAAGCATCATTTGGTCAAGTGGAACTGTTGATGGAGGCCACAGATGACCTCTAATGTATATTTCCCCATTATTTGAAAACAGTGCAACCAATTTGGAAAATTATGTTTTTGTTTAAAAGGGTATACTGGTCATCGTATTGTATTAAAAATTGTATTCGCACTAGGGGTCTCGTGAATGTGCTCTGAAGTTCATTGTGAGGGAAGTTTCATTCGGTGAAGTGAAACTGATGATGAAGACCACCGCTGCACCGCAACTCCTCAGTGATAGGTATTTTAGGGCATTTCAATTCGATTACTTTAATATAGTTGCATTTTATGCTCGTCACAATGCATATGGTGAAGTACAAGGAGAACTCCTCAATAAGCAACGTCCCTGCATTGGGATAAGCAATATTTTGTAAAAGGCAATTAGCGGTTGACATTAGGTTATTGTAACTGAGGTAAATTAAACACCAACCCACTAGAAAACGAGAAAATATATAAGGCATTTTATTTATTTGAAAGTGCATGCTCCAGAGGTGGTCTCATTCAAATTTGTTGAAGATGTCATCACTAAAAATGTTGAAATAAAATATTTTTTAGTAAAAAAAGTAAAACCGCCTTTAAAAATTGACTTTGACTCGCCACCGACTTCCGAAACTGTTTTACTTTTTTATAAAAAAAGATTTTTTGTTATGCTTACTTCTAAAAGTCGTAGTACTATCGTGGATAATATTCCCTTCCTACTATGTAATATAACTCAATAATTGCGTCTATTATTGTAACAAACATTGAAATAAACTGTGCAATTTATTACACAATATCGCCAAGGGGACTTGAAACGAGTACCTACCTATTGAAGCTGCAAGTTGTGGTTAGACAATGCTCATAGATGTGATGTATTGTTTAAATAGCAGGCATTGACTTCTAAACTGATTGCGGGGTTCAATACTTTATGACACCGGAAAATAATCTCTTTTGTTCCATGTACGTACAAATAAAATTTATTATATATAGGGTGTCCATGAAAACAGGACATCTGCTTAAATATTTAGTGCCGTAAAACATGAATACATATTAATTAAGATGCATTTTTTGCATTTGCAAAAAATAGATAATGACGAAGACGGTGTTTTGGTACCTATTTTTTCACGGGATCGAGAAAAAGAGGTTGAGAGAGATCGTGGGTAACAATCTGAAATAATTAACAGCATTTACAGGTGTGGAGTATGTCTAAGAATAAACGATGTTTAATAAACACAAACCGGTTAGCTATCTCTGTCAACAGCCTGTATCGCGCTTATTTCTGTGCCATAAACACAGGTTCTAGTCGAAAGTTAATCAGATACGAGTACGGTACATTCTCGCTTGGATGGTCGACCCATGTAAAGGCAAAATTATTATATCTACCTATATCCGATCCTACATTAAAATAGTAATAGCTTAATAGGCACAAGTAATGTTTGGTTAGGTACGTGATATGAATTAATTTTATGTATATAGACATATAGCGCCAGGATGTCCTGTGCGCCAGGAGCGCAGGCTTACAGGCATTACATGGTACCAAAACATACCTGCGCAATGTGGGTGTGCATCACTACACCTCTGTCTAACCTTTCGGGTAATACAGGCGTGATAGCATGTATTTAAGCTAGAATTTTTTGGATAAACCATTTTTTTGTTATTTCTTAAGTTATTTAACGAGCAAGTCTAGTACTTAAGCCAACAATTTTACTCGTTGTATTTTGCTCCTAATATCAAAGCCCGTTGTAGATACCGACTAAAGGCAACAAGCGAACATTATGCCTTCTAATATTTTTTTAAATTAACCGAAAAGAAACGCCACGCGTACTTATAAGGTATAATGTAAAAGAATAAAGTTAATTAAGTTTTTTACCTTTTATGTTAGAAAAAAGTACCTAGTCTTCAATTTACAAATGTTAATTGAAAATTTATGATCCACAAGAAACTTAAAGTTTATGTAGTCAGGCACGTGTTTACATGGCAATAACTTAAGACTGCTAAGTTTTTTTTTTGTACCGACCTACCATATCCAGTATTTTTAATTCATAGTGTGTTACCAACCATCTTACATAAACAAAAAAAACAAGTACCTACGTGGACAATAATAATTTCACTTGCATTTTTTTGTAATTCTGTCGGCTTCGACTGCCTGATAGGAATCTTACAGTCTTAAATTGCACGCCAAATGCATGCAAATGATTATTTTCATGTGTGAAAGGATAACTATTATTATTAATGGTGTAACCTGTTCAATGGATATAATATCTTAGTAAATTAAGAGGCCTCATTAGTCTAGTGGTCCTAAGCGCGACTGCTACGCTAGAGGTCCTAGGTTCGATCTTCAGGTCGAACAAAATGTTATTGGGTTTTTCTATGAAATTCTTAGAAGCAGCTCAGAGTCTGGATTTGCCCGGTTAATGGCAATAGGCGCGCCCCCTATTACATGGGACCTAACACATATCGGCGAAATGTGGGTTTATTAGTACACCTCTGCTCTAACCCTTCGGGGAATACAGACGTGCTGGTATGTTAAATTAAGAAGTTTTTCATTTATAAATTTCTATTAATTTATCTCTATAAGCAACAAATTATAAGCTGTAATTTCCACTGTCTTATTAATATTAAAATTATCTAGGTACTCAGTAGGATTCGGAATCAGTCTACCAATTCATTTTAATGGCATAATATAGTATACAGAAACTACAATTTAGATGTCTTTTCAATACCCACTCTATTAAGTGCATTTTTAGGTCGACAAAATGCAGACATTATTATTTATTATACACTTTATTGTATCTATATATATAAGTAATCTTAGTTACAATCAAATTTTAGGTCGGATAAACTTGGTTGTTTTTTAAACATTGCATTGTATTGAGTTTGGCAGAGGTGTACCAATGTACACCCATGTTTAGGTTCCATGTAATAGGGGACGAGCCTATTGCCAATAGTAATCTATTATTTTTAAATTATCACTATTAATATCACTTACCTATTTTAAAAAAATACATGTGAATTTGGTAGGAAAACAGAAGTCAGTGTCACATCAGCTTTAAATGTCGTTTATTCCAGTAGCTATGTGATCAGAGAGGAAATAGTATCTATTAATACTCAAATACATACAAAACCTCTAATGTAGGCATGATACTTACGTGGTTAACGACCTTTTATAGCGCGGCAAAGAAAAATTGTCGACACAGGTATCAAAAACTTTAATTGGATGGTACAAAATCTAATCAAATTTTATTGGCAGGCAACACACAGCTAATCAAAAATAAACATAATTTTGTAATCACACCGACGTAACATGTTTTATTCATTACTATAATTGTTTTAATGACGTGCTGTTACAAATTGAACTTGCGAAGTTAAAATAGCAACAGTCGTAAAAAACACATTGATTGGTTAATTAATTTTATTAAAGAATGATATCTTAATCCTTCAATGTCTTGATATTGAAATATTGACATTTAATTCGAGTGCGTTATTAAATTTTATGTTAATTAATATTTTAAAGTTATGTTGAGTCAGAGTTTAATTTACCTACGTAAGTATATTTTGATAATAATAATAATAAGATGCAATAGCATGTTTTATATTCTTTTCAAAGTACGGCGATCATATTATTGAAGAATCGGAAAATAAAATATCTCCTCTCTCTCTTCTCAAACGAGATCAAGTGCGTATTTATATAAATATGGTTATAATACTTACGTTTGAATTCATGAATAAATAATCATCTCATTTATTCATTAACGGATAGAGAACGGAATAAACAGGAAATACACAATAAATTTATATAACATACAATAAAGTGTGTTATTGCCGGGTATTTTACTAAAGGCAAAGAGACAATCCTCAATTGAAATTCATTGGCAATATTTACCAAAAACAAAAACATGTATGTCCACTATGGTTACAGCCCTTTTTTTTAATAAAAAGCTTACTAGCAATGTGGGTCACAAATTACTAGTATTCTTGTTAATCCCTCGTGCTAAGCTAAATGCTTGTGTTACGAGTGGGTTCACGTCGGTAGTGCAATGGGTAGGGTTCGAACCGGCAACCATATGATCGCAAGTCCGACGCCCTAGCCATTAGGCTACCGACGGCGACGCTTCAAATACCTGCCTGTACCTGCTTACTTCTTAATTTTAGTATGAGCTTATTGCATAAACAGGATTCCGAAAATACATTATCATTAGGTAGTTAGTGTTTTTATTTTTATGGGATAACTGGGCATACAAGCGGGCGAGCTACCTGATATCTGCAACACCACCCACCAGTTGCAGATGCGTTGCCGAGCCTATTTAAAGAAAAAGGAGGGGAAAGGAGAAATGGAGAAGGAAGGGGACTGAGGGAGCGCTACAGTTTGCATAATGCTACTTGACGTCGTTATTCTGTGGGAACCCAACCACAGGTCGAGCCGACCCATTTATGCAGGCATTTAGATATGCCAGCGCGACACTACTACCTACTACTAAAAGTGTAAAGAAAATATTGTGCGGAAACCTGCATGTTTTTTACCTCACTCCTTACATTCTGTAAGGAGACCGTGACCAACGGTGATTCGGTAAAAAAAATACAACTTATCCTTCTAGCATATTGCCTAATAGTATTCTACCACATCAGATCGTAGACGGCATGTTAAATACGAATAGTTAGGATGCCTCCGCATCTAGCGTGTATTCCAAACCTGTGTCTACTTTACTTACCAAGGTTCCTAAATCTTTTATAAGTAGGTAGATAATCCTAAAATTTCGTTATGAGCAACAAATTCTCTTGGCCAGATAATCAATTGTCAGTGTCTGTAATCAATTAAACTATCAATTCAGTGTTATGTTCTTGAAGATTGAATTCAATTAATTTAATGTGTTGTGTGCGAGTGACTTTGATGACTTACGACTGCGGCTTTATTGATAGCCAGCGCAACCGCTTTGTGAACAACAAAGTGTTCAGAGCGCACTTTCGATTCATCAATCTCATCAAAACAATGGAATTAACTAATTACACTAGCGCAACAAATCGTGACCGCGTGCCGCCAATAAAAAGTCGACTACAGTGCGATTATCCGATTACACACATAACACTCTAATAACAAGGTGGTTTCTGAAACAGGACCATTTAACAATATTGTCTCTGACCAATCAGCGCGGCACGCGGTGCTGAGTGCCAGCGTCACGCACGGCACCGACGCTGCGCGGCGCACCATGTCACTGCGCACATTTGCCGCGTGTTATTGCCGCCTCGCACGACTTTGCCGTCATTTGTACGAACGTAAAGAAGGCGCTCGTTTATCGAGAGAGCCACGAACAAAAGCGCTTACGCCTCGTCTTAATTAATATGATTAATGAGCCGAGGCCGCGGCGTGTTTTTGAACTCGCGTTACTGTTGTAATCGAGAAATAAATTAATTTTATTAGTAGTCCTTCCTAATAGAATACGATCGTCGAGGGCCGAGTCGCTCCTAAACGACTCCGACGGTACCGTATTTTCCCGGTTCGTTACGTTTCTCTAATTTAAAAATTGGGCGTTAAAACTCAACGATTATAATTTAAATTTATGACATTATGCATAATATAAAGGCATATAAAAAGGAAATTGTGACGCGTTATAGTGAGCATCACTAACAAGACACATATCTGAATACACCATAATGACTTTAACTGTAATTTCATTTAATTAAAATTATTTTATCAAACTACCACTTACCCATCACTTTGGTTTCATTAATACTAACATAATTTTATTGCTCGCTTTAGAGTCAAATCACAAATTTATCATAGCTATCCTGTATCCACGCCATACTAATGCGTGCGTAATAAATATAATATCTAAACATAATATACAAACATTAGTGGTAAAATAATTTGAAACTATTATAGGAATTCGCAGTAAAACAAATAGTACCTATTCGCGCAGACGTGTTACCCTTTCAAAACACATAGGTATCTATTTATGTTCCCATGTTTCTAAGCTAACGTCCATTGGCGTTAAATTTTGGACTTTGTATGCTGGTGTCAGAGTGCATATCTGGTATGCGCGTGCGGCGGCCGAGCTCGCGCCTCGGGCCGAGATCGTGGCGGAGATAATTAGAGGCCGCGGCTCTGTGGGAGCCATAAAAACGGCAAATTGACCGGCGGGATAACCAGAAAGGCACAATGTGTTAGATAATAATTTCCAAATTACAGGTTATGTTGGTTCGCGAGCGAGACTCGACCGGCTCTTTTTTCGAACGCCGACTGAGGTGCTAAGGGCAGGCTAATTATTATTTGGGTATCAGAGCGAGGATTTTAGTGCAGCTGCTACCTGTATAAATATTTATTATTAAAAAATATCAAACGCCAATTTCGATGGAATCCAATCTAATCAGCCAATTAATGTAGGTTCAAATTACTCGTCAAATAAGTATTTACCTACTACCAGATTAGTAGGTTTGCATGGAAAGGAAAATTAAGTATCGATCTATTTATTTATTGAAATGAATATGTGTAGATATTACTCGCGTACAAATGATTAACGTCCTATAGATAGATGTGTAGGTAATAGGACGATAGCATTTAATATGAGTTATTTTGGAAATATTAACATACATAACACACCATCACGCCTGTATTCCCCGAAGGGTTAGGCAGAGGTGTAGGTACTTAATGTACACCCACAGTTCTAGTCCAGAGCCTATTGCCATTCACCGGGCACAAATCCAGACTCCGAGCTGCTACTGAGAATTTCATAGAAAAACCCAAATAACACTTGGGGATCGAACCCAAGACCTCTAGCGTAGCAGTCGCGATTGGAACCACTAGACTAACGAGGCAGTCTGAAATATTATTTGATTTATAATATTTATTTTAAGGTGATATCAAACCTATTCAGCAATTTTGGTCTTTATTAAATCTTAATCGACCATAAAGTATGTTTTAGACAAGACAGTAGGCACAAGGTTGAATCATGAGTGAAACAGTAAAGCATTTATTGAATCGTAAAAAGATCGTGAAACTATTTTAAACAAGATTCTCGTACCTACTTACATCATGAAAATTGCAGGCAATACACAAGTAATTAAGTACCTTTATAAACAAGAATACTATAGATACTCCAAGATGCTCCCCCAATTCCATGGCGGGAGCTTGTAAGACAATCGATGGTGGTACAGGTGCGGGGCGCCGGCACGCTGCGCGCCGCCATTGGCCGCGCCCGGGCGCTCCGCCCCACGCCTCCTCACCAACTCCTAGATTAATGCTTTGTTAAAGGGAGCATTATCTCCTAAGATGTGATGAAATATGCGAGCTGTTGCATCCGACACGCTAATGCGGGTAATGCCAGCCGTGAATCCATCCTTGTTTATATTTAATGAATGTAGTTTAACATGAAGCTTCTTGAAGCAATTTGTGGGGGGACTTTTCATTTCGGAAAATTTTCATAAATAATTTTATTACATTTTAGCCTAGTGATATGACCATAGGACACACACCTCTGACTTTTCGAAGTTATATGCGTATTAATACTTATAAGAAAACATCGTGAGAAATCCTGCGTGCCTGACAGATTTTTTCGATGGCATGTGAAGCCTGCCAACCCACAGTAGGCTAGCGTGGCGTTGGCGACATACCTCTCATTCTGAGAGGGATTAGGAGACCCGTGCCCAACACTGGGATAATATATGGGTTGATGATGATGATGATATATTTTCCTATTTATTTGTACCTCTTGCCCTTCTTAATAGGCGGTATAAGGTAGATAGGTACTCAATAGTACTTAGTTTTTGATTTCGTGGTTAACAGACCTTTTTGAAGCGAAGCTAGGCTGTGCAGGCTGTGTCAGACGTGAGGCTGTGACGAATGTCGCGAATCTAATGGTCATGACTATAGGGCAAGGGAAGGTAAGTGTGGTTCTTATTAGGTCACATAACCTACTATTCAAACGGTGGCAAACGATACAATTGAAGATTTTCCCCCACGCCAATAAAGAGCGGCGCGTCAAACGATTATTTATTTATCGTCACTCGATCGTGAATGCTCTTTTTATAGGAAATAGAAAAAGGCTATCTTTGGTATTCGTATGGTATTGGTACCTACATAGCATTTACTTACGATATAGTGGCATCTGATTGAAGCTTGAATTCAATTATCTGTTGGTAGTCCCAAATTATTTAATATGATAATATTTGTTCCTGAATCTTTAAATATCACTGTCAGGTCAATATTTTTTATAATAATTAGATATATATAAAACTGACGTAATATCCAAACTAACCATTGCATACACTGTTCGGTCTCTGAAAACATTGTTGCAAAATATTACACGAGCAAATAATCCTTTGCTTATTACTGGTCGCATCATCTCAATTCCACATCGTAGCAGAGCCCGTTCCTCTCCCTATAATCAGGCAGAGATTCCAAAGAGTTACGTCACGTAAACTTCAGTTCTAAGATTGTTTATCCACCAATTTCTCGAGATGGGACCCAATACAATTGTGTTTGTCAATGATAAATGGTCGCGCGCGGTGCTTTTCATCTCCCACGGTCAAAGGCGCCGCCAGCCACGCACAACAGATAAATATAAATTCTATGACGAAACGAATAAGGTAGATTCCCGGTTGTACATAAATAATTACAACACAGGACTAAATGATACGGTACTAATCAAGGCCGGGAATAAACGCGGATAATGTGGTTTAATATCGTTTGAAAGGAACCTTTCGTCGCATTCAGCTATAATGAGTTTATTCAGAGTTTTAATCGAATGAATCGTGGTAAGCAAACAGTCAGTCGTTCAAATGTATCGATGGGGTCGGCTCAGCGGCACTCCACTAGTTGCCTTTTCAATTTGTGCCTGAATAGGGTCGCAGGTACTAGATTAATATGATGGTATTCATAATCGAAGCTTTCATATTCGAAGCTCAGATGAGTTGGAAACTCATTTGAATTGACTTCAGAACATGACAATTTGATCTAGTGATGATCAATTGCATCTAATTTTAATGATTTTTATATCCTCTCAATACACTATAGCAATTTATTGATGTCTATAAGGTAGTTCAGATTCATAGTGTGCTGAAACATGTCCTATCTATACCTATTGCTTTGTATTTGGTGGGCAGCCCACAATACTATGTCTTAGACTTTTCGACTTTGAAACAGGCCAAGATATCGATAGTAACCTTAATTGGGACGGTAAAGCTCGTAGGGATCCCCGGTGGATAAGACAAAAGATTTTGCCTTGTGTCTGTAGTTAATACTTGTATTTTATAATATATATAAAAATGGCTTATGTTTAACTTACCACCAGATATAGGAACATATAACAGACAAAAATAGTAAAGATCACCAAAATTAAACCCGCATTTTAATGTACACTTGTAACCCAAGGTTTAACATTCAACATATCCTATTTAAGTAAAATGATTCCAAAAAAATCATTGTTAACCCAAAAATAGTAAATGAACACCAAATTATTAACCCCATTTTAATTTAAAAAGACATGCAAAGAAATAACAACTCGTTATCCGATTAAAGTAAATTACCCTCGGCAAAAAAAAAATATTTTGCCAAACATAGTAACTAAACTCCTTACCTAACAGCACTCGCTGGCTGCTGCCGCGGCATCCAATTTCAGTCTTCTGTAATTTTGAAATGAACTTCATAATACTCAATATCCCATTTCGTGTTAAAACAATTTATAAACGTTGGTGCTACGCTAATAATTTAATTCGTATGACAGTTTTTTGAAATTATTGTCCTAAAAATGCAATTGGCACGAAATATTTTGTAATCTTCGTCAAATACAATTTGGAAATTTAAGTTAAATACCTACTTAGCACCGGATATTTAAATGCATTTAACTTAACGACAAAATACATTAGATAGTACGAAAGTTAATGTGTTAAATCAAAGTGCATGGGTAAATGTGGTATATGGTCCATGTATGTAGGGCTGTCATCGGTAAGAAAACCCGAAATTTTGTAGGTATAGAAACCTATTATTATTCAGGCATAGGTACTTAATGGGGGTTAGATAGGATATCTCTGTTTTTTAATGTTGAATTAATAATAAAATGCGCCACAAAAATATCTTATTTGGGCAACCAGCTCGAACTTCTACAAAACCAGGGAAATCTGGACAGATGCCAGCCCTAGGTATGGTGAATATGGCCCATAAGGTATATGGCCCAGGTAAAATGGTTGGAGGTGTGTCGATGAAAACGCTTTGATTCGGCACGGGGCCGCGGCGACATGCGTGACATTGCCGCAAAGAGCACACAACGCGTTAGATAAAAGATTAACGACGGACCACCTCGTGTGAGCGACGCTCGTTTGTTTTCAATAAACTTTCACCGCGCACGCTTCAACTCAACTATTATATTTTATTACTGACTCTATGCGATGCGAACCTTTACATTGTTTTTAGTTAATTATAATTTCATTGAGGTATACATGTTACTTTTGCGATATGTAAACTTATATTTCGTATATAAACCCAGACCTTTTATATTGTAAAATAATGGAAGATTTTACTAACATAGGGGTAATTACTAACATACGTAAATATGTTAATAATAGAATCAATTCATTTCAGAATCGAGATAGTTTTTATAGCTTATTGTGTTTTTAAAAAGCCATTTGAAGTATTTAGGTGAAGCCAAACTTAATGATAGCGCACTGAACACTATTTGCCAGAGCAAAATATGTCTTATTCATTGAGAATACTGTACTTGCATGCAACTTCAGACCGTTCAAGGAGGCTGGTGAAAGCTCTAACATACCAAGCTGCCTCGTAGGTCTAGTGGGCCCAAGCGTGACTGCTACGCTAGAGGTCCTGGGTTCGATTCCCAGGTCGAGCAAAGTATTATTGTGTTTTTCTATGAAATTCTCAGTAGCCGCTTGGAGTCTGGATTTGTGCCCGGTTAATGGCAATAGGCTCGCCCCCTATTACATGAGACCAAAACATACCGGCGAAACGTGAGTGTACATTAGTACACCTCTGCCTAACCCTTCGGGGAATACAGGCGTGATTGTATGTTCTAAAATACTAAATTATGTAGATGTATTACTTGAACAATGACGCCATTAAAATTGATATAAAATCTTCGTTTATTGTTATGTTGTCCCACAGCTATAACCTCACCTATGGCTATAGTCCACCACGCTGGCGTTGTGCGGGTTGGCAGACTTCATAGGGTTCCCGTCGCCGCCGCTCGGTAAAATCTCTAAAGGAAAGGTTTTCCGAAGATATATTCTTACACCGCATAACTTTGTAAAAAATATTATAATACATATTTAGGTACAATAAAAAAATATTACAAAAGAAAATTGACCTAAGTTTTAAACTTTCTTTGGTTCCTTTATGAAAATGCAAGAAAACCACGACCGATGCGAACACACATAGGGAACAATAAATATGAACACCGCCACTATTTCCTAGGAACATTAAGTTGTTCAGCTTTTGTTTGTAGGCTATTATTACATTGACGATTCTTACAGCTTTCAATAGTAGGTATCCATTTTAAAATTGATATCCATTGTAGTAACCCTAAGAAACAAAGAACAATTAATGAAATAACGGACACGACGTGACCACGAAAACTGATAAAATTATTGTTGATATGCAAATGTGGAGTTGAAGTAAAATTTATAGTGGCGGACTTGTGCCGTGACAATGGCGGGCGGGTCGGCGCGCGCGCACTCCACAATGCGGGTGCCGCTCCTTGCGGCTTTACTACCGCCAATTACTGTTTATTGCTATTTTTAACATTGCGTACAGCGTATTTAGTAAACATTGTCTTCTATTGTTTGTGTCACTAGACCATTTGCAGTCGTCTTCTATTTGAGTAGGTTACACCGATTCTCCATCACACTTTTTATTATTTTGTATAACGATCGCCTAGATTAAACGGCCCGACAAGAATCAACATGATAAGTTTTACTAAATTACAGTTGTCAGTAATGTACCGCATCTAAACTGTCTTTTAAATCGAAAATGATATAAAAACGAGTTAACCCCTGTAATTAGCGCTCATCCCGCGCCGCCGCCGCCAAATGGTCTGCCAGCAATCAATTAAAACAATATTTGAAATAGTGCTCCCAAAAAAATTAAAAGGAAGTTCACAGGCTATAAACATTGGGTATTATGTGAGCCAGTGTGGTTGCGTCTCGCTCTCGCACTTAGCGGCGTCCCGCTCTGGTTGCGCCGACGCGTCTACGTGTACCATATTACCAAGGAGGATGCGCACCACGATAAATTATGAGCCAGCCGCGTTACCGCCAAAGCCTTGTTTGAGAGAACCAAAGTAATTAACTTGGACTTAGTTACCATTATGACTCGAAATTATCATCATGTTCCCAAATTTTAATGCTTGCTCGTAGCGCGTAGCAGCGTGCTACGCCGTAGCAATTCAAACAAAGGAAAGATAACAAACCGTTTCATTGATTTGGCATTGGTTTATTTTATCTGTAGTATCTTATATAAGTATGCACTGAACCGGTTGATGTTCAATACTCATTATGAAAAGTTTATATGGAGAGATAAGCCGTGTATGATATGACATGTGGTCCAAACTATGAGAATAAACTACGAATATTAAATTTTCTGCGTCTTTCAACAATCATTGAACATTTTGAATAATAGCAAAGATCTATATTTAATTAAGTACTAGCCTTTTAATTACGACCTCAAAGAACAGACCTACCTTTTTATTACTGAATTGTCTTTAAATGTAAATCAAATCATTGACTTATACGAAAATAGAGATATTCGGATGCTTCTTACTTCTTCAGGATTGAGAAAAACAAGATCAACTGTCGACACAGCAAACTTTGAAATTTTTACAAGTACCTACGTGATTATTCGTATCTTCATACAACATTCTGAGGACCAATCAGATCTGTTATCAGGCCAACCGCCCGTCACTTAGACCGCGGTCTGTGAGAGTCAGTGGAGCCGCTAATCGAGTTTGTCGGCCGATGTTATCTCTAAACCACACGTTAATAGTACCAACGCCTCTGGACGTTGTTCCGATCAAACCACGCTTACTCATGTTACTACACACAAAACGATGCATTTTACTTTTAAGTGATGTGTCGTTTTTGTTTGATATTATAATGGTGATGTAGAAAATAAATAAAGCAGTTTTTCTCCACTTTATAAAATATTGTTTCATAATGTATATATAGGATTACATTATATGCAATATGAAGGTTTTTAAATATTTAAATAAATATATTTAAACTGCCTCATTTGGCTAGTGGGTGAAAACGCGCTATGCTAAAGTTTCTAGTTCGATTCTAGGTCGAGGAAAGTGTTATTGTTTTTTTCGATGACTTTCGCAGTACCAGCTCGGAGTTTGGCTTTGTGGCCGATTCGTGGCCCCTATTACATGGGACCATAACCTACCTGCGAACTGCAGAACGCGTGATGGTATGCTATGTTATATTAATATATAGAAAGGAGAAAAGTTACTACCAAACTTGAGATTTCTACTTTAAATGCAACTCTATCACACAATACTGCAATAAATTCATATTCATAAAAAAAACATGAGCATTATTTAATTATAAAAACACCACCTATTATTATTTATTATCATTTTTAAATTGGGTTAACGTGTCGGAGTAATATCAAAATGCCTTCACTAGCCGGAAGCAATGCGTTACTATTATGGCATAAAAGAATCCATTTGTTTTGAATATAATAGCTATTGTTCTAAAATGCTCCAAAATATAATCACGACATGTTGATTTATTGTGGTATCTGTACTGCAATAACAGCTGAAGAAATGTTTGATTTCAAAACATTTGAACGCTCACTAAGCTACCTTTTAATTAGATCAATTTGCTACTTAAACCCAAGTTTAAACTAGGTTTAAGGTAAACAAAGAGACTTAACATAAATCCACCACCTTCTAATGTCCTAGCTCAAACAAATAGAAAATATATTTGCAAGTTACGTTTTTCATAAAACTATCTTTCGTAAGGGGAAAAAATAATGAAGTTAGAGCACTGGTGATTCACCGAAAATAATCACTTACTAGCTATATTAGTCTAGCAGTTTAGAATAGAAGAAAGATTTTGAATAGGTATCGAAGTATAAAACACTATTTTCGTTGATTTAAAAAAAACGTTAGCAAGTTGTAAATGCAATGCATGCATACTTACCTTTATCTGAAGGATCACACACCGCATTTTTTTTTAATATTCTGTAAGATGTTTTATTCTGTGCCTTCGGGGCGTTAGGTGAGCTTATAATGTTGACAATGAAGTCATAAAGTAGTTTGTACATCATAATAAAAGAGCTTATTCATAGTGCTAAACGTATATAATCTTACAAGTAAATATATAAAATATGAACTGGTTGCGTAATAATAGGTGCTCAGGGCGATCCCCAACCAGTAGATGGCCGGCATTAAGGCACGCGATTACTCCAGCATCGCACTCCGTTACACAACTCACTTTATCTAATATTTCCTCTCTCTGAAACGTATTTTTCTTGAAATATTTAAATTTCGATTGTTCCCATTCTTTTGCGACCCTGTTATTGTTGGGGTGAAAAGGGAAAATGGATAGATGATGTTGCTGCTTATTATTCATTGTTCAAGTGGAGGGTGCGGGGCGGAGGGGTGCGCGATGGTTGAGAGCTTTTCTTGGCTCCGTGATTTAGCTCATTTTTTAAGTAACAAAACAAGTATCCGACCCTGCTCGAAATAATACGCTTTGTGAAAAAAATAATGGCTAAAGTGACATTGGTTTATGCAAATCTAAAGAATTATTCCGTTACATCAGTAAAATCCATTAAGCTGATCGGTTCTCACCAGCCAATAAGGTTTTCAATATGTTTAACTCATTGTTTAACTCTTTCTATACAAAACCATTGGTATTCAATCATATCAAAAGCTTTAATGAAGCTCGCCATATTTTAATCCAAACATTCAATTCAAATCCGATTGAATCGATCGGCCACGCTCACAATCAAAAGTCCGTGATGCAACAAAAAACTAATTGACAACAATCAACACTGTTGCAACAAAAAACAATATTTTCTATCATTGTCATTAATAATAGTTAGAAAAAAGTCATTCACACCTTGGTCCGCGCTAACATGACAAATGCGGGTGTCGGCGCGGCGCACACAAAGCGACGAGGTGCGCGCGCGCCGCGGGGCGCCTCGCCGACTCTAAATATTAATTATCTACAACACTACGAACACCTTTTAGGAGATTATCGCACTTTTGTGTGGTGTAATGTAACAATCTTTAGATCTAGATATCGCTTGGAGAGCGCCCTTGTTGTGACCGCTCTATGCTGTATCCGGCTCTACGGCTTACTGTATCTACAGATACATTTGTTTACACAGCTCATAGCCATATAAAATCAAGTAGCCAGCCTATCATGTAAACATACCGAATCACTTTTTTATTATAAAATTAGTTTTATGTCTTCGTATTATTTCTGATGATATTAGGTAGGTACTGTATACCTACTCATAATATAAATATTCTACTCTTTTCACAATTTGTTTAACATATACCTATGTATCCTAAACGCATATAACCGCCTATTATTGCGTAATTTGATTGATAGAATATTAATTTAATTTTGCGGTGAGTTTAAAAGTTGCGTGGCCTCGAGCGACTACACCATGTGGTGCTGGCCTGCCAGTAGGACTGAACTGTGTGAAGGTAGGTACCTAAAATAACGTCAAATAATAATAATAGTTGCCCCCGGGGCTGATCGGATCGATTATTAGGCCATTGTGTCCGTCCGTTTAATAATAATCAACAGTAAGATTGCGTCCATTATGTGATTTAATGCATTGACCACAAACATAAGGATCAATAGGTACATTAAGTATATGCACTACTGAATACTTTAAGACTCGACGCAGAGCTACTGAAACGCAAAACTACAACTGATGATTTATTGGAAATGCACAAATGACAAACCTTTGTGTATCATAACGATCTCAAAATATTTAAATGCAAAATTACCTTGCATTAAATCGTAAATATGAACTCAAAAGGATTTCATTTATCCCCGCGCCAGTACAAAAAGGACTATAAAACGAATTGCTTGTTGGTATAAATGTGTAGAACTTTAAAAATACGGAGTACATCTGAACGAAGAATCACCTTCAATATTGGATATCTGTATATGATTCAGTTAATGAATAAGAATATTGGATTACTGTCGCAGCCAACCTGCTTGAAGGCACAAATATATTCAAAGCTTTGTGCGGAGTCGCGATCACTCGCGTCGCGAACAAAGCGCACACAAATCTGACAAGACAAACAGACAACTGGAATCCTTATTTAGGAAAACATAATCCAACTGAGCCGCTAACTGAATCGTACGCGTGAGATTTATAATCTCAAAAGCATGGCAAAGAGATCAATGCCACCGTCTCGACAACACACGCAGCCGACGACGTAAGCTCTGACAACGAGTCAAATAAATAACCTTCAACAACAAATATTGTAATAACCGAACTCGAGGCACCGCATGAAATAATACCGACCAATGCAAACCAAATAAAATTGTGTCCAAGTAATGAGGCGTTTAAGGACTAATGTCGTGTTACACTAAATACAAAACACTATAAAATTTCTTTAAATCCCGACGACGTGATATACAATTTGTCGTCACGAGCGAATCTCGATTTTCATCAAACTATATAAGAAATAAATTTGTCTGTGATGTTGAAATACGTAAAATTTTATGGGTACATTAAAGTTAAGTGGGAAATCCGAAAAGGAGTGTTAAAACTCCAGCGAGCAGATGGCGGTGCGGCGTTGATACAAACTCAATTATTTACACTCAATAAAAAGGACGTTATACGAGTATTAGAAAATAACCTGCTAAACAGTCAGATGAGCGCTCGAGAGAGGCGGCTGTTTACGAGATAAGAAATTACAAACGGCTATAGATAAAGGCATTTGTATTAACATTCAATAGACATCAGTATTAATTACTCGAAGAAACGAATTGTCATAAGTTAATTAAGAACCAATGTCGAAGATAAAGCTAGATAGAGGGGCATCTAGCTAAGAATTAACCACGCTGATCAATCGACCTACAAAGATAAGCTGTGCTTACCACAGGTCTATGGATGGGTGACCATTCTAAATTCCTCTCTGCCTCGAACAGGACGTACAACTTTCGTCCCAGCTGTCATAAGAACGCATATTATTATGACAACCAGCTTTATGTGTCAAAGGCCCGTAAAGCCTGATAACCATTTGTTTCTTACGATATCGGTATTGCTCAGAAAGGTTGCGAATGTGTCATATCCGTTGCTTCATGTAAAATATTGATATTCAGCTGAATCTGCTTGGTCCTGGGAGCTAACCAATTAGGGAATTAATATGATGTCGCATCAGTTGAATATCAGAAAGGGCCCTGTAAATAGCGTCACCCAACTATATTACTTCATCACTATGATAAAACAAAGTTGCTGTTTTCGTATGTCTGTTCTCCGCTAACCTGTTATTCTTACCGACATTTTCTTCCGAAAGGTTTATGTGTATATTCATTGCAGTCGTGCCAAGCCGGGCACTAGAATTTTAAGACCACCGTAGGTATTTCCTGACACATTAAAAAATCCGTGTTAGATTTGATAAAGAACACGCACAATTCTTAATGCTCCGTGCTTAATCATGTGGAGCTTTTATTTATAACGTTCTTGATTCGGTCACGGCAAATGTAACAAATGTTAGTAAAAAGCCCAGGTAGACGCAAATATTTGTGAACAATTTGTAGAATTCACACTTAATAACGAGGTGGAGGTGTTTAATTTTTTTTCGCCGCGTGTCCAGGCGGCTCGGCCGGCGACCACAAAGGATGATCATTAGGAGATTGTAGCCAGCGACGAACTATGATTGACTCCATGGGATATTGCAACAGGTGACAGCGATCGTTCAGATAATAACCATATCTTTTGTATCCTTTTTTGGGTGTAAATGTTTAAAAATTAAAACAGAGAACACATTTACACTTCACACGTGCAGTATTAGAAAGAGGTGGAATATCTCGCGAAATGACACAGTAGTGAAATGTATTAGAAGTGGTCTAACTATCAATTCTTAAGTTGTTGAGGTGGTCTGTTGTATTTTCCTATGTTGCACTATTATAGAACAATAAAAGAACGTCCTTTGGCTCCTTTGTAGCTGCATTATGATACTCACACTCATTGTAATTTTGATACTGCCCTGATGACTGTGTCATGTGATGATGATGGTCACTGATGTCATGGTGTCCAAAACAAACCATGACATTTTTTTCAAAGTTCGTCTCGGCATGTAGGCTTGTCAGAGGTTAGTTAGGAACGCCATGCATACAAACGAAGAAAATAATACATTCTCTTGTAAAAGTGCCGTTAATTCAAATTCATTAATGGACTTATACATATCTTCATGATCTTCATAGATTTTCATGATCTCCATGTAATAGGGGGCGAGCCTATTGCCATTAACCGGGCATAAATCCAGACTCCGATCTCTGACTGTACTCGACTCCGGGCACAATTATTACAATAGAGACCGATCATCATAATCGTGAGCCCATATTCATTCCCTGCTGGACTTAAGCCTCTTTAAGTGAACGAGACTGATCTCGTTAGGATATTACAATACTTTAGATTTATGCGAGGATTGAGACCATTCGAACCAGTCACAGTAGTGTTTCTTTTCTTTTCTATACCTATGTATAGAAAAGAAAAGAAATACTAGTAAAACACGGTCCCATTAGACTAAAAATAATTCATACTTCAGTAATTCGTGTTACATATATATATAACCATTAGTGCCATATAAAGCAATTGAGAGGATGAAGTAAAATTGATATCGTTAGATTTTTTTCGGTATGTTCCTTTGTTTGTTCGCACGTCACTCAAAACTGCTGAACGAATTTGAATGGTTATTCGTAGTTGTTTAACTTGGAGCCTGGGAACGAAATCACCATATTTCGTACCGGTATAATATTAGTACCATTCAATGGAATTTGCCGTGAGTCATATAAAAGACCATAACAATCTCAAATTTTATAGTTTCCATATAGTAGATACTCGTCTTCCCCTTCCGCATACAATCTAGCACAGCTTAGTTCCTCGATTCAGGTGTTCTCAATACTCTCGAGATGCTCTATCGACCGTCAGTCCTTTGTAATGGTCAAGACCAGACTACAAGTTAGGTACTTCTTTAGCTGGCTAACCCTGCAACCTTTATCGGTCCAGTTCTTCTCTGGATAGATACTGATAGCATATTCATAACGGTTTTTGGAATTTAATTGGCAGCTTGTTCTTTCAAAATGCATTCCATTTCTGTTACGGAAAAAATACCAAGGAAAACTCATGCTTTTTTTTCAGAATTAAGTTGTTATTTCCACATACGCAAAAACAAACAAGCTGTAAATAGTATAACGTTCCTATCAAAACATTTGCAGGCAATATATTTGTCTAAGATCATAGTTGGGCTATTCATTTCTATAAAAACTTTTTTGGGTAATGAAGCATAGAAGGAATATTGAAGATATACAACAATACCACTTTTATCAATTATGTTATTGTGTACAATCATTTTAAAATAACTATTTAATTTTACAATTTGTCGTAGTAGTTATGCGTATCATGTCGGTAAAATCGCGTCGACCGTAACTAAAAGACAGCACAATGCCTCAGTAATTGTAGTGTATAACCCCCGTGTACAGATTGTCATACGTTTTATAAACTTTTTACTGAATGATTTATAACCGAACATGTTATTGGATTTTAATGTATGTGTGAAATGTTATGAGTTATTATTAATGTATTGTTACGGTTATATTGGCGAAAATATGGATATATTTACGGTGAAACAATGATAAAAGTCGGTCCGTTTTCAGCGTTTATCGATTACAAACAAACAAATCTTTTCTATTTATAATATGAGCAGGTATGTTATAACGACTTAGAGAATTTGAACAGATATAATAATACTTATAAATAAAAAATATGGATGTATTATGGTTTATTACATTTATTCCTCATATGAAAATTATTAATGTATCTGAGAAATACTATTTACTAAATAGAAATCATTTTTTTTTTTTCAATATGATACTGAACGTATAAAATAGCGTCTTTAAAAGATCTATTTACAGATATAAATAAGTATATCTACCTACTTTTTCATAACAAATAAAATTTATTTTTCATTTGAACTGTCTCATTCATCTAGTAAGCAAAGCAAGCACGGCGGCTGATTGTGACATTATGTCCTTTTTAATAATAATAAATCATTTATTTTCAGGCATCTAAAGCCCATAGATATATACCTTACAGACTAACATAAATAAAATATATACAAGGTTTTGTCCGGCAATTGATATAAGGTAAGTAGGTATGGGTATTCACATCTTTGGTAAACGTTCTTTCTCTTTTTCTCGTATCAGCATGAGCTGCGCAAAACTTTAAGTATACTATAGTTTCGTCCTCCAACCGTGAGTTTTCCTTACCTCCCTGATCAAGTAGGTAAGTACAAGAACCAAATTTTTCTCAGACAGACCATTTTGATGTTATTAATGTTGTAACGTTTCTGGTTGGACATGAACCCTCCCTTACCGTGGCAGCCGAGACATATTTAGAATACAAAGCACCAGGATCCACCTTGTGGTCCTGTACCTTATGTGTAACGTTAATACTTCTAAATTATACAGGGGACGTAGGTATAAGTGACGCTTCTGTGTTGTTGTTGCGACCGATTGAATTTAATGGAGCTATTTGCGAAGACGCCGACAATTTGGCGAGACGTGGTTAGCCTGCAGATCGAGTGAACGATGTACGCCTCTATTACGTCTATCGGCGGCGAGATAAAAGGCACCGCCTTACTTACGAGTGACGAGATTCGGAGACCAGATTACGAAAATGAAAAAATTGTGCGTGAGTGAATCTAGCTTATCATACAGTATATTGGGCTCAGAAAAAAAAGGAAATACACTTATACCTATTTACGTATAAAACTTACAGAATTGAAAGTCTGTAAAATAATAAGATTTCTATGTAGGTAAGTAAATTAAAGAAAAGAGCAAGTGCTCACCTCTCTTAAAGATGCTACGAAAATATGATGTTATTAATTAAACATTTTAAACCGTAATGCAGATGCCGTGCTAATGTAGATTCAAGTCAGTACTGTGGCAATTTCAAGTCAGCAGTGAAAAGAAACGATCATTGACAGCACACAGTCATCCTAAGACATATCAACCATAACATATGAAAAATAATTAATTAACACTAAATAAGAAATGCGTCCTACCAAGATCACTGTTGTCTAATTTGTTTTCCACATTTCAAGTCACATCAACAACGTCTAAGTGTTGTTGATACCTTACTGTGTCTTTCATTTTCCTTTAACATAGGTAAGTAATTTTAAAACATTGAGTAGGTTATAATCAAACTGGTTTAAAATACATACAACTTTTAATGACAGTTTTATTTGATGTTGCATTAACCTCTCATTAAGCGTGGAATTGGAGTATCGCAAACACTCGTAAAAGGCTCGCATTAAGCTCTGTAATTAACATACAAACGACTTCATTTTGAATGCAGTAGTCATTACTTATGCTGGAAACAATGTTGACGCTCCTTTGAACACTACTTAAGGGTAGGTACTATCACATACATATAATAACGAAGTAAATTAAAGCTATAAAAATCGTTTTGGATAACTTGTTACATCATCATAAAAAACATTACTAAAACTATTTTAGTCTGTTAATTTCTGAAACTTACGAGAATACTAAAGATTAATATATATACGAGTATCGTATATATTATATGGATTTATCGTTGATTATTACATACTACGATAAATCAGAAAAACCAAGTATTATAATTATTTCAATGTTCTAGTCTTTCGTTCAAATCTGATATCTGGTATGTAAGTACTTACTTAGATGTTTAGGTTCAGGTAATATCTTCCTTAAGGATGTCTTTTTCCTTCAAGATTATCATGGAAATAGCCTGATAAACAGATTATGTATCCAGCAAAGATTGTAATCTACATACAGTGAAATGGTAAACTGGTCAGTTTATGATCGATGACACAGCAGCAGCTAAGTATAGGTCCTTGGTTAATTTATACAAGCAACACGTCATCGTTAACACTTGAACGCTCCGTTGTAAGTAGATACCCTGTAGCTACTCCGGTATTACGGAACCCCGGTATTTTCGCCGCTCCGAGCCATGCTGGAGATCTTAGCGATGCAGGAAGAACTAGCCCTCCATCCACTGAGAGCAATTGGTCACTTGATATTGAAACCCGTTATTTCTGCGGAAGCGATTCATTAGTTTATATAGTAGCGTTAAAGTGACGTACTTTCATAACATACCATCACGCCTGTATTTCCCAAAGGGTTAGGCAGACGTGTACTAATGTACACCCACATTTCGCCGGTATGATTAGGTCCCATGTAATAGGGGGCGAGCCTATTGCCATTAACCGGGCACAAACCAAGACTCCGAGCTGCTACTGGGAATTTCATAGTAAAACCCAATAACACTTTGCTCGACCTGGGGATCGAACCCAGGACCTCTAGCGTAGCAGTTGCGATTGGGACCACTAGACTAACGAGGCGTTAGTTTAAGTAAGTACGTATACTTACTTAGGTACTACTTCCAATAGTACCTAAGTAAGTATACGTACTTACTTAGGTACTATTGGATTTTGTACTTACATACTGACATGTATCTAAGCTATCTAGGTAGATAGAATATCAAAGGATCTGAAAATGCAGAGGTCATCGGTATATTAAGGTTTTGTATCATTATTGTAAAGATAGGTATCAACCAAAGTTATCAATTAAAAAGCTTAAAGCTTTATTAAAACTTCCGATATTCGCATGCGATTGCTATCAAAAGCGTTAATTTATTTGATGGCAAATAAATATAAATATTTGATATATTTTTACATGCAATAAAATACCTCAGCCACAGCTCTAAGTGTATGTTGTGCTATGATCGAAGCACAAAATGTGCAAATCTCTGCGCTCGCGCATGCAGCTAGATAATGACTGCAGTGCAGAGCTGATCATCGTAAATACTGCAAGCTCACTTACACATGGTGACTAATAGACAAAGATTATCCCCATTGCGTTAATTTACCGTGCTGTTTACACATGTTGAACGTTAGATACCTAGTTATTTATTTAACCCTAATTTAATTTAATTTTAAATTTCAATTCTAAATTGCTAATTTGTAATTACAATTTCATTATTGACTGACGTATGTTTTGGAATAATGATGATTATTATATTATTTTAAGTTATTGGAAAGCTGTGCATGCCTATAAGTAACTTATTTGCACCGAATAATGTAATTTATGTTAACTCTTTATCATATTATATAATTGTAAATAAGTTATTGGTTGTTTATTTTATGTTTAAATTCTCAAAAGGTACATTTTTTCTTCAAATGACCCATATAACTGGATTATGGGCAAATACCTGTAAACATATTCCCATTAGACATCAGTTTGACCAAACATGCTATCAATGTTAAAGATCAAATCACTCAGTCCATTTAGTAAAAGTAATGGATCTAGTCAGTATCCGCGCTAGAGGTCATTTCTCTCCTTCTCTCCTGTACCATCAATAAGTATCTACTACTTTAATCATTGCAATTTCGAAACAAGCTCAAGCTGTTGTCGGTGTCGAATAAATTTTGTATAATGTAAACGTGATAACAATTTAAATTCCTCTGTAACGGGTCCGGAGCCGACAAAAACAACAAACAAAGTCAAAGGCACGCGATTGGCGGCGAGCGTGCAGGGCGGCGCCGCGGCGCGCGGCCACTCCCGCCTCTCGCACGCAGTCTCGCTCACTCACCCAGTCCTTATCTTCCACTCCGCTGTGAGAGACGTGTCGTCTAAGTTTTTCCTACGGAGGTAACAAACTTGACATTAAAGAACAATATTGTGCAAAAAGATGCCTCGGCCGACACGTGAGTCCTACGGTGATCAAAAACCACCCTTTTCCTACATAGCTCTGACGGCAATGGCGATCTGGAGTTCTCCGGAGCGCATGCTGCCGCTGTCAGAGATCTACCGGTTCATCACGGACCGCTTCCCGTACTACCGGCGCAACACGCAGCGCTGGCAGAACTCTCTGCGGCACAACCTGTCCTTCAACGACTGCTTCGTGAAGGTGCCGCGCCGTCCTGACCGGCCCGGGAAGGGCGCCTACTGGACGCTACACCCGCAGGCCTTCGACATGTTCGAGAACGGCTCACTGCTTAGGAGACGCAAGAGATTCAAGCTGCACAAGGGAGAGAAGGACAGTTTGAATGCAGAATTAGCGGCCCTGGCGAGTTTTAACAGAGCATTTCTTGCGCGACAGGCAGGTGCTCCTCCACCACCGACGACACTTCCTAATGGAAGTCTGTACAGTCCAGCATCAACATTTATTTCGAGGCCGAGTCCAGAGCCATCAGAAGCAGTGGACACAACAGCTCTGTTACCGCTGGGGCCGCGGCCGCGCAGAGCGTTCACAATAGATGCGTTACTGGAGCCAGAACCGCGGCGCTCGTCACCGTCGCCACCGCCGCTGCCGCCGCTGCAGCCGCACTGCCCGCTGCCACTGCCGCCACCCTACCTGTTGGCCGCGCAGAGGTACCACGCCGAGCTGCTCGCTGGACTGCAACAATCCTGCTTACCTCCATTATGGACATGGCGAGATACAAGCCAATTTTCACATTATACGCTTAATTCATGAATGGTAAGTTCTAAAATTTATTTTCAATAAGGAAAATTAAAATTCATCGATACAACTAACACCTTCAATATGTTTACTTCCTGAATTTAGGTTCATATGGGTAATTCAGAAAGTGAGAATGTAGGAACCTAATATAGATCATAGACAAGGATTCGATTTCATACACACCACCTCCTTATAGATTTATCTATATCTTATGATTTATCTATTATCTTATAGATTTATCTATAAGGAGGTGTAATCAACGGTATAATCAACGTTTGGGATCAGGTACCTATTATTGACCACGACACACATAACCACAACCCTTGTCTTTAGCACTAACATAACATTACCCGTAAGTCAAATCAAATCAAATCAATTCAAATGTTTTTATTTCAAATAAGCTTTTACAAGCTTTTATAAAGCGTTATTGACTATAGTTGCACGGTTCCAAAAAGTTGTTCCTATGGAGAAGAATCCGGCAAGAAACTCCATGGACACTCTTTTAAAATACTTATTTCTCTTTTAAAATTATAGTTAGGTCCATCCATCCGATGGATTAATCCCTAATCTGGCGGATGGGTGAACCTCGTTTAATGACTCAAAAGAAGAGAAATTAATAATAAGTAGGTACCTATTTTAAATATACTTAATAAACTTCAAGATATTTTGGAAAATAAAATAATTAATGTACCTATACCATATTTATATAAAGGTGCTTTTAATATATTCGTATAAATAAAAGAATAGACAAATAGGTAATTATAATAATAAATACTCAATTATTATATTTAGGTATAGGTATACTGGTTTCTAACACTTACGCGAATATCAGACATTGAAATAAAACTACTTTTTACGGATTTTATCGCGTTATATTGATTATTTTAAATTCCCGACGTTTCGGATCCTTTACAGCATCCATGGTCACGGGTGGACTGAGGTAGGTACTAGGTATAGGTACTTCATTAATTGTAACGTGAGACAAATAAGGTTAGGCATAAGTATACGTGTCGTCTAATAAGCTCCGTTATTTTATGGTAAATACAAAAGAATGTCGTCTATTTACTTACCATTGTAACATCCAAATTGCCGTTATTTCAACACAATAACTCTGCCGTCCACTAACTAAAAGGCCGTTAAGCCACAGTTGGTCGTTTTTCACTTTGTAATGTAGTCTTATACAACTTTCGATGCTCTATCTTTTGGTGTAGGAATCATTTTTCTATGATTTATAGTTTTAGAGATACAGAACATTGCTGAGCAGTTAAACCACATAAATTTCGTTACTCCCTTAATTAAAAAGCGGCTAAGCCACAATACTTCTCTAGAAAGACGTTAACATACTTAAACGGCAAATTGATGTATCATTTTTTTCTAAATTTACTTAACTAAAAGTACGTTATCTAGTCATGCTTGACTAAAAAGCAGCTAACTGACTTTAACTACCTTCATGTATTGTGTCATACAAATAACCATTTGAACATCGTGCCTTAACTATAAAGCAGTTATAAAGAAAAACTACACTAGAAAGTAGTTATACGCCAATAGCGGCTTTTAAGTTTTGTATTGAAATTAGTATTAGCTAAATATCAATCGCTAGAGAGCAGCTAAAGGACAATACTAGTCTAAAAAGCAGTTAAACGCTCGTGATTTGCGTTTGCGTTTGACTAGCTCTGCTAGCTATAATTCCTTCTTTTTCACTTCGGGTGCTCGTAGCGGACGGACGTGTGGCGCGTCTCTTGATTTCCTAGACTTACAGTATATAACCAGAAATTCGTACCAGTAGGAAAAATCACAAGGGATGTTAAACCTTTAGGTACGGTACGTACGGTATAGCAGGCCGTAAACAGGATGATATCGTGAGTGCTTATTACAGGTTTTTACTTAAATTTCGATATATCCAATCAATCAATTTGTGGCTTGAAAATTGTACATCTCAAAAAAAAACTGGTTATTGTTTTCTATGCTAATCGACCTCATCGATAGTGACTTAATAGCCACAAAAACTATCACTCTATTTTATTTCGAACCAGGTTACACATTTATGAGTTGTGATCAATTTCACCATCACATCCTGTTATCGGCATAATGTACCAGCAAATTATGTTAAAACAATATATTTTAAAAGAGTGTCTATGGAGTTTCTTGCCGGATTCTTCTCCATGAGATCAACTTTTTGGAACCGTGCAACTAGAGTCAATAACGTTTCATAAACGCTTGTGAAAGCTTATTTGAAATAAAAACATTTGATTTGATTTGATTTGAGTCGAATTATCGATGAAGCGGAAAAAGACCATATATGATTTCACAGACTTTGAAAATGCAGTGGCCTCAGCAGCAACCTTAATGGTAAAGTTCAGGTTAAATCAATGCAGCCTCAACATTTTGTAAACTACGTAGGTAAGGTATCAGATCGACGCACACATAATTCAAGTCCCAGAGCGTATCTTAAAAATATGACTCAAGTGTGTTTTAAACGAGGAAGTTTTGATCTCCATTAAAAGGAAGCTTTTGATGAGGAATATTTGTGTCTCTTAAATTTTTAAACGATAAATACTTGAAGAACCAGCATTTTGTTTTAACATTGCGTACGCAACCGAAAGGAATAGATTAGGAGAGAAAGATTAATCTTTTAACAAAGTTATCGCCAATTATACCTAAACATAAGATGTTATTTTGGCAAAATTTACCGATCATTGAAGGAAATTATATCTGAATTGAACCAGAAGAAAAACAAAAGGAACGTAACTTAATAAACTAAGATATGTAGTAAACAGAAAGACTGAAAAAGTGCCTTTAGAATAATGTTGTTTTTTATACATACATACATACATATTGTCACGCCTGTCTCCCATGGGGGTAGGCAGAGACTATAGATTTCCACTTGCTACGATCCTGGCACACTACTTTCGCTTCATCTCTCTTCATGCATGACCGTCTGTTTTTTATACCAGTATGTTATTAAATATTTTTGTTTACTTTATAACTTAATTTTGATAATACTACACGAGTGTTACTTGGTATAATTGCTTATTTACCTAATCTGATTTACTCATTTTGTTAAAGTTTTTAATTAGTATTTAAGCATAAAAAATGGCTGAATTTATATTTTTTATATAAAGTCTAATATTTAATTGATTTTATGACGTTATGTGTTACGCACAATTATATTATTTCAACTTTGCAATTTGTATCTATGATTGTGATATCTTTATTTCATAAGTGCATAAGAATTTGAAACCAATGTGTGTCATGTGCCATAAAGCTTTCAAAAACGATACTTACATGTTTTGGGTATTTTTATAAAATAACTAGCTTTCCGCCCGCAGCTTCGCCCGCGTGGACAACACGATTTTGACTGTTTAGTTTTTTCCAATTCTGGCGGGAAATTGAAAATTATCCTTACATATCTTTCCGTCCGGTGCTTTGCTCGGGTAGAACACAAAATTTGCCCAACTTTATTATTTACCGAAATATAAAAGCAGCTTATATCCTTTCCCAAGCTCTAGTCTATTTTTGTACCAAATTTCATCAAAATCCAAACGGACTTCAAAGCGTGACTTTGTTTGGACTTCAATATAAACTTTCATCCCCTATTTCATCCCCAAACAGGTCAAATTTTAAAAACGCTGGAACAAATTTTTCACTTCTTGTCAAGTGCCTAAATTCATAGTTTCATCGTTTTATCTTCAACAATGACGAACTCCCATACAAATTTTCATCCCTTATTTCAACCCCTTTTTTACAACAAAACGTAGCTTATATCCTTTCCCAAGGTCTAATCTATCTTTGTTCCAAATTTCATCAAAATCGGTTCCGGGGTTAAACTTGAAAGCGTGACTTAGTTTGGACTTCTAAATGAACTTTCATCCCCTATTTCATCCCCTCACAGGTCGAAATTTCAAAAATACTAGAACAAATATTTAATTTATTATTTCTATTTATTTCTTATCAAGTGCCCTATTTCAACCCCTTCAAAACTATATTTTGCAATAAAAGGTAGCCTATGTCCTTTATCAAGCTTTAGTCTATCCCAGTAGGTACCAAATTTCATCAAAATCGGTTGAGTGGTTTAGGCGTGAAAGCGTAACAGACAGACAGACAGACAGAGTTACTTTCGCATTTAGGCAGTAGGGATTAATAATAAGCTATTTGTTAAGTTCCTACTCAATTTAATTAGACGTACCCACTGTCTATTCTTTTTTATTCATAAATAAAGTTCTGATTTTCATAAAATAGTTTTTAACTTCTCAACTTTTTACCCGCAAGTGCTTATTTAAAAGGCAGTTAATTGCGAGCGAGATGTCTTTAACGGCCTTCTAGTTAAGCAATAGGAGAACCAGTATAAAAATATGTTTTACAATACCGAGCTTAAAAGCGTTTAAAATCCCATAACTGCTTTCTAAGTAAGCAAAGTTAGTCTTCCAAGTGTTAGTTACTAGGCTATAAGTGTGTTAAAATCCTTTAACTGCTTTATAACTAAGTATATTTTGATAACTTTTACTATAAGTACAAGACGCGGTGGCTACAAGAAATTGCTTTACTATAAAGCAGTTAAGGTATGGTTAGCGGCCTTATAGTGCAGTATATTATGTAAAAATGAAAAAAAAAATGCTTAGCTACAAGTTAGAGAATGAATTTAAATAAAATGTGATTAAAATAAATGAATGCAATATATCACATATTGTGCAAAAAGACTATGCCTACGTATATAACTTGCAACCTTGTTCCTAGGTAGCATACTTTTCAAGAGACATTAGTTCCCACTTATTTTTGCGTTTTCTCGAAAACTACTTTTTGCACTTAGCTGCCTTTTAGTTAGTAGACGGCAGAACTATCATTATTTTGCCGTTATATTAACTAGAATACTTCTGCCGTCCACTAACTAAAAGGCCGTTAAGCCACAGTTGGTCGTTTTTCACTTTGTAATGTAGTCTTATACAACTTTCGATGCTCTATCTTTTGGTGTAGGAATCATTTTTCTATGATTTATAGTTTTAGAGATACAGAACATTGCTGAGCAGTTAAACCACATAAATTTCGTTACTCCCTTAATTAAAAAGCGGCTAAGCCACAATACTTCTCTAGAAAGACGTTAACATACTTAAACGGCAAATTGATGTATCATTTTTTTCTAAATTTACTTAACTAAAAGTACGTTATCTAGTCATGCTTGACTAAAAAGCAGCTAACTGACTTTAACTACCTTCATGTATTGTGTCATACAAATAACCATTTGAACATCGTGCCTTAACTATAAAGCAGTTATAAAGAAAAACTACACTAGAAAGTAGTTATACGCCAATAGCGGCTTTTAAGTTTTGTATTGAAATTAGTATTAGCTAAATATCAATCGCTAGAGAGCAGCTAAAGGACAATACTAGTCTAAAAAGCAGTTAAACGCTCGTGATTTGCGTTTGCGTTTGACTAGCTCTGCTAGCTATAATTCCTTCTTTTTCACTTCGGGTGCTCGTAGCGGACGGACGTGTGGCGCGTCTCTTGATTTCCTAGACTTACAGTATATAACCAGAAATTCGTACCAGTAGGAAAAATCACAAGGGATGTTAAACCTTTAGGTACGGTACGTACGGTATAGCAGGCCGTAAACAGGATGATATCGTGAGTGCTTATTACAGGTTTTTACTTAAATTTCGATATATCCAATCAATCAATTTGTGGCTTGAAAATTGTACATCTCAAAAAAAAACTGGTTATTGTTTTCTATGCTAATCGACCTCATCGATAGTGACTTAATAGCCACAAAAACTATCACTCTATTTTATTTCGAACCAGGTTACACATTTATGAGTTGTGATCAATTTCACCATCACATCCTGTTATCGGCATAATGTACCAGCAAATTATGTTAAAACAATATATTTTAAAAGAGTGTCTATGGAGTTTCTTGCCGGATTCTTCTCCATGAGATCAACTTTTTGGAACCGTGCAACTAGAGTCAATAACGTTTCATAAACGCTTGTGAAAGCTTATTTGAAATAAAAACATTTGATTTGATTTGATTTGAGTCGAATTATCGATGAAGCGGAAAAAGACCATATATGATTTCACAGACTTTGAAAATGCAGTGGCCTCAGCAGCAACCTTAATGGTAAAGTTCAGGTTAAATCAATGCAGCCTCAACATTTTGTAAACTACGTAGGTAAGGTATCAGATCGACGCACACATAATTCAAGTCCCAGAGCGTATCTTAAAAATATGACTCAAGTGTGTTTTAAACGAGGAAGTTTTGATCTCCATTAAAAGGAAGCTTTTGATGAGGAATATTTGTGTCTCTTAAATTTTTAAACGATAAATACTTGAAGAACCAGCATTTTGTTTTAACATTGCGTACGCAACCGAAAGGAATAGATTAGGAGAGAAAGATTAATCTTTTAACAAAGTTATCGCCAATTATACCTAAACATAAGATGTTATTTTGGCAAAATTTACCGATCATTGAAGGAAATTATATCTGAATTGAACCAGAAGAAAAACAAAAGGAACGTAACTTAATAAACTAAGATATGTAGTAAACAGAAAGACTGAAAAAGTGCCTTTAGAATAATGTTGTTTTTTATACATACATACATACATATTGTCACGCCTGTCTCCCATGGGGGTAGGCAGAGACTATAGATTTCCACTTGCTACGATCCTGGCACACTACTTTCGCTTCATCTCTCTTCATGCATGACCGTCTGTTTTTTATACCAGTATGTTATTAAATATTTTTGTTTACTTTATAACTTAATTTTGATAATACTACACGAGTGTTACTTGGTATAATTGCTTATTTACCTAATCTGATTTACTCATTTTGTTAAAGTTTTTAATTAGTATTTAAGCATAAAAAATGGCTGAATTTATATTTTTTATATAAAGTCTAATATTTAATTGATTTTATGACGTTATGTGTTACGCACAATTATATTATTTCAACTTTGCAATTTGTATCTATGATTGTGATATCTTTATTTCATAAGTGCATAAGAATTTGAAACCAATGTGTGTCATGTGCCATAAAGCTTTCAAAAACGATACTTACATGTTTTGGGTATTTTTATAAAATAACTAGCTTTCCGCCCGCAGCTTCGCCCGCGTGGACAACACGATTTTGACTGTTTAGTTTTTTCCAATTCTGGCGGGAAATTGAAAATTATCCTTACATATCTTTCCGTCCGGTGCTTTGCTCGGGTAGAACACAAAATTTGCCCAACTTTATTATTTACCGAAATATAAAAGCAGCTTATATCCTTTCCCAAGCTCTAGTCTATTTTTGTACCAAATTTCATCAAAATCCAAACGGACTTCAAAGCGTGACTTTGTTTGGACTTCAATATAAACTTTCATCCCCTATTTCATCCCCAAACAGGTCAAATTTTAAAAACGCTGGAACAAATTTTTCACTTCTTGTCAAGTGCCTAAATTCATAGTTTCATCGTTTTATCTTCAACAATGACGAACTCCCATACAAATTTTCATCCCTTATTTCAACCCCTTTTTTACAACAAAACGTAGCTTATATCCTTTCCCAAGGTCTAATCTATCTTTGTTCCAAATTTCATCAAAATCGGTTCCGGGGTTAAACTTGAAAGCGTGACTTAGTTTGGACTTCTAAATGAACTTTCATCCCCTATTTCATCCCCTCACAGGTCGAAATTTCAAAAATACTAGAACAAATATTTAATTTATTATTTCTATTTATTTCTTATCAAGTGCCCTATTTCAACCCCTTCAAAACTATATTTTGCAATAAAAGGTAGCCTATGTCCTTTATCAAGCTTTAGTCTATCCCAGTAGGTACCAAATTTCATCAAAATCGGTTGAGTGGTTTAGGCGTGAAAGCGTAACAGACAGACAGACAGACAGAGTTACTTTCGCATTTAGGCAGTAGGGATTAATAATAAGCTATTTGTTAAGTTCCTACTCAACTTAATTAGACGTACCCACTGTCTATTCTTTTTTATTCATAAATAAAGTTCTGATTTTCATAAAATAGTTTTTAACTTCTCAACTTTTTACCCGCAAGTGCTTATTTAAAAGGCAGTTAATTGCGAGCGAGATGTCTTTAACGGCCTTCTAGTTAAGCAATAGGAGAACCAGTATAAAAATATGTTTTACAATACCGAGCTTAAAAGCGTTTAAAATCCCATAACTGCTTTCTAAGTAAGCAAAGTTAGTCTTCCAAGTGTTAGTTACTAGGCTATAAGTGTGTTAAAATCCTTTAACTGCTTTATAACTAAGTATATTTTGATAACTTTTACTATAAGTACAAGACGCGGTGGCTACAAGAAATTGCTTTACTATAAAGCAGTTAAGGTATGGTTAGCGGCCTTATAGTGCAGTATATTATGTAAAAATGAAAAAAAAAATGCTTAGCTACAAGTTAGAGAATGAATTTAAATAAAATGTGATTAAAATAAATGAATGCAATATATCACATATTGTGCAAAAAGACTATGCCTACGTATATAACTTGCAACCTTGTTCCTAGGTAGCATACTTTTCAAGAGACATTAGTTCCCACTTATTTTTGCGTTTTCTCGAAAACTACTTTTTGCACTTAGCTGCCTTTTAGTTAGTAGACGGCAGACTTATAGATAGGTAATAAGATAAGTACTGCGATCGCGTTAGGTAGCGGGACAAATAAAGCAGCTTTAAATATGATAGCATTCAGATAACGATAGATATACCAATAATATGTAAAGATGGGTTTATACCCGGGTATTTATTTTAAGCCCAAAATTCCTAGGCATAAACACATGTCTAAATTTACTTACCTTATGACAGCGGTGCTGATGAGACTGCTCTGACGCGTAACCATTCTCTCTTAGTCGCGTGTCCATGTGGCTTTGATTACGGAAAACCCATTAGAACTTAAAAACAAATATCGACAAGCTCTTAATTATGTTAGTATACTATCCCCTTTATCGTCAGTTAAAACGACTGAAGTTGTTCCAGTTGGCAATTCTCTGGTGTTACTACTGGGCATTTTATAGAAAGCCAAGTTAAACTGCTTGACTTAGGAATCCAATCCAGGATTATAATATTTCGGCCAGCCAAATTTGAAACTTCGGAATTTATGAAACATTCAACAAGAAATAAACAACAAAATCTATCAAAAATAGGTATCTACTAAATATTGCAGAATTACCTACCTACTTTAATACAGGTGATTACTATTTCCTAAGCCTGCTTTATACGATTAAGAATGCAACGGTAATCATATAATTATTAATAAATGACTAATTGCTTCAATTTGTACTTTTCCGTTAAATTGCGGAAGTTGTACACAGTGGATGCGAAACTTGCAAACCGTTATTACCTACTTGAAGTACTTGAAGGAATTTCTTAACACTTCCTCGATCAATATTCAAGCTTTATGAAACTACAAAAAATCATCGATTTGTTCCTATATTACGTAAACCTTGTAAGTGCATGGACAAAGTTAAGTCTAATCTAACTTTTAAAAATAGATATGTAGATATATCCATCATTTTCTCATGCCTCATTCTGTAATAAGACAAGAGAAAATTATGGACATCATCATCAACCCATATATCGTCCGACTGCTGGGCGCGAGTCTTCTCTCAGAATGAGAGGGATTATGCTGTAGTCCACCACCATTAGTGTTGAATTTAGTTAAAGTACCTAATAGGCCTTTTGAAAAGGATAATTAATAATGCGTATACTGAACAAAAATAATTAAATCGAGTAATAAAGTTCTAGATAACATAACATAGCATACCTACCCTGACACCTGTATTCCCCCAAGGGTTGGTCAGAGGTGTACCAATGTACACCCAAACTTCACCGGTATGATTAGGTCCCATGTAATAGGGGGCGAGCCTCTTGCCTTTAACTGGACACAATTCCAGATTCCGAGTTGCTACTGAGAATTTCATAGAATCCAATAACAATTTGCTCGAACTGGGGATCGAACCCTGGACTTCTAGCGTAGCCGTCGCGCTAATGACCACTAGCTAAAGTTCTAGTTATAGGTTTTTAATTTTTTGACGAGAATAGAGAGGGGGTGGTCTGTGCCCTTTCCCGCAAAACGAGTTTTAGTATAGAATTTCTATGGCCCACTGACGGTTTTATGTCACAACGTGTTATACTACTGTCTCTGTCTAGTATAAAATGGAAATGCTTGTAACTTCCCTATTTTTGAACTGATCTTAATTCTGTTTTTTGTTCGTCTCTTTTATAGAATTCTTTTTTAGAGGCCATAAAAAAATAACGATCAATTTACCTTTTGTCTAAACTTAAAATGTTAACAATACATAACAATAGTTAGGGTTTCATAAACTCGTTTTCTATCGGCATCCCTCTTGACTTGCTCAGTCACTATTATTGTCAAATAACTAGCCCTCTACTGGGACTACTAGTACGACTGGTACGCTACGGGTTCAATTGCCAGGTCGACTAAAGTGTTATTGGGTTTTTCTATGAAATTCTCGCAGCAGTAGTAGCAGTTCGGAGTCTGGATTTGTGGCCGGTAAGTGGCAATAGGCTTGCCCCCTTACTACATGGGACCTAAACGTACCGGCGAACTGTGGGTGTACATTGGTGCACCTCTGCCTAAGACCTTCGGGGAGTAGAGGCGTGATGGTATGTTATGTTAGGTTAGTCCTCTACTCTTATCCAGTTCTGGCTCCAGCTTCTCTCTTACCAAGATTGTGGGTAAGAGTTATGTTCTCTCTTGCATGATAGTTCATACCATACCTACCTATAAGTGCAGTTGTACAAACAGTCTAGAGTTTTAGTGAGTAGTTATAAAATATAAGTAAAAAATATCTTAATCCAATTAAGATGAAAGTCTAACTCTCTTTAATTTTTATAGTCGCAAGCGCGATGGTCGAGGGTACTAAGCTATTAGTAGCTCAGTGCAACTGAAAAAATATTTTGTTAATTTTTGTTTGTTTAATTTATTTATTTGGTTCCTAGCTTTGTTTATGCTGTTGTTTTAAACAGCTTTACATACTGACTTTTTCTTTTAAGTTAGTTTGTTTTGTGTAAAATATTGATATGCATTTAGTTTAAACTGGAAGCTGAGACTTTAACATAGTTAGGGAACAGCTTGGAGGAGGACTACCTATATATGGACTGGTTGACAGAACATTTAACGCGGTCATATAAAAAAATAACAAATATACATTTGCATTAACTTGAGATACTCCTCCTTTTTTGTCGGTCAAAAGAAGAAATTAATAAAATTAATCATGAAACAGTCTACAACAAAAGTAAGTATTTTCTATTTTACCAAAAGGAAGATATTGTTTTCTTCTTCCTTAATTAAAAAGCCATAGTTATATTACCAAGCCGACGGTCTTATATCTTTTTTATTATAAAAATAACAGTTAAACTACTATTACAGCTTACAAACAATGAAAGCTTAAAGCTCTATAGCAGGAAAGCCTTCACCTAACTCATACGTCATACAGGAACATACAGAAATCGTAAAAGTTTTACAGACAATACATATCCTATCCAAAATGTACCGGTATACATATAAACGTAAACATATTATGCTGCCGTAAAAAGCAAAACCACAAATTTAAATTATTTGTTCTAAAGAAACTTGTCAATAACAAAGCTACAAGTTACGATAAAATATTTAAAATCGATTGACAAAACAAAATATATGGAAATGATATAGCGTCGGTGATACTTCAATAGTTTAAATAACCTTTGGCTAAGTATATGGTCTAACTTTCATTAAATAACATTGAAACATAGGCCTTACTTATAGCAGTATATATATAAGTGTTTGTTATTGTAGATATTGCGATATTTTTGTATCATCAACGATAGGCTTTTGAGAAATCCGCCGTTCGACTGTGTCATTTTCATATATGTCTCGTATTATGTTTCGATTCGTTCTTCAATACGAACTTTATATTGTTACCTGACTAGACCCTTAAGTAAATGTAAGTACGTTGGTACAGTCGACAACGTTAGTAGCTTAACACGATGAAATCTTCGAAATGCTTAATTTACTATTCATACCTGACCTAAAATACTGATACTCAGCCGCGTCTGATTGGACTGGAAGCCGACCTAAAAATATTTTTGCAAAAGGCCAGTCCTAAGTAATAGGAGGATAATGACCAATGACAACCTTAGGAATCTTTGGGTGGACTGAAGAGAAAAGAAATCGATACCCTTAAAGTTCCTTGAAAAAAGAATTACACAAAGGCTCCCAGTTTTCCTCGCTGAAACAGCACCTTAAACGTATCATGATGAAATTTGATGAAGCATTGGCCTATTAATTTGATGACAAAGCTCAGTATGACATGGTTAACAACTATCTAAGTGTTGAAATTTTTATTTTATTCATGATTGAAGGAAAATAAAATTGTCTACATAATAGGTTTATTCGATATTGATATTTGCTAACATTTCCACATGATCCAAAATGGCCACCTACCGTCCTATCTTTTTGAATTCTTGGTGAAAACTGCACCCTAGCGACGCTTAGACCAGCGTAGTGGACCATGGCACTATGATCCTAAATGGAGGCACGTGTCTAGGAGAGAAACGATCATTAACAAAATGTTTTGGTACCTACAACAGTATTTGATCGAAATCTGATAGATTTTCTATAATCTCATAAACCTTGGAAATATATTAGATACTATTACGTTTTCTTAAATTATTTGCAATAAAACACTTCGTATTTGCGAAATTTCATCAATGCGTTTTGATTGCGATCATCAAATGACTATTAACACGAGAATCGCCATTTTTATGTTGGCTGCTATAAAATTTTATTTCTGTTAATTACTAAATTAGGAAAGTGTTATTTATGTTTAGAAAAACATTGACATGGTTTGATAACTTATTGAAATTGCGAAATTAAAATGTTCGAAGTAAAAAATCTTCATTACACTGACAGTTAATAGTTTACTTTTCTCTACCATTGTATTATACCATTAATTATATTTGTAGACAAGCCGCCTTGCCCTTTTTGCTCGTATAATAGTTTTTGCTGTTTAATATTAATATTAAACGATAAGACTCGGGAGTCCAACATTGTGTAGGATATTCCGATTACATACAAAGTCCTTGTCTTAAGTAATTTGCAAGTTCATTGAGATCGGCTTCTATTTTAAGTAAATGGAGCGAAATATTAGCACTTTTTACGTAACTACTCTTTTAAACTTCCCAGTGCAAGTATATAATCCATCCCGATTACCGAAATTTTGTTTTTTTGCCAGTGTTATGAAAACTCAGACAAATGAAAAGAATCGCCGTCTCAAATAAAGTACTCACAGGTTCGATGTCCAAAGAACGCACTAGAATTCTAGCCTTTTTCCCACTTATGTATTTGAGTCGGTTTCCAGCCTTACCAGATGATACCTATGCAAACCAATACTGATATTGTTATCTGACATTAACGCGAATATTAGATATATAATGATATGCAATATGATATAACATATAAGGCGACTGGTTAGGATGACTAGGTATATCTATATTTTTATTATTTCCAAAGGCATGATTCCTTATTATTTTATTTTAAGATCAAAGTTTATTTCTAAACCGCTCCGGTATTAACGTGACTAAATTGCTTAATTTGTTTTATTTTTATAAAAAAACATTTCTTTGGGAATGTCTATGTTACCATGAATACATATATCACGTGTTTAAGCTTACACTGATTACTCACCTACAACACCCTCCGATGCACAGAGGTGAAGTGTTGAGATGAGAATGCTCACCCATCCAATTGACTGCGGAAAGCGAAACATAGCATTGTAGATTTATTGACACAATATACTAAAATTTCATAAGACTTAGAAATTTAAGAGAGTAAGGTACTATTTAAATGGAATCATTGAACAATGATTCGACAAATACTGACCACCAACGTTTGATGAGTTTGTGTGTTTCTCGTAATGTGAATGTGACACATAGTGAGAAAACTATAAATGAAACGCCGTCAAAGCCTGCAGCATAATGCGCGCAAGCCTTTATAATGCTAAATACCTTTACAATGTTCAAAGCAATTGCAAATTTCGATATTAATATTAGATAAAAGAATTTATTTAAGTACTTCCTTCTTTTAAAATTATTTTACTTACGAATACGACTTGTGAAATTTGAAATTTCAATCATAGAGCTTTGTAACCGACTTTAGAATAGAACCTCCTCTGTTTAAGAATTGGTTTAGATTATTTGTTATTGCTAGCGATATAGGTAGCAATAGGATAACTCCGTCGCTTAACAAAACTACTGTCAGGTACATAGATGATTTAGGTTTCTGCAACCAATAATTTGTTATTTAATCACGAGCAACTAAAAATCTGAATGTCTCTGAAATTAGTATTATGAAACTTAACGTACGTTACAAAATAATATAAGAAGACAGGGCAAGGTAAATAAGTTATTTTTTCTAATTTTCAGAGAATGAAAGTTGTTGATAGGTCATTTGTTGCTCGTGAGACCATATTTAAATTTATATTGAGGTAGACCGACCTCTTCTTTAATATAAATTCATTGTATATTCATCTCCACATCATTATTTCAAAGTGTCATTGGTTAATAAGAGGTCCTAGACATATTAGAATAAGATCTTTAGATCATAACTATCGCCCCACTCTTTACGTTGGTTCTCTTCTCAAAATTAAAATAATCGGCCTAACGTTCACTAGAACAAAGCTCCTGGAGGTAACTATGTGGCTAGTTCACGTAGTCAAAGATTTTATTTCGACGTTTTCATTGAATTTTCATAATTTTTTGGTCCAATCAGGAATTAAAAAAGAGGGGTTTGCAGCTAAGTTGGTAATATATACGCCAACCCGCAGTAGGCTAGCGTGGTAGAATAAAGCCTAATCCCTCTCGTTGTGAGAGGAGACCCATGCCCAGCAGTGGGACAATGTGTAATGGGTTGATGATGATGATGATGAATATACACGCTGATTAATAGATCGGTAATAATAAAGAATAATGTCAGTCGGTTAAGCTGCGCTTAATGCAATCGTTCTATAAATCGGTGACTATTCTTAACCCTACGAACCTTGTTTCCGGATCAGTCCCAGTTATTAAAAGTACCTCAAAATCCCAGAGATATGATATCCATTTTATCCCTATAGGTACAGGGCGACAGGGAGAGGTCTTGATCTGTAACGTATGGTCAGCCAGGCATAGGCTCCATCGTATCAGTCTTTGGATATATTTATTGGCCAGAGATTAAGTTGCGAACTTCGAAGTAAGGCGTTTCGAAGTTCGCAATATCTGAGCAGTCACTGCGTACCTATTTGTTGTATTAGTATGCAATTGTAAAAGTATGCAATGTATTTTTTCTTTGTCCACAGATGTAGCAGAGGTGTAAAGACCGATCTCAGATGTAGCTCTAGTTGTAAGAAAATGTCTAGAGACAGTTCATGTATGCAAGTTAATTAGTTAGATGATAGTGACGGCAGATATTAGTAACCTCAGGGGTGATGTGTGTATGCTGATCAAAAACAAATGACGGCTGATACGTTTGAAGGTTTATAAGGTGAGTTACAGCACTATAATTAAAATTTATGTACTATAGGGATTCAGGAACTATATCTGGAAGAAACTAAAATCTATATTGAACAACCAATTGCCATGCGTTAGTCTCGCAAAAACTCGAAAATGGCTTGACCGATTTGAATAATTTAATTTTTTTAGTTGGCCTCAACTTTAGGAAAAATAAACATTTGGGATGCGAGTAAAACCTGAGGCAACTGCAAGTATTTAATAAATAAAAAAATTATCTCAATGCAGGTCATAATGAAAATTGCTATACAGCATGAATTCATTCTCAAACAGACCTTGTATCAATGAGATATAAGTATCAGGTTTCCTTAGATTTTAAGATCATTTTAACATTTGATACCTACATATTCTGTTATTGTATTATTAATTTATTATCCCGCGTTGCACGTTAATATACCTATGCTAATATTTACCTATTTTATACACTTAACTTGGGTTATTAGCCTAGAATGCAAACCAATTATATAAACATAACCTACACCTACTCTGTTTTCTTAAGCATAACTGTAATGCTGAAGTTAATCGGTATCAGTAGACAGTTATTAACAAGCTCATCGAACAAAAGGATGATCTACAGGTTTCTAACACTTACGCGAATATTAGACATTGAAATAAATCTACTTTTTACGGATTTTATCGCGTTATATTTTTAAATTCATATTATAGATTCCATTAAATCTAAATCCAAGCACAAGACTGCAAGTCCTAAGGATACGGTGAGATCATTCTCCGTGACCGTGTTCAAATAATAATTAAACAAATGTAGGGTTGGTAGCTGTTGATAATTTGAACGACCAACACCTCAGTCCACCCGTGACCATGGATGCTGTAAGGGATCCGAAACGTTGGGAATTTAAAAATATCAATATAACGCGATAAAATCCGTAAAAAGTAGCTTTATTTCAAAAGGATGATCTTACAAATCTCCGAAAAGGCGTTGCTTAATCATTATAATGTGGTGATGATAATAATCCTTCGATGGACCCTGAGTAGTCAGCCTCGCTACCAATTTCTAAGTATGACTAAAATCTACGTCTAATTAAACTAAGACAGAGCAAAGTAGCGGAAAGTTAATATACATTACATAGTTTTAATTAACTGGTAGTGTTATCTGCCAGCGCGTATAATTTGGCAATTTATCTACAAATACAATTGCTAGAAACTAGTTATCATAATTTCTGCAAACATGCTGAGTCAGTGTGTAGGTAATTGACTATAACCTGCTATTTGGCTTAGATAAACAAATGACGTGTCTATGTACAATCTTCAACTGAACCTACGCGGCGACTTATTTAGATGACGTTGCGGTCCATAGAAACGTCCTTTATATATTCATAATAATAACTTAGTCTGAACTGAAATGGTAATAAGTAGATAATCGTGAGAATAAATGTGTGATCTTTTCTTGGCAACCTCCTCCAAAAACACCTACGATTTCAGGAAGTGTCCGAACTGCACAAATGCAGACGATATCCTGCCGCGAACTTCCAACATGTCAGCATAAATTTGCAAAGATGTGATGAGAAAAAAAAAGTCTAAATTTTTTCAATGCAGACTGAGATAGTCAACCAGTGCAAATATTGTAGATACTTTGCATTACACCAATTCTTTTATATAGGTAGGTATTTTTATCACAAAAACCGTTGAAATAATTGACAACAAAGATTGCGTGGATATAATATAATGTCTATTAAAAGAGGCCAATGCACTGAATCTGTTATTGTCTGTGCAAGTCTAGATTTTATTTTCTTCGAAATTTATTAAAGAACTACTTTTACAGACTTTGGTCACCTTAATAATAAACACGTAGACTGAATGCAGTTAATCAACATTTTGTCTGCTTTGTGTCTGTCTCTTCAAAACATTAAACATAAACAAAACCAATAACAATACCTAGTCTTAACTTCGTTTATTACAGGATAAGTGGGAGATTCTGCAACTATAGGTTTGAAAAAACCTTATTTAAAAATTCCCTAGGTACTAGTTATCCCATACTGCCTTATTTTCTTTTCTGTCTTATATATTGTAAATATTCTTTCTATTTCAGGTTGGCATGTAAGAACAAAGAAGTTTGATTTGAAGTCAGTAAGAACAATTCCCTAGAACATTTGCTACGTAGATATTATATTGTGTAAACTGTGATATAGGCTAGGTATGAACTGTTTGTAAATATGTACAGATCTAAACGATATTATATGATAGAAACAAGTATAATTTATTGCTATAGACATTAGTGAAAGGAAATATAGAAAAAATCTGTGTTAACTGTTTGTCCGTGTTTTATTTTAGACTGTAATTGATAATTAATACATTAAATCTAATTATTTAAAATTAATTTTAAAGGTTATGCAAATGTAAGTAGTTATAACAAATTTAAACTAAATTTAAAAATATTAAAGACACAGATCCTTTTTTGAAAATAAAGCCGATCTGTAAATGAAATTATGATCTCTGTCATTAAATATTTATATCAATTCGTTTTAACTAGGTTTTAACGATATATAAATGATAATTCGATATTCTTTCGTTTCGTACATAGTCTGGAAAAGATGCCTATCTGGAAAACATTTTTTTCTTTTAATGAGATGTACTGGAAGTTTTGTTTGAGTAAGTCATGTAACTAAGAAAATCTTTCTCTTTTGCAACTAATTCCACTCATCAATATTTTTGCGAAGTAAAATATATCAAATAAGGAACAGAAATACTAGAGTTGATAAAATGGGCTACCAACGTGGCGGTGCTGTGTAGCAGTTTGCAACCCTAAAAGATCCACAATAGCTCACTTTTCTTAATAGTTGTCACAGCCTACGAAAAGCCAGTGATATAACAATATATTTATGTATCTGCCGTCCTTTGAAAAATATATAAGTCATAGTCATAGTCATATTAAGAAGGATTAGCCACGGATGTATTGTTTCACTTCAGCAGTTATAGTATTTTAACATCCATATTAACGGATAGCGAGTTCTTTGCTGTTTATACAAATACTGAATATCCTGACAAAAACTAACTAGATCCTACCCTTTATTTTCGACAAACCTGTGCCAAACAGGGTGTTAATATTTTTATATTATTTACTGGATTTGAAAACGTATTCTCGATCTATTCGGAAACGCATCTTTTTGACCCCTTTTAACAAACGACACCAAATAAGCACAGGTCTTCAAGCTAATTGAAAGACACCTTTAATTTTTACCATTGCTATTATTATCTCCCTATTAACCAGTGAATGCTTGAAAATATACGAGGACGAGGAAGCTACAAATGCTCGCAGGGGGACTTGGTCTCGGACAGACTGCTCATATAGGTAGCTGTGAACAAGATTAGAAGACTAGACGGATATTAGGGAGGCTTTTGCTCAGCATGGGATAATATAGGTTAGGAAAAAACTAAAGCAATGAATCAACAATGGCAACATTTTATTTTACAAGCTTTTATTTAACGTAGGTCCTGTTTTTTAATAATGTTAGTTTGTTTAGATCATAACTTGAAAGACAATCCTGATCGGTAGTTAATCTGTAAAAAACAATTCAACCCTATTCCCACTTTTTGACACCGTGAGATGGGCCTCGATAATATTTGACTATTGGGCGTCCGTTGATAGTGCAGCAAATAGTTAAAAGTAATAATATAGAGATTAGATTTCAAAGAAAATATTGTGCTTGACGGGTGTTTGATTGATAAAAAATAACGTTCGTATAGAAAAAAGTTATTAAAAATTTCAGGTATACTGAAAAAAAACCTGGAATCGTAATTGCTGTAATGTTGAAAATAAAATCAAAATCTTTTCTGTAGTTTTTGCGCCAACATCTAACAATCAGACAAGATATTTTTGTGGACGTTTGTATATTCTAACCTCAGATCAAATAAAAAGTTAAGATGGAACTTTGCGAACAAACAAGTGAGCTGGCTAAAACTACGCCTTGCCGTGTACTTGCCGTGGACTTTGACTCTTTGACCAACTGATATGACTCAATTCCGACTTTTTCCTTCACCTACTGTTACTTAAGTTGAATCACAAATTCACAATGTTTCCCTCACCGTAAGTTTTATCAGCACGCTTGTATATTTATCCCTTATCAGAACATTACACTTGAGGCCATTGTTAGTAATAATTAATTCACTAACCTCTAAACTAAGCGCCATTTAAGGCATTTGTTTTTCGGGTTTGATTTGCCATATATGGTTGTTTATATTCAGCTTTTCTAATTAAGAACCAACCTCCCGCAATTATATGTTGGTTACATGCGTAGTAACGCGTTTTACCGAATTGTTAGCAAATGGGAAAAACACATCGATAGTGCTAATTAATTGAATTTCTTATCACTTTCCTTCCCGCAATTATCAAAGTTGATTGATTACCTATATGAAATAAAGGATATAGGAAGAGAACTTTTCCATAGATAATCCCATACTTGTATCAATTTAACTAAACATAAACTTGAAAATAAATGCAACATAAGTCTTATTTAAAAACTCCATTATATGCTATTATAATAGTCGTAAGAAAGTAGTTACTCATACAACAAAAGAATGGTTAAAACTGTAAATCTATTTTTCAGCTTTAGAAGTTAAAAGCTGCCGAACTTAAAAACTATGTAGGTCGGTTCAATTTCTACTTTCGCAAGTTAATTCTTTTCCGCAAGGCATTTTTGCCTTCATACTTTTGCTACATGGTAAAAATTTGTAAAAGTATCATAAAAAGAAGATTGAACCTAAAAACCTTTACTAAGAGTTCATTCATTCATTTCATTCATACTAATTGCTTTGAATGTAAAGGCAGGGTATTATAATATTATATGCTCCATTGTTAAATTTTTTCGATTTTCCGCCTCAACGTTTCTTAGGCGGGCAGTTGAGCTTCAATGGAGTGAATAGGTAATGTGATTTTAATTGCTTTAACGATTTCGTGAATTATGAGAACACAGACACTTACAATATTAGTTAGACCCACCCTTTTGCAAGATTTATAAACGTTTAAGCTTTCACAAAGAACTGAATTTTCTAATTAAAGAAAATTTCTAGTGAAAGAAAAATTCGATCTCAGGCAGGGTTTGAACCTGCGTCTCTCTGGTTAAGTACACCAGATGTGTTGCTAAGCGCAAAACTCGAGATCGGGTGGACCAATTTGGATTTTTTTCCTTCAAGAAAACTTAGGAAAATTTAAAACTTAACTACTTAATTTCGCGCATTTTTTTATTATCATTTATTCCAATTCGAATTGAATAGGTACCCATAGCTAAGGCAGGACAGCGTTTATCGGGTCAGCTAGTTCGAAATAAAAATATTTCTAATTTGTGCGCACTTCATAATATGCTTCATCGGCGTCGCTTGCAAAACAAAGAAGCTAATTTACTAGTGAATGCGGATACGGATTATTCAACACTCACTACGTTAATAACATCGATTTATTTTGATGAATGGAACAATTAAAACGCCGGTTGCGGTTTCTAAATTAATCGATGTCATTAAATGAAAAGGTGGATTAAAGGTTTACGCTCTACTGTGGCTTTGCCTGTGGGGGAACAACTGGCGACAAAATAGAACAAGATCTACAAGATCTGCTTCTACAAATCTGAATAGTTTTGTACTATATAGGTAGGTACTCAATTCTGGTACATAGGTAAGTCTTTCTTGGAAAAAAGTTTTTGCAAAAAAACAGCGGTTCAGGGAGGCATTTAGATACTAGCTATAAGTATATTACTTATCTTCCGGTTTAAGACCATTTCAGTAGATGGCTGCTGCAACTCTTTGGATACCACGCCAGTACAACCTTCGGCGTCCAACCATTTATTTTGGCATATCTGTTTTTTTCAAGGGATGGAAAAGAGTAAATATATTTTGTTGATGGCTATCTTTTGTTCATATCAAAATCCACATGGATTTCCTCCATCTTTAGAAAGGGGAGATGGGAGGGACTTTCGACCATCCCTAGCACATTAATCTTGTGCGTTTTCTTTGGTGCAGTCACCAGCAGGTCAAGGTATACAAACCTGTCAAAATTTCTCCAAATTATTTTAAATCTTAAATTGTTGACGATAAAGTTCAAAATCAACTGAGAAAATTTGACATTTTGTGGTAACTTGATGTCCTGGCCACCGTACATCATAAGGAAATGACGTCCACAAAATATCTACTCAAATTATAAACAAAACATTTTATATTATCAAATCAGGTTAGTTGACATATTACTAATGGACCAGTATGAAAACAATCTAACAGCAACGAAGTAACGTAATTATTACTTTTTTCGCAATAATATCCATTAAAAGGGTAAACCTGACGTTCATAATCTAATTGATACAATATTAATGACGTAATTTAGTTGAAGGGAGGAGTTCTCCAGCATGATAAACTAGTTCATCAACTTAATGATATATAAGTTTTACTGTCTACGTCAAAAAAGCGTTTTAAACTTAATCAGAATGCTTTTATAAGCAGCGACCGAGTAATTAGAGCGCTGGCCTGCCGCGCGGTGGTCGTACTTCAAATCCAAGACACTAATTTGTCAGAAACCAAAATTTTAGTTATAAGTTTAGCTAAGTGAGCGATAAGCGCTATAGTAGAGGCTATCAGTTCGGAAAAACGAGGCTACCTGAAAGTTTTCCGGATGTTTTGAAAATGGATGGGGAAATGGGAAAAAGGACGTCAAAATTATAGATTTTGACGTCCTTTTTCCGTATTTCAACTTTGAAAAAAAAGTGCCTATAGTTTTTGTGAATTGACAATACGTATATCCTTTCCGACTCATTCTACGATAAAAGCATGTACTACAAAATAAAACTAGAGATAATAATACGTTTTCGCTAAAAAACTCGTTTCTATTCATTTCCTTCACATCAATTACTTACTTTCTTGTAATGGATTGTCACAAATAAAACAATTTATTTTATTAGAAGCCATGGTTTTATAAATAACCATAGGTATAATAATACCATACAATAAATACTGAGTACACGAAAAACAAGTTTTTGTAGGATGAAAAATAATTTTCGGCGCTCGTACGCCAAAACTATTGAAAACAATATCGGTACATAGCTCTAGGAAATATTCTCTAGTTTAATTTTATATTACATGTTTTTGTCGTTAAATTCGAATATCGCGGCGCAAGCGGCAACAATAGAGGAGGAAATGTTGAAATAAAGAGCTCATTAAAATGTATTCCCATAATCTATAAAAAATACCCATTTTCATAACTCCCGGTAAAACTACCAAATGTACTACTAGGAAAATATTGGCTTGGCAATTTTAGTGCGTCATTGTTATCGCTTGAATTCCGACTCACGGCTACACACTAAGCAATGTCTAGTTAAAGTTGACCTTTCACTGCTTACTGTAAAGTTAGAGATCAGATTATATTTCCTACTGGAAATATATATAATAGGTTGATGTAGCCGAGTGTGCGTCAAGCCACAGACCATCACGCCTTATGGGTAGAGCTGTACTAATCCTCCAATCCACCAATGTGTGTCCACGTACAGTTCGCCGGTATGTTTAGGTCCCATAGGTTTATGGGAGCGAGCCTATTGCCATTAACCGGACACAATTCCAAACTCCAAGAGTCTGCGCCTTCCCTATTTTCATATATATATAATACTTCTGTCCGTGTGTGTCATTGAACTCCTCCTAAAAAGCTGGACAAATTTTGATGAGTTTTTGTAAGTTTGAGTGGATTATTCAGATTTAGACGCGATAGGTGGCGGGTAGCACAATATCTGTCGTATAATGTCGATATAATGTCAGTATAATGTGAATAAGTACATCTTAATTAAGACGCATTATCCATATAGGAGTTTTCATGTATTTTCTAAGTAAGTATATATTTAGAATGAATTTATGTTTTTTTTTCATAGAATTTTCCAGTGAATATTTAATAAAAACAACAAAATAAAGATATGTTCCATCAAATATCTTTCAGTTTCGAGTCCTATTTTCTTTTAACGAAATAATTGATAATAGTCATATATGGACCTTATGAAAACGGTTGTGGTACCGATTGTCAAAAATAAAACGGGTGATCTGTCCGATAAGAATAACTACCGGCCAATTTCCTTAGCAACAGTGGTGGCTAAGGTGTTGGACAGTGTGCTTGACGCAGAACTTGACAAACACCTTAACATTCATGACGCTCAGTTCGGTTTTCGCGCTGGACTTTCTACTGAAAGCGCAATTCTGAGTCTCAAGCACACTGTTCAATACTATACGGATAGAAGTACACCTGTGTATGCATGCTTTCTTGACCTCTCCAGAGCGTTTGACCTTGTGTCATATGACGTATTATGGGAGAAACTCAAGAGAACTTGCGTGCTTACACAGGTGCAACGGATTTTTCATTACTGGTACCAAAACCAGAAAAATTATGTAAGATGGGCGAACAGCGTCTCCGACGCGTACAGGTTGGATTGCGGGGTGAGACAAGGTGGTTTAAGTTCTCCCAAGCTCTTCAACTTGTATGTGAATGAGCTTATAGTTGGGCTCAGCAGCACACGAGTAGGATGCTGGGTCGACAGTGTATGTATGAATAACTTTAGCTACGCTGATGACATGGTGCTGCTGACCCCAACTGTAAGTGCAATGAGACAGCTGCTAGCCATATGTGAAACATATAGCCATAAGCAGTTAAATGTGCCTGCGATAAAGCTGAATGGTACTGAACTGAAGCGGGTACAACAGTTCAAATACCTCGGACATTACGTTGCTGAGGGCCTTGACGACCAAGTTGACATAGAAAGGGAACGTAGGGCATTGGCGGTCAGAAGTAATATGCTGGCGCGCAGGTTTGCGCGTTGTAGTGACCAAGTTAAAGTCACACTATTTAAAGCTTACTGTCAGACTTTCTACACGTGCAGCCTGTGGTACAGGTATACGCAGAGGCCGCTCAATGCCCTACGTGTCCAATATAACAATGGATTTAGGATGTTGTTGGGGCTACCCCGCTTTTGTAGTGCCTCCGGTATGTTTGCGGAGGCCAGGGTAGACGGCTTCCATGCCATCATGCGCAAGCGGCTCGCATCCTTAATAAGCAGAGTCCGGGCTAGCACTAACAGCATCCTACAGGTCATTGCGAGTAAACAGGACTCAAATATCCTGAAAACATTTATTCAGTCTCAAACTTTATAAGCGTTTTGTTAACCTTTTAATAAGTATGGACTTGTAACTTGGTTCGAAATAAAGATTTATAATAATAAATAATAATAATATAGTATATTTAATAGAATATAGTTAAGTTTTAGTGGCATTTTCAACCATTTAGGCAGGTGTTCCGTTTTCATGGACAGTATATTGGTTTTATTTTACTTAAAGAAAGGATAACAAGAAATCGTAAAATATTTAAGTAGACCATGACAATAATTAAGGTATGAGAGACCTACTTAAGTACTTAGGTATCTGTTGTCTCTATTCACTTATTAATTTTATGTTCTTCTCATCATCATCAAACCACTACATTTTCTGGCACGGACACGGGTCTCCTCTCAGAACAAGAGGGATTAGGCTATATTCCGCCTGCTAGCCTACTTCGGGTAAGCAGACTTCACATGCCATCAAGAAAATCTCTCAGGAATGCAGGTTTCATCACGATATTTTCCTTCGCCGTTTTAAGCACGTGATAATTAATTATTAATATGCACGGTGTGTGCGTTGGATTCAAAATCGAGAAGTTTGGCTTGGCAGTCCTATGGTCATATCACAAGGCTATCACCGCTTTTGTGTTCTTCTCATCTTCAAATGTAAATTCTCATACCATAGCTTTACTAGTTACGTATGGTTAGGTAAGCGTGGTGGACTATAGCATAATCCCTCTCGTTCTGAGAGGAGACCCGTCCTCAGCAGTAGGACGATGTAATGGGTCGACTGTGATCTAGTTATATTATATCTACTAGGTAGGTATGTATATAAACAAGGTTAGTCGGAAACATAGGCGAAGTAATATAAACTGAAAATCACTGCTTATGACTGCACTGATAATGCATGACATTTGAGCAACTAATTTTACGCGTCATAACACATCATCACGCCTGTATTACCCGAAGGGTTAGGCAGAGGTGTAGTTAATTACACCCATGGTTTGTCGGTATCTTTAGGTCTTATATAATAGGGGGCGAGGCTTTTACCATTCACCAACCGCCACAAAACTCAATTACTTTTTGCACGACCTGGGACCGAACTCAAGACCTCTAGCGTAGCAGTCGCGCTGAGGACCACTAGACTAACGGGGCAATTATTTTACGTAATTTCAATAAAATTTGAAGTTCACTAACTTTGTGTAGCAGTAAATTATAAAGCAATAAATGCTACGATAATGTCGTAGGCCGTAGACAATGAAAAGAACACGCAGAACTACGTAATGTTAAGAGTCACTCGTAGTATAGCCGCGTAGCCATTGTCTACGAGCTTCGTAGCACATCAATACTCCGCGATCTGTTGACTTTACATGGAGCCGTAATAATACGTAACTATTGTTGTTGAAATAGTAATAATTTGGTAGCATAAATTTATGATTAAGTAGTCCATCCGTGATCGTGGAGGCTGTAAAGGATCTGAAACGTCAGGAATTAAATAATATCAATGTAAAAAAAAGTAGTTTTATTTCTAAGTTTGTATACATTTATTGTACATTTACAAATTTCAAATAAAAATTTGACTACTACCACAGAATTATTATGGAGGTTAGTATGGTTATATTAGTTGTTATACCTAGTAATACAGTTTTAATACTTTAGTATTTTCCGCATATTTTATAAACTTAAGACCTACCTGGTTCAAGTTCAAAGTTAAAACATACCATCACACCCAATCACACCTGTATTCCCCAAAGGTTTATGCAGAGGTGTACTAATGTACACCCACATTTTTCCGGTATGTTTAGGTCACATGTAATAGGGCGCGAGCCATTAAGCGGGCACAAATCCAGACTCAGAGCTGCTACTGAGAATTTTATAGAAAAATCCAATAACACTTTGCTCGATCTGGGGATCGAATCCAGGACCTCTAGCGTAGGTCTAGTCGCGATTAGGACCACTACACTAATGAGGCAGTCTCAAAGTTCATAGTTCAAATGTTTTTATTTCAAATAAGCTTTTAAAAGACTTCATGAAACGTTACTGACTCTAGTTGCACGGTCTATGTACAACCTTTTTGGAATTCTTGATTTTGACTGTTTGTATCATTAAAGTTTAAGCCCATATCCTATACATAGGTCGTTTGTTTATAAACTGAATATATTATTGTATGCAGCAGGAACTATTTGAATGCCTACTAGACAGGTCTTAAGTCATAATGACTTTAGCTTTTGTAAGTGTTGCAACATCACGCGTCTACTTAGAAGTGTCATTTCAGCCCATCCTTGCATAAAATACACGAACAATAGTCTAAGGTAATGCCTAGGTGTTGTGTAATTGTTAACGCGACCCTCCTTAACATCCAACTTATTCAATGGTAACAAAGCTCAGCTCCATAAAACATCGTAAGTCATGCCTCAGCATCGTCGGCGGCCGTCCGACAAACGATATGTCACGGCACGTAGTACAATGCAAACAGTCGGCGTCTGTGTCGGCGCTTGTGATGCTCTGTGCCAGTGTCACAACACTCGCAACACACAAATGTGGCGGCCGCGGCGCCGCGACTAATCGCGCGACAATACCGCCGCGCTGGACCGCTATGCCGTACCGACCGATCAAAGCCGAGCGGTGGCGACAAAGCCTTTGTGCGCGGGCGGTCGCTCCACCACCTCGCACGCATGCATCACACTGCTTCCACCACTCTACCAACACCACTCTAACGCTAACCCAACATCCTTACCTAGACCAACGCACATAAGCGGTCTGCGTCGCATCAATTAGATAGATTAGTATCAACACTCGTAACACAAGTAGTATATCCATCCGAGATACGATCTGTTGATGCAGCATCGGCGCGATTGCGAATCGAACTCAATCAACTGTCGGGTTTTATTAATCTATTCTTCATTAGACACTACCGTCTGATCTGCCCGCTTTCAATTGAAACAATATTTAATGCTTTGCCGGCCCAGGAATAAAATAAAACGGTAGAACCATAAACATTCCACATTTATATTCGACCTCTGCCGGCCGGCCGGTGCTACCTCTCTGTCGTGCGCACGTGCTGCGTCTCACTCGAACTGCGCCGGATCGTCTGCGGGCTCTGCGCACCTCTCTGTTTAAAGATCCAAGAGGGAGATAAAAATTGTATGGCTCATAATGTTTTAACAGTCTCATCGTTTGAGCGCATCAAGCCGAGCTCCAATTTAATTTTCATCCTCGGGTTAGTAATAATTGAGTCGATTCGTTCTATGCGGCGAGAAGTCAGGGCAGAAGCCGACGCGTCTGCTTCAGGCCTACGTAATCGATTCCTTTTAATTGATTATTTCAACTCTCACATCAGGTTGTACATATATGGTCAACTGTCTATAAATGAAGAACCAATCTCCATTACTACTAACTTTGTTGAAAGCTACGTCAGTACTTACCTTTCAACAACTTTCTAAGGTAAGTTAGGGACAGACACACATCAATCTTGAAGCTTGAGGAGTCGGTAATCTCTGAGGTCATTATTAAATAAATTTTCTTATTTATAATAAATAATTTCATTTCAAACTGATATAAAAAAACTTTGAATAAAAAATAACTGGAATTTTGCGATGTTATTATCTCACACACAAGAATTGGTCACAGTCGTCAACAATGGCAGCCATACACGACTACAGCGAACCACCTACATCATATGGAACGTCTGTCGGCGCGCCACAAAGCCTCTCCACATATACAAATAAATAACATCGGAACAACAAATATTTTAATAACCAGCTCTAAAGAATTGTTGAACGCTTCGTTACGAGTACATGCGTGACACACAGAGCCGTCGTTTGTCGCGTAGCAGCGCGTTCGCCACCTGCGTACCTCACTACAAACTCACCTATTCCGCACGCAGTTGTCACCCCAAACCACACGCGCCTAAGTGCCGTTTTTGTATTCAGTTTTGCACGTGCAGATACGTAAACATGGACAGGCGGCATGACCAACGTCAGAGTATATGGATTCAGCGATGAATAGCGCTCTTTTCGAAAACATAAAGTTTTATAGCGGCATAAGAAAGAGCGGATGGAAAATTGGAAAGGTAAGCGTGAAATGTGGCAGATGTGTCGTCGTAAAACGGACACTCGGTCGTTTCACACGCAGGTCTACATTCTACAGAGCCGAAGTACCTACAGCGTGATCCTTTACTGACAATATTGGCCATTGACATACTTCCAACAGAAGCTACTAGCTGATGAACTCATATAATGAAAATTGTTTAAGTAAAAAAGTACATTAGCTTTTGTATACATATTAATAATGATTAATTAAGGTTTTATCACACACATTTTATTAAAACAATACTTACTGTGGATATAAGTATTCGTTACAATTATGCAATAGTACCTATATGTGTAGGAATGTTCTATCCAAATTCAAAGTATTATATTAGATTTGATAACACATAAAAACTAATAAAATTGCCTCAATAAATTATGATTTATGATGTTGACCAAACGCAGTAGCAGTTATTATTAAAAATCTGACTGAGACGAGTTCGCAGGTATGCATAATCTCTATCAGGACGATATTTTATGGTCCCTGACATTTACGGGAGTACATATAAATACATATTCTTACATCTGTTATAATATGGGGTGGTATTTTAGTTACTAGACTAGTTATCTAGTACGATATAGTAGGTACAATATTATAAATAAGTACGAAAAGCCCCCAAATATGTATTAAATTATATTTTTCCATTTATTTGTACTGGCATAAAATATTCCACCACACCTTTCCATCCATTCCTACCTAACAGCTAACATATCTCACTTCGCCGAATTATGAGAACAGCCTACAACATAACCCACTTAGAACTGATTTTGAAGTTTCTATAATGGATATGTAAATAATCGGACATTTGGTAGATTGCTTAATTATGTAAGTTGATATAAGTCAGTCACAAGGTCTGTTGAATAAAATACATATATATTAATAAACGTGCTACTTACAGTGTCTACAAAGATTTTGTTTCCCTTAACAACAAAACACAAAGCGTTTCTGCAAATCGTATTTTTTTATAATTTTCTGAGCATTCTGTTTACTTATTACATTTATTTTTAGATTTTAATTCATCGCTTCCTTCATCTAATTTTACCATTTATCCGTGAAATGCTTGGAAGCTTTTACATGCGGCGAGGTTTTTAGAAAATATATTTTACGCCCTCGAATTTAACAAACTTGAAAATTACGTTTACGCGAACTTTGTATTAATTAATATCTATCTCCACTGTCTCTACTATATAATAACTACGTATAATACATATCTATATCTATTGTTAATAAACCTTAAACTTTTCTTAAATAATAATCAACCTCCATCTAGCGCCTATTGCGCCTCCTCTAGTGATTTGCATTTAGCACCTTATAGAAATATGTAAAATGCGTCTCATATCAGTTATTGGCCAGTCAAAATCTTGGTCACGTTATTGATATGTCTAAGTTTGAATGTTACGTCATCATTCGGCGGCCATCACAAATGAACTATATATATAAAAAATAGAGTATCATATTGTTTGTTTTTTTAAATACAAATATTATTTTGTTATTAGTTAAACACCATCGGATAGGTATACATGATTGTTTACAATTAGTTAACAAATGATCATATGAACGACAACAGTTTCAATCACATCGGATTTTAGTTACATTAATTAATCATCACGCTGAATTATACATTTCAATAGCAATACCCCGTCATTGTATAAATTATATGTATTTATAACATTTCCAATCACATAGAAACATCAAAAAAAATTGTAGTTGAAACAAAAATAAATAAAAAATATAGCTTTACTCAATAAAATAATTTTCCACGAAAACTCACACATGAAAAAATATCAGAATGAAAAATCAAAATACTACGTTCTATGCGCCTAAGCAATTGGTAGGTAGGTTCATAGCATTCTACGAGCTTTCAATAAAACAATGTAAATTTCTTCGTATTAGTCGCATGGCGTGGTTTCATGGCGAATTATTTGATATCTGTGCGCTGAAGGAGCGCTAGTGGCAATAAAAGCTGCGGGGTTGGCAGACACCGTGGCGGAGGAGTCCAGACGGACGGGCACCAGCCGCTGACACGTATGTATTTGTATGTGTCCCTGTATTGGTAGGTACAATACAATATTATGTAAGTAGTATCCATATGAAACAGAGGTTTAAAAGTTCGGAGGAAGTTGTATTATTCACAGGAGAGTAAAGGAAATGCTGTAAGATCAATAAATATCTATCTGCCATTGCGCGTCTAGGATGATTACAGCCCTCACATGGTAACTTCCTAGTGACAGTGCAGGATATTATCATTACCGAACATAGAGAAACCTGTTAACAAAAACGAAATAAGTCAGTTGTGGTCCACAAAATGCTAAAAAACTTGTGGAGTTCGCAAATTAGAAAACTCACTTAACAGCCTACTGTTCAGAACTTATTAACTTGACAAAAAAATAAATAAACACAAGTCCAAAAGCAATAGCTGATGGTAATAGCTTCGCTTACAAATATCGATCACGAAATAGCCCGCTTTCATCTCATACGGTTTTTCGCGTCGTTTTGGCCCCGAATCCATCAATTCTCGTGATGGATGGACCATTGGACCTGACTCGGGCAATCGAAATTCAAATTCGCTAAATCTTCCCACACGGCATCGAAAACAGGTCGGGTCGTTAACAGTGTACGCACGCCGAGTCGAACGCGGTGTTTCTGTTTTTTTCTGTTTGCTCTGGAGATATTCGCCCCGGGGCAGTGCGGGGTGCGAGCTGGGCGCGCGGATGTGCGGGCGGGTGAGCGGGACGGGAGGCTCGGATCGGCGCAGACGCACGGGCAACAGAGGCGTGATTACAGGGCTGTGCGCGGCTAATCACTCCAGCAACACGGCCGAAACGATACGAGGCCTAGTACAGTTAACAGATATTTACCAAACCACTCCATTCTGTTTTCTATTAGGAAGATTTCTATTCCTCAAACTATAAAATATTTTATGACCTTCACGCTGAATTTACATGAATGTTAGTAAATCTAAAATATTTTTCTATTAATAATATTTTTTTATAATGAATTGATATCTCGATTCTTTATCTTCTATCAATGTAATTTCAATGCACCTACCTCTGAAATCTGAATTCACCACTTGCCACGCCAGTGTTTTCATGCGCACTTTCCCGCAGCCGTGCATGTCCATCCCGCTCATTGTTGTTAATAACAAACAAGACAAAAATCCGCCGCCAACTACACACGTTTCACATCGCGGCTCGATAACGCATGGAAATATGATGTGCCTTGTCTCTTACGTCTCTTGCTGCCTCAAAGGTTGTTTTAACAGTTTTAAACTGAGTATCGGACTTGTTTATGCCTTTGTAGACTTGGCTTTTGAGGTGAACTCGTCAGTTTTGTATGAGAGTCGCATATTTGTTCCAGAAGTGACAGATAAATAGGAATGGCTTTATCAACCACTCATCGTGCTAGCATGCATGATGAATAATGTTGTAATATCGGTCAGTACGTATGTATACATGCTCTGATTGGGTTCATTAAAAGGTATTTTCACATTATAGATTTTTCTTGGACATTGTCTGTTTTATCGTAACGTCATGCTTGTTGTTTCTTACTGACAATTATTTTTAAAATCACGAATTTATTACATTTAAAGGAACATACATAAACTCCCGCCTTTTTCTGACAGGTGTAGACAGAAACTAAAGACCGCCACTTGCTACGACTCTTGCATACCTCTTTAGCTTCTACAAATTCACCCATCTTTTCATATAAAGTCACTAACGTATATCACTTACACAAGCTTCATCCAATTTATCAAGATTATGAAAGAGAACTTTAAAGATTGTCGAAGAAGTTTTAACCCGTCAACCGTCAACCCCAACCGGACCTAAGATTAACTACCTAAGTATTATCATTATAATTGATTTCTGAACGAATAATAAATTGATGAGAGATAGAGAACTGATCATTCTAAATATTGTTGAGGTTGGAACTATTCAGTACAGTAACAAAATTATTAGGTATTACTATTATTAAAATTATTTCACTTGCATGTTGCAAAAGATTAAAAGAAAACCGTATAACATTTTTATTCCATAACTTACTTCGTGGGTAAGAAAAAAAGTATAAACAACATTAGCGGCAGCTTCTTTCTTTGTCATTCAGTGGAACTGATTTTGCATCATTACAGGCGACGTAAGATTGATTCCCACACAAAGGCGCTGTCAAGCTCGGCGGATGAATAAAACGCAAAACGCGGGCTTTCATTGTTGTTATAACAAAATGAAGTCGTAATGAGTAGGAGTGCTTGCCGCGACCGCGGCACCGCCTCAATGTGAACAAAATGTCGCGCGATTGAATTAAAATTGCTTCAATATTGTGGCTTTAAAATGTTGACATTTGACAAGCGTTGCTGACGCCTGTCGCCGTTGATGGGTCGCAGGCGCGGGCGCAGCGGATAAGCTTCGACGACGCACATAAATACATAGTAATTTTTGATTAACATTTCTAATATAGGTATATAAGATTAGAACAAGATTAATTATGGTGACATCTATTTAGTTTTACAAATAGTTCTTGTGAATGTGAATTACAAAACTGACATTCAACGCTAAATAAACATTTTTCTTTCATTTTATTTATAAAATATGCGTTGTCACTGACATTTTTAGGTTTTATTTGTTTATCCTCATTTCTTGCTCACATTAACTGAGCGTTCTGTGTAAATTACCTGTTATGATGATGTCAGTGTACTTTATTTATTACACCTATATATTTAGTCTAGCTCTTGATTTATTCTGTTTTCATATTAAAATTCCGTCCGTCATTAAATAAAATTAAATTAAGAGATCGCGCTTGGAACGGGACAGCACTAATTGCATAAAATCCCGGTAAATTTTGCACAACAAAAACTGGTATTCAAATTATACAAGATTATGTTTAGTTAGATTTAAAGCGACGGCTATTATTATAGACGAGAATCAAGTTTTTTGTCAGTTCTATGTGGGGTAATTATGGGTAGCTCCAGTAGTCTAATCTAACATTTGAATAAGTATTAGTTTAGCCTCGTCGTAAAGAAAATATATGTTTTAGATATTTACTTCATATTTCATCTATTTAAATAATTATTCGACTAATGAACACAAACTCAAACTTTTATTGCGTTCATGTGTTGGTACAGAATGGTGTCTAGTGCTTTAAATAAACCCAATAAGGGCACTGCAGCATGGTATATAAGTAATCGATGGTATTGGTTAATTCTTGCTATTTAGCTTCTTGCTTGCTATTTCAAGTGTGAATTGTTAAAAAAGTTGTCAGTAGCAGCCCGAAGTTTGGTTTAAAGGTTGTTTGACAAGTTCATCAAGTAGCACACCTGCCTATCCGTTCGGAAAATGCAAGTGTTGTGATATGAGTCATATTTGGGTGCAGTTTTTTATGGGATAACTCGGAAAACGAGCAGGCGAGCTACCTGATGGTAAAAGTAGTCGTCGCCGCCCATGGACATCTGCAATACAAAAGGAGTTGCCGAGCCTATTTAAGGAAAAGGAAGGGGAAACGAGAAAAGGAGAACGAAGGGGACCGAGGGAGGAAATAGACCTACAGCGCTTCATACTCCCCGAACGAAACGCAACAGTATGCATACTGCTACTTGACGTGGTCGTCGATATTGTGGGAGGCTAGTACTTCCAGTTCATACAATGTTGCGCTAAAACTTCATTACAATAATGGTCACGTCTCTAAACACATAATTCATGTATGTTTGTTCACGGTTCAATGCAAACGAATGCGGGCAACCGTGTCCGTGCAGTTTTTAATGTTAACAATTAACTAATGTCAGTAATTAGCAAACGCAATGCAGACCATGCAAGCGGTGTGATGTTGATGGATGGATTTATTTATGGTCTACAGAAGACTAGTTTGTATACCTCGTTCAAGAAACTAAAGGACAGAACGTCTTTTTCCATATTCAAAATTTTCTGGTACCTATATTTATACTAATAATATACTTAAGGTAACGTTTGTGAGTTTGTGACGTTGTAGGGGGTATCTCTGGATCTCAGATCAAATAAAAAGTTAAGATGGAACTTTTCGAACAAAGAAGTGAGGCCGGCTAAAACTACGCCTAGCCGTTTACAAACACAATTTTACACTATATAACAACACCGAAACTACGCCTTATCTTGTCAGTCGAGCTTTCGATAGATTGATAGCTCGAAATAGTTAGATAGATTGATCTGAGCTCTGGCTCTACTGAACGGATTTTGAAAATTCTTTCACCAATAGAAAGCTACAACATTCCTGAGTGACCTAGGCTATATTATCCCGTAAAATGAAAAGAAATGTAGGTATAGTCCACGCGAGCAAAGCCGCTGGCGGAAAGCTAGTAAAACATATAATTCCAGTCCGGTTTCTGTTTCATATAGGTTTGGTCTTTTTGGAACACTTTGACAATGAACAACAATGACAATGATTATCTCAATCAATTAAATACAATCACTATCATTGTTAACATCAACTTCAACGTACCAACTAAGTACCAAAAAATTAAAAAGCTTACTAGCAATTTAGACTTTTAACTATCTACCCTTACTTCTCCAAGTAACTGCGGGTATTTTTCAGTGTAATCAGGTACGTATATGCCAATGCCAGCAAAAAACAATTCCTCTAGAATCAATGCATGTTTGGGAATTGTGAATCATATTATGATTCACACAATGACTGCCTCATTGGTCTAGTGGTCCTATACGCGACTGCTACGCTAGAGGTCCTGGGTTCGATCCCCGGGTCGAGCAAAGTGTTATTGGGTTTTTCTATGAAATTCCCAGTAGCAGCTCGGAGTCTGGATTTGTGCCCGGTTAATGGCAATAGGCTCGCCGCCTATTACATGGAACCTAAACATACCGGTGAAATGTGGGTGTACATTGGGACACCTCTGCCTAACCCTTCGGGGAATACAGGCGTGATGGTATGTTATGTTATGTTATTATGATTCACCTAAATCGACCTTCTGCGTCTGCGACTATTGAATATCTCTATTTTAAAAAACAAAACACAAATAAATATTGTTTTTAAGATCAGAAGTTCCTGACTACCACGATTTTACCCTTCAGTTGTGTATATTTGAAATTACATAATTTAGCTCATATTTTAGGTATAAAGAATCACACGATATGTGCAGAAATGTTATTTTAAATTATAAGAAAATATATTTTATCCCTTTTTTAATAACTTTTATGTTATTTTATTTGTTCTCTGCAAATGTGATAGGATTATTACGAGCACAGGAGTCTAAAAATTCTACATTACCTATGTTTATATTTGTTTTTATATCAATAGAGTACATATTATTATTATATTGAAAGTGGTTTAAAATCATGAAAAGGTACTTTCATTTCATAACAGGTTAGGCAGCGGTGTACTAATGTACACCCACACTTCGCCGGTATGTTTAGGTCCCATGTAATAGGGGGCGAGCCTATTGCCATTAACCGGGCACAAATCCAGACTCTGAGCCGCTACTGAGAATTTCATAGAAAAACCCAATAACACTTTTCTCGACCTGGGGATCGAACTCAGGACCTCTAGTGTAGCAGTCGCTCTTAGGACCACTAGACTCATGACGCAGTCAATTTCATTCCCTAAAACATAAACAGGGAACTAAAATCTCCGCGTCACTCTTCAAGGCTCAGATCAAATAAAAAGTTAAGATGGAACACACGCTCACATGTATACCGAAGCTACGCCTTATCTTATCAGTCGAGCAGAGTCGAGCTATCGCTACACGTCTATCAAAACGTCACGGCAAGGCGTAGTTTTAACCGGCCTCTCTTCTTTGTTTGCAAAGTTCCATCTTAACTTTTATTTGATCTGAGCGTCAAGGCTCCTAAGTCCCTAAATGCACCCAAGTTGTTTCGGTGATATTTCAGACTTCTGAATCAGTACTGCGTAAAAAACAGCTCTATAGAATACAGCATAAGGATCAGTTTTGTTTTTAATATTTTAGTTGTTCAATAGACTGTAAAAGCGTACATGTAAGATAATAATACATAAAAGTACTTCCGAGCATTATAAATATTGAAAATGTTTTTAGGCATCATACTAGGTAGATCGACAATGGCTGCACGATTTTGACATATGATATAGGTTACATTTGCAACGAGTTGAAGCGATAATTTCAAGTATCATTTCATCAGAATACAGAATTAAATGTCAACCTATTTATATGTCGACTTAATACGAGCAGTTTTAGAATGAATATGTTATATAATTTAAAAATTTATTTCGGCAATAAATATGATTTTGGGGATATTGAAACAGGCAGATATTAGTGAACATCGTATGAAAATCCGTGCAGTACTTTCTGAGATTATCCCGAATTAACACAAACTTATCGCGGCAGGGAGTTTAATTAATAATAGCATCATCATGAAGAGCAGAGTAGGTATCTCTCTGGGCAGTTGATCAATGCAGAAACGTATATCGTACGGCTTAAAACAGCTGATCAAAGTAACCGACGGACTGTCGTCGTAGTGATACTATGGGCCAAAAAATCCTCTATAAAAAAATTAAACTGAGTTATTTGTCTTCGATGCTGAAACTAACCGTAGCAGTACAAACTAATCATATGACAATCACGACCGATAATTATACGTGAGTAATTCTTCTACAACCTCGCTGCTGAACCTCGTAATTAGACCGATCATAGCGACGGTGACAGTTTAAAATTACTTTCCATGTCATAAAAATGTCAGTACCTATCGCAAACTGACATCATTTTGTTTCGTAGCCATTTTGGGGACAGCTACAAGTATATTCGTAGACTCGTAGCACTCGTAGCTTGTAGCACGACCTACTTGAAATTACGTTTCGCTACAGTTTTCTCAGGTTTATCAAGCTACTATTTCATTTATCTATGAAATTCGCCGTAACACTTGCAGGTTTAAATTATTTTGTATCTGGTTATTTTGCTAAAAATAGGGCAATAGATGTTAACACATAAAAGATCAGTTCTATTATTTAGGCAAATGAAAAATACGGTTTTTAAATAATACACACGCAATTCCTCAATATTATCTGATTTTTTTATAAATGTTTGGATAACATACTACCCCCAACCCCATTTTAAAATCGCGATTTATCTTATTTGACGTAGACGAAGTTGCGTTGGTCCGGTCATACCGGCTAACTAGGTTATTGTATAGCTGTAGGCTCGGCTTAACCCTTCGGGGTTCAATACACATCCTAATGAAAATCACCATTTAATTGTTCTTAGCTTGAGAATAAATAATAAAGTGAAGATTTTTAATTATTTTAATTGGTGAAGTGAGATGTTTTTCTTAATGGTTGACTTTAGATTTCCCTGATAAAGATCTAAGTCTCGAGTCTAAGATGGAGCTCGCAAATTAAGTATGCCACTACCCTTGGCACTTACCATGTTGGTTAGAGCCAAGGGTTAGTTAGAACAGAAGATAGGCGGCTATGAGAATGGTAGCTAGTCAAGCACAGATAAAAGACAGACTAAGATTAAAAAAAAAGTCTTTGATACAGATTTTTTTTAATCTTATTTTTAGGGGTTTTTGTCAGTACCTAAGTGATTACCTCTGTACGTGCATAGATGGAGTCTAATTTTTTTAGATGATGTGTATTTAAGCACAGATATCTACTAACTAAAGTATGAAGTCGCCACGTGTGTTGGTGTAGATCGCATACGTGTGTTTCATAGTTAATGAACCAGTGTCTACAAAATTGCCATAAAATTAAAAGTACATGCTAATAGAAACTCTAAATGTCTGACGGGTTTCTGCGGTAATGCGCGCAATCATCAGTGATTACTTAGAAACTAATTTGTGGAGGCGGCGCGGTGCGCAGGCGCCGCTGAAGGCGTAATGTGCAAATAAAGACAGGGTGCGCGCCCGGCTCAACGCGCGCCGTTTGTCAACCAACCTGTTTTCTAGTCCGTTTGTCAATATTTGTAAGCTGTACGATGTGTATACAGGGTGGATTAGCCTTCTGTAAATATGTATGTTTGTATAAGTTCGAGATTTCTTATTTAAAAAAATATTTACAGAGGACTGATTGCATATCTATAGGCACAGGTCACACAGGTGAAGTTTTTTAACAAGTAGTGTATATTTAAAAAAAATATTCGAAGCCCAATGACGTTACGCTGCTAGATGAATAATTTTGAATCTTATAAATTATTTAGGCTATTCGTATTCTACCACGATAGCATAATGCGAATTCACAAACTTCATTGCATATGCACCGGATTTGTACTTAGTAAATAGTACACTAAGCACTACGCACTAGTCTGTAGTGTTACGTAGGTACTCCATAAATATTTGTACTTATACTTAAAAAGTTAATCTCGAATTATATTTATCTACTCATTTATCAATGGGTAAAAGACACACATCCGTCATCCTAGACGGATTATCGTAACGTTGTAAATAAAATAAGTAATCTAAAATACATCCTGTATAGAAAATATACTTTCTGTCATTTAACTCTATACTTAACATTTGAATACGTGGGATAACTACTGAATTATATTCTACTTTAAACAAATCGTCATCTGCTGTCCTCACACGTATAATCAAAGTGCCATAAGTAGGCGAGCTCATATATTTAGGAGCGCATCCTTTCGCTTTTTTACTACTTTTTTTGTTGCATCAAAGCGGTACGTATAAGGCCATTTTCACACTAAATTAGCCAGACTTAACGTTAACATGCAGAATGCAGAAGTAGTGTTAGTTTGTTGGCACTTTATGAGATCAGTTTAGGATACATCAAAGCAAGCCGTCTCTATCAGTAGAGCTTCGCAGCTAACGCGAGAAAATTAACAGCTAATAACTCTAAACTTTTTTATTCCCCGAAAAAACATTGACATGTTTGTGAGTTCAATATATATATGTTAGAAATTCGTGTGTATGGTGATACTAATAATGCTGCTCGGCTAATGGATCCTTCTATTAATCCGGTAGTTAACAAAATAAAAAGCAATCAACAATTTAGACTTCGCTAATTATAAAAAAGCAGAAACGGTAGTTAGTATTTATTGAACGTTTATAGATCCGTTAATTAATTGCAATAAAACTAATAAAATATACACTTTATCACTTTTGTAGAAACCAAAAATAACTTCACAATTACACGCAATTTAGTAATAATAAGCACTTAAATTTATGCAAATGTTTCTCTCTACTAATTGATAGACACCATTTATTAGTTCGCGTGCAAACATTAAATAAATCGCTGACCAGTGACTAACGTAAAGTTACCAACCATTTGTCTAATGGATATCAATACCCACTTCCTTACATGCAACAATGACCGTTCTGAGAACTTTAATCACGAAACAATTAAAAACAATCGCTGAAGAAACAATGTCGGAACCAAAAAATATCACTACAAGTGAAACGAATCATAAAACGTGTGTCGTAACAACAAAATATCACAAATAACGAAAATATAAGTAACAAAAATAATAATAAAAAGACACAAGCTATAATATTCAAAAACCTATACCTACTTCTAAGGCAAATCAAACAAGTTAAGAACTCCAAGTACCGATGCACTTCTTCGTAACATTATGGCTCATTACAAGGTAGGAATGCAACAATAACAAACAGGAATGAATTAACAATAGTTACCTACGTGTCAAGTCCCACACACTCGGCATTACAAACATGCTACAAAAAAGAGGTCGCATCCTAAACGCGCGCCACAAAAACTACGGAGTACAAAACGGTATCGGGCGGCGAGTTCAAAGGCACCAGCGACCACTCATTTCACACCATCAGCGGCCGCCGGCAAGCTATCTTCTACCCTGCCATACGTGACCTAATGGCAGCTCGACCACAGTATACCACGCGACCGTCGTAGCCCACACACGACAATTTATACTCTATCTGCCACAACACAGTGACGTTACTACGGTCTCGTCTATTCACAGTTACGCCGTATTGTACAGTTTTCCCAATAATGGAGCAGACACAATACCGGATTTGTGCAAAAAGTGTTTTTAGCAAACAATTAGCAGTTAATGATCGTAAGGACATTACGGCTAGAAAGACGATTATCTACTCAGTAGTTTCGACAGCCATATTTTAGAATTCCGTACTTCGTATAAATCCAAATTTTATTTAGATATATTATGACGGTACGAAGGCTATTATTCAGTACCTCATTGATCTAATGGATGCAAACGGGGCTGCTGTTTGGGAGGTCAAAAGGTTTAACTTCCAGGTTGAAACAAGTGTTGTTGTGTTTTCCCATTCAATTCTCAGTAGCAGCTCGAAGTTTGAATATTTGCCCGGTTACTAGCAGTAAGGTCGCCCCCTATTACATCAGACCTAAAAACATTTGAACGGCGAACTGTAGGAGCACATCAGTATACCTCTGCCTATCTCTTCGGTATACAGGCTTGATAATATTTAAATTTATGGCATTGTATGGTATGCTGTTATTCGTTTCCTGTCATTTACGATCTTTTTGATTTGAAATGATTCACTATTTTGAAGATGCAAGTTTTTTTTTTAATTGAGTTCTCAATTATGATTGTAGAACTATGTAAAATTTATCCGTTTATCACGTTTCCACAGCTATTTCTAATAATAGAATTATCATAATATTAATTGATATACCTACCTAATTTGAAGCCAGGTCAATCAGGTTTATATCAACAATTCTTCCCAATGAAACATAGCGAAAATTCTAGCCATTTTCCCTAATGTGATAAGAGCAGAACTTCTAAGAAATGTTTCGGTAAATAACATAACATACCATCACGCCTGTATTTCCGGAAGGGTTAGGCAGAGGTGTACTCAATGTACACCCACAGTTCGCCGGTATGTTTGGGTCCCATGTAATAGGGGGCGAGCCTATTGCCATTCACCGGGCACAAATCCAGACTCCGAGCTGCTACTGAGAATTTCATAGAAAGACTCAATAACACTTTGCTCGACCTGGGGATCGAACCCAAGACCTCTAGCGTAGCAGTCGCGATTGGGACCACTAGACCAACGAGGCAGTCTGTTTGTTTCTGTAAATTTTACAGGAAATAGCTATTCTGAAAAGTCATTGCTTTTTTGGCCTTTGAACTGTAGGGCGTTTTACGGATGTGGTAGATACTAATCTTTTTTTTAAAATTTACATGATATTAAAATACCACATAACATACCATCATGCCTGAATTCTCTGAAGGGCTAGACAGACAAAGACCTAAGATTTGTCTGGCCATCTTTTCAGCACCGCGGAGAGGTGACCTCAGACTCAGGATGTGAAAGTCAAAAATGAATTAATCACTCAACAGCAGATTAAATTCCACAAAAACACTAGACAATTTCTCAATAGCGTTACTTAACTTCTAACGAACACAGGAAGTATCTGAAGGGCTCTGGAAAATATATTTTTTTGCAGGAAGTCTAAGTGTGTACAAAGCACAGTTTAATAGATAATTAGGTAATAAAATAATGTATTATGTACCGTAAAGTGCGATGAATTGATAAAGAGCGTGCGGTGTCAAGCGTGAGACGTCTGTTGACGGAAGCGCAAGCGCAGAGGAATAACGCTTGGCTGACCGTAGCCATTGTGGTTTCGTCACAACGGGTTGTTTATTAAGACAAGTAACTTACCGAATTTCACCAAGCTTAATGTTTATTGTATTTTTTGTAACTACAGATTAATTAAAAATCGTTGATTCTTAGCAAAAATAAATAAATTGTATTGACTTGAGATTTTAGGTAATTACCGGTGTGCAATTGTGTCATCAGGCTATTCTTAACAAATTACAATTAATGTTTCGTTTAAGTGCAGTAATTAATATTGTTATATTGTGGCTCAATGACTTTAATAATCAAGGCTGTTCCTTTCAACCCGTAAGCTTTAGTTAATGTAGGTAACTGCTATGATTCTTTGGTATAGCATACCATGCCTGTTAAAGAATTCTTATAAGTCTGATACGGCTTGTTGGTCCTTATTTAGGTGCTTGGCTCTAGGCAAAACACCGACTACCGCTAACAATGACCCTAATAAAAATCAAAATTATGTAAGTACCTACTAACTCAAATAGCACGGTTGATAAATGTCATAAGAATGTTCATTAACAGTTGAGTAATAAGTATACTTGGTTTATAATATTGAATTAGAAACAGCTAACAAAATAGTTGCAGTGATAATAGTTCGTTATTTATAGTCATACCTTGCCATTGGATCCAATCATCATCAACTCATTTTTCATTGACTGTATCTCCTCATGGATCTCCTCTCAAAAGGAAATGGTGAGGCTCTTTTTGTTTTGTAATACTTTGGCTAGGCTTTTGAGGCCTTTTTCCAAGTAAGGCTATATAGCCCAGGCTAGTATAATGCTTATAGCATGTCATCGAAAAAGGTTTCCGATTCCGGATTCCTCACCTAATTAACTGCTCAGACTCAAATGCCCTGAATTTATACTCGAAATCTGATGGAAATCCAAGGTTTCATTCAATATACTACCGTTATTTTAAGCAGTCGTTTAAATGAATCCATATGCTAAACTACATCAAAATGAGTGGTAGGTAACCAAAATAATAAAAAGTAAAAGTATTAACTGATTCACTCACACAAAGGCAACACATAATCAAAACAAGGACAAATTATAAATAGGTGCGTATAAATCAAGCTTCGGCCAAGATTGTGTAGGGTTGGGGGCGTGCCCTTCGATACAATCGCCGGAACCACACCGCGGGACGCCACGCCATGACGCCGTCACTTCGCCGACACTCGCCCATTCACCGACATTCACCGACACACACCGACATCGGTGACAATACACCGACACCTTGATCACCATGACGACATTGTTCTTTCTCTATTGAACGATTGATATACGACGATGTGTGACATAGATTTGTTGATATTAAATTGATAGATAGATATGGTTGAATAACTAGAGTTTTTTTGTGAATATTGTTCGATTATCAAGTCATATCATTATGTTTATGAGTTGATACGGAATTAGGATAGGTTTAAGCATCTTGGAAGTAAAATTAACAGAATATAAATTATAAGAAGCGATGCACCAATGTTAGTAGGGGGAAAGGCGGACCAAAAAGCGACACTTAGGTATATTGTAATATATACCTAAGTGAAATAAAAATGACCATTCCACTTACAGTTTGTTCGAAATAAGTAAGCTGATCGGAAGTTAGCCGTTCCGAACTACCGCGGTGATAAAATCGTTTAAATAAGTGTTTTATTACATAAATATCGATATTAGTAAACAAAATAATAAGAAATGTGAAACATATACGACTCTAATTATGTTTACACCGACTCTTTCTATTAAAATTTACCACTTCTAAACAAATAAAATTACAACAGCCTGGAAACACATTTCATGGATAACTCTTACGAGATTTATGACAAATACCCTACATTATCTAATTACGAGTAACTATTAGAAAAGAATCGATAGTGAAAATAGTTATTTAATCAATCAATGTCCTTACATTCATAAGTGAATTTACATATAATATAAGGTTATAGAATTGAGAATTAATTATAGGTAAAAATAAATACTTATCCAACATTTTGAAATAATAATTCGATAAATGATTTAGTAATAAACACAGAAAAGAAAAGATAAAGATATAATTGACACTCGCTTAAAATAAAAGGTTTAAAGTAAATATTTCATGAAACTTGACAGTTGGTATTCAATGACACAGCCATGATGACGATGATGAGCTTAACTTATTATCTACTCTACAGCGAAGATATAATGGGTTTACACTCGAGTAGGTAATTGGAACATAAACTGCGACTACTTAGAATTCGTCCTAAGCTGATTGTACTTTGAAGTGGAATCGTTAGGTGTGGGATCAAAAATTCCGTAGCGAATTCATATTTAGCCCAGATTGCTGATTAAAACCATTTTTGGGGGCTTAACATGAACCCTACATCAAAGTATTTAAGGTCCAGATTGATTTAGCGATAAGTGCGGGAAAGGCTCGAGGCGATGCCGCGGCTGATATAATTAGCAGTTACGGTGTCGGGAAAGCTATAAAAACGGCAAATCGAGGGACGGACGGATAGGCACAATGTGTTATATATTAATTTCGAAATTATAGGCTATCGCGCTGCATGAAAAGGTGTTCAGAGCAAAAACATCAACAGAAGTGCTAAGAGAGGACGATTATTATTTTAGGTTCGTGTAATAATCCGTCCCGAGCAGCTGCCTCTACAAATATTTGTTGTTTGTTATGTGATTTAGACTGTTTGTAAAAACTTTGTAGGTAAAGGCTCCGGAATCAAATGAGGAAAAAAATGCTCAAACTTATTCCAATTCTTTGACTTGTGATACCCAAATGTTTGACTTCTTCTGACTCAAATTGTCTTTTCCACTTTTAGATTAAGAACTCTAATGAACTTGATAGCAAACTGTGTTGGGATGTAAATGTAGGCTTGATCAACTAAGCGCTAATTACTTACCAATTAAATAATTTGTGGTTCAAACATAACCCAGCATACCATCACGCCCGTATTCTCCGAAGGGAGCACAGGTGAACTGTAATAGCGGGCGAGCCTATTGCCATTAACCGAGCACAAATCCAATCGCTTGAAGTTGGATGAGTACCCGGTTTTTCATAGAAAAACTCAATAACACACTTTGCTCGACTTAGGAATCGAACTTAGGACCTTTAGCGCAGCAGTGGCGCTTGAGACCACTAGAGCAATGAGGCAATTATAAAATTACCTTATTAAGCTTAAATAAAATTAGAGTAGGTACCTGTGTAAGTCGGGATTTGCCAAAATAATCAACGGATATATTGATACCGGTATATATTTTTACCCCGGTATCAATATATCCGTTGATTATTTTGGCAAATAAAGTGCCTACTTGCATACACCCGTTTTAAAAGGCATCCTGTATGGAATATCTTTTTTCAAAAGGAACATCGACATTAAAAAAAACCCACAGAGTCAACAAAAAGAATAAAGTCATATAATTACTTGTATAGCCTAGTGCCGCAGGCGCATGTAACAATTAACTGCAAACATATATATATAAGTTACGTCACCACGCAGGCCCTTATGCACTTGTACAAATACAGCGTCGTAATTGTTACACGGATTTCCATAGGCATTGTTTAAATGTCGCATACATTTCATCTATACAAATAAATAAAATTAGAATGATCATTTCTAATATCAAATAGTATTCACTAAATTCAGTATTTCACTAAATTTAATGCATATGAAAGTATCTGTACTACCTACTAACAAAAAACTTTTTTTGTCTAACTGTCAGTTTGTTCTGGCTGATTTCCGAAATAGCTGGACAGATTTCGAAGGAACTCTAACTTGCAGATAGCTGGAGATATAAGGAGTACCTTGGGGTATTTAACATTACACTATGACCCATAGGAACTGAGAAAAACAACAGAAAGGGCGGGGCACAGCTAGTAAATCAATACATGGATAATGATTGTGTCATTATAATTAATTCGAAAAACATACATTTTGTAATACGGGTTGAATGTAACTTCTTAGCTACCCACTCCTACTTTGTCCAGGTTGATATAGGTATACATCACATAGATATACATCTTATATAGCCTGCTCGTATGTCGATCTATAATAAGGAAAGCTAAGGGAAATACTTGTAATAAAGGCCATTTGTTGTATTATTATCCTATCCCAGAATTATAGAACCGGTGCTGATATAAATGTGCTTACCTATATACTTAAAATATGTTTATCGAAAAAAGCGTTGTGTTTCCTTCCTTGTTACAAAAAAAAATATTTGAACTGTGCTTGTACACTAAGTACTTAAGTATAAGGAAAAAGTGGTCTACAGAGGTACTAAGGTACCTATATCTTCATTACCATATTACAACATTGAAGAAAATTCGTCTGATCCAGATATGAGGATATGACGTAGGTTTTACCATCGTTAGGCCCATCCATTCAAATGATGATCTTCAATCTATACTTCTGAACTAATATCATATAAATCTATATATATAAATCAATCGCTGTTGGTTAGTCTCGCCTAAACACAAAAACGACTTGACCGATTAGAATCATTATTTTTATGTTTTGTTTGTCGTAATACACGTGTGGTTTAAGAAGAAAAATAATAGGGAAGATCTTGAAATCGTTGTCGAGTCGGTAAACTATCGTCGCTATTCGTTCTAGCACCATACAACAACACGAAAAAGTGTAGTATATCTCAAGGTGCTTGAATGATGGAAATCTACCAGGCTGTAACCCAATCTAAGGCAGAACGAAGTTTGTCGGGTCAACTAGTAAGAAATATATTTTTTACCGTCGAGTTCGTGATTAAGAAAATTCAATGCAATTACAACAATTATTATATTGATTAAAAAACGAAATTTAGCAGTTATCCTACAGGCTATCCATGAAAAAAGACACCTGTTTTAAATATGTAAGTATCCTAACGTGAATGCAGCTTAAAGATCACAGAGGTTTTTTACATCTGTAGAAGAAGTTCCTTAAATCTGCGATTAGTTTTAAATAGTTTCGCAAATCGATACATGATTTTCAAATGTTCTTATTTTACAATAAGTAAGTATTTTCTACAAACCCTAACCTCTAAGACTGAACGCACAAAAAAGGAATCCATGAATGGGACCGCTTTATTGTGTCCGCCATGATTAGATTAAAGGTTTTTCAATGTACAAAAAGGTCAAAATGTTGAACAAGCCTATAATGCGCATTATACTGTGTAACAAGCCGCCGGGTGAGTCAGCAGAGTTGCAGGCCAATATCACGAGCTATTAGGACCACAAACGTAGCCCGACGCGCCGCATTACACCGTGAAACAGACCACCTAGAAATACCCCTTTTTGTAACTTTCTGCCACTTTTTTGTTCCACCCCACACGAAGAATATTCATGGTTAATTATATACATAGATAGTGGTATGTTCATAATTAACCATCAATTATTGTTATTATCAGTAGCCAACAAGCAGCAGGACCTAATAATTTTAAAATATTGAAAGTGTCAAACCCAAAAAGTATACCTACTTTCTTGTCTATAAATGATCAAGTTTATAAAATGATTTGCATTATTTAAATAAAACCAAGAAATAAAATTAATAAATTTAATTTGCCTACTCACTAGTTATAACAATTAAAACAATATTTACATAGGTAATAATCTACATCATGAACAGGAAAAAAACTCAGTTCTCATCACTAAAATAAATAACAATCTTAGTCTACACTAGCTAAATACAACAATATAGGTACTTTTTACTATTTTTCTTTACGAATAATAATCGTTCAGTTGGATTAGAACGGAAGGAGTGAATCTATTCAAAATATTATTAGTGACAACACGAATCGTTTACAATAATTAATCAAGTAGGTACTTATTTGTTATATTCTCTGTTGTCATAGTCATTCAATTGCTCTCTAAAATATTTATCTTGTATTCACATGATCATTATTTCAGTGGTACAATAAAGTCATTTTATTCCTCGCATCATTTCTCTATAGAACTGAGGTACATTAACCTTAAAAAAGAGATCACTTAATACTATGATGAAGCAAACAGAATGTTCAACAGTTCTAGGCCAATTATAAGCCTTGATGTTACTCGCTTTAAAGTCACAAATATTCAAAATACTAAATGCATTGTAAGTACTTATGCTGTCACTATTATGTACCTAGCGATTTCGTTGAACCAAAATACAAGATCATGGTTGAAGCCAACACACCTTCTAACAATTAATTAAATACTACAAAACAAATGTTCCACGTAAAAATTTCAAACACTATACAAAATATAAATACTATTATTGTAAGTACTTACAATCTAACATTGCACGAAACATTAGAGCAGTCAGTGTGCGCGCGGTGGGCCTGGTGTCACGCGACAGGCAGCGGCGCCGGCGGCAGGTAGCAGGGGCGCAGCGCGTGCGCTGCTGCCAACAACTCGGCGTGGTAGCGGTGCGCCGCCGCCACGTATGACAGCTCCAGCCGCGGCACTGGCATCAGCACTGGCTGTGGCGGTGATGGGGACAGACGCGGTGAATCCGGCTCCAGCAATGCCTCGATGGTAAACGCTCGTCGCGGTCTCTCACGTGGCAACATCGTGACTGTCGCAGCCTCAGGCAGCTCGGCTGGTTCTGGACTAAGTTGTGGACACACAGGTGGAGTATACAGGCTAGCAGTTGGCATCGCTGGCGGAGGCGGTGGTGCACCGGCTTGTCTTGCCAAGAATGCTCTATTGAAACTTGCAAGCGCCGCCAACTCCGCGTTCAGATTGTCTTTCTCTCCTTTCTGCAACTTGAACCTTTTGCGTCTCCTGAGCAGTGAGCCGTTCTCGAACATGTCGAAGGCCTGCGGATGCAGCGTCCAGTAGGCGCCCTTCCCGGGCCGGTCAGGACGGCGCGGCACCTTCACGAAGCAGTCGTTGAAGGACAGGTTGTGCCGCAGCGAGTTCTGCCAGCGCTGCGTGTTGCGCCGGTAGTACGGGAAGCGGTCCGTGATGAACCGGTAGATCTCTGACAGCGGCAGCATGCGCTCCGGAGAACTCCAGATCGCCATCGCCGTTAGAGATATGTACGAATACGGTGGCTTTTGGTCGCCGTAAGATTCACGCGAGGGTCGCGGCATTGTCACTTCCCTCGATGGGAGGACAGGTCAATGTTATTGATATCAGTAAGAACTACACACGGATGTACAAGCACGTCAGTCCGATGCGAGGTGTGGAGAGGAACTGAGGCGCGTTATGCGCGCCGCTGGGCCCGCCCGCCCGCTGTCGGCCGGATACAGTGGCCACACTGTGCGCACATGATTGGTGCGCACATCGTCCAATCCGAGCCCAGCACTTTCAGGTATGATGTCGGCTTTCGCTCCACTAACAAGGAATTTAAATTGATATTATGTTTATATTGCCTCCAAATATCTTTTGTGATGACACCGCTTTTTATTTAGCATATGTAAATTACGATGATACAGAAAAAGAGATTTGAATTATACACCGATTCAACGATGAATGAGTATTATTAAAAACTCCACATTATAATTTTATAATCGTGATTAGACGGTATGTTTAATTACATACGAGTATATCATACTAGATTGCAAAATTATATCTAACATCTGAGATAAATTGAAGTTGTTACTCAACTATGCTAGTTTTAAATAGTGTTACCCTTAATGATCATATTATTTTGGTAATCAAATAAAAAAAAATCTATACAAAACACATGCAGATATCTTGTATCTCGATGACAATATTTGAAGTAAAATACTGATGCAAGATGGGCTAGCTTTAGATACGATACTATGGCAGACATACGTAAGACTAACTCCAGCTAAATAGGTATGGGTATGACCTTATGAGTCTTAAGCTTAAGACAAATTTCAACATTCGGGTAGAAGCAGACCTCAAGCTTCGATGAATCGATATAACTTTGATATGATCCAATATTACAAACACCCGACAACTTCAGTGCTTTGTTGGGTCCAAATGGGCTTTTTACGACTATATTTTTATGCTCCACCAGTGTTTCCTACAGGGGCATTTTATTATTCACAATATAGTTACTAACCAGCCTATTGCTCTAATGGAAACCTGCTTATCAACCATCGTCAGTTTACGTGTAGCGCTATGGCCAAACATGAGCCCAAATAACAGCTAAGTACCGCACAATAAACAATCTCATTGCCACAATCACATACCAGACAGTTTCGAAAACGAATTCGTAATTTGTGGAGAGAAAATAAGCATTAAAAAGGAAATAATATTTTCAATTCCATGTGTTTAACAAATAAAAATTATGCTGGCACTTGCATGATCAGGATAGACATGTCAGTGAAAAATTGTGAAAATATTTTCTTATTCGAAATCAAACCAGAACCTGTTTTTTTTTTAAATCAAAATGAAAATAAGCTCTCTATACGACTTATTTCTTAATTTTCATCCCAATATTAGCATAGTTTCTAGGCAGGATACATTTTCCCATTCTCAAAATCGTTAAAATTATTATCATAATCTCAAGTTAGGCAGGCCATAAACCGCTAATTGAATATTTAATTAAAGATATATTCTAATTGGTTGCGTGGTTTGATGGGAGTGTTAGAAATACTTAGAACGCTAATATAACCCAAATGGTTCGCTTCTCCGATTGGACTCAGTATTGACTTTTAGAAAGCAAAAACGTTAATAGACGCATCGATCACGAAGTATCGTTTTTATATTATTTTTTATTGTTAAACCGTTTCCCAAATTCGTGAATGGTTTGGAGGTGAACGATCTGCCACAAAAACATGGCGGTGACATCCGACTGCCTGCACATTCACTCACCAATATAGGTATATATTTCTTTGTATATAAGTTTAACAATTGTTGTTATAGTTTTTATATATTTTTTCTTCTTTCTTCATCGGAAGTAAATGCAGTTAGCGACACGAACTTAGGTTACCTACCGACTGCAGATCGAGATTTTAGCAACAAATAATTTAATCTAAGTTCGTGTCAAGAGTATTAGACGCGCTGCAGAATACGTTTTAGTGATGTGTTTTTCCGATATTTCCTCATAAATTAAAACAAAATTTACATTTATTACACTTCTTGGCGTTCTGAATAGATATTGATTACTATTTCATTAAAAAACCGTGTTATTCGAATCGAATCTTGTGTGCTTCAAGGAATTCTACAAAAGTTTCCTAAATTAATTCAGTCAAATCACTAAGATGACCCTTATTAAATAAACTAATTTATATACCAGATTGTGAGAAATTGTACCTAGATAAGTATCCTATAGGCTAAGTGGATGGCGTGTAATCATCAAAACCTCGTATAATAACATCTTTTACAACAACCTGTATACGTTTTCATGTTTTCCTGATTTATATAATACTTATATTCAATTATTTGTGGGTGACTTCATAAAAAATATACCATTGAAGAATAATTCTTTCACAATTTCAGCTCTTTTGAAATTTCAACTAAAGTAGAAATCGCATCAGATTTGTCATGTTAGGTACCTATTCATTTGATCTAATCTATTCCTTATATAATTTTAAATCGATATTATTAAATCATATTTTCTTTGTCGATATCGTAATAGCAATTATTATACTTACCAAAGGTTAATACTTAACAACCGTGAAGTTACATAAAGGATAAAAATGACGTAGCCCAAAAACTTCCCAAAAATATGAAACTGATAAGCCGTTAAGGTAATATTATAATTGGAATTAAATTCGTATCGATACGGATATCTTCCCATTTTGTCATGGAAAATAAATCTTGATTCTTGAAATTTAAGATATATTTTTGGTTGTCCCTGGTATATTATTAGTCGTTTTAATAACGTGTTTACGCGGGCATCAGAGTATCGTAGGTCCGAGAGGGCTCGTCGCTCGAGTGGTGCGAATTCGTCACGGATGCTTATCGAGAAGGCAGTCGATAAAGGCGGCCTGTCGATGTTTTATTATTACAGGGGCCCGTGGTAATCACGAGCCTACGCTCTGCTTTCGACGAGACCTCGTGGGACTCATTAAACTGTTCCCCGGTAATTTTATTACAGAAACGTTCCCGAAATATGATTGTAGCTAAGTGAATGTTCTCTTCGTCTCTGTTGAAATGATGAAAAGGAATTCAAATTATTTGTAATTTTATCATAATCTTTTCCTGTGAAAAAACTATCTAGACTAGATTTTAGCAGTAGGTACGAACAGCTAAAATTGTTTCACGGGCGGTTAATATTTTCCTCGTTTATCGCTCAGTGTGAGACAGTTCAACCATCTGGGCTAACCCTAACTTTTACTCTATTTAGGTTTCAATTATGAAGTTGAAATATTTTTCCTTACAAAATTTTTGAAGAAAGAGTAAGTGTTGGCAGTGCTCGGCAAATATTTTAGTGACAGCTCGGCTATTGTGCGGACGCAACACAATTAATTCTAAGCAAGTCCGCAGCTACTCAAAAAAGCTCTCAGGGTGCTTTCGTCATTACTTGCATATTTTTTGTTCCAAGTAGATCGAATTTTTTCGCGCGCCCTCGCGATTTAGCCACAGGGTGATTTATGATAAAAGTTATAAGCGGCATTTTTAATATCAACGAGCCTTTTAAGCCATGGCCCTTTGTAGATGCCGACGAGAAGATAACCTAATTAACAAACGTTATATATCATTGGACAGAGCGAGCGCAAATATGAGATTTTATTTATTAACCGGCATCGGAAAATGGTAATGGATGTGGGGGATGCGGCGAGGCTGGCTCGTATATTCATTCGCACTTAATTGCTTCTTATCTTTCACCTACAAATCGACGAGATCACAATTTGTATGTATAACTGGGTATGGATATCGAGGGATGGTGGTGTACGCCTACACTGCAGCGTCACGGCGGAAGCCAAACCGCGACTACCTAGCTATCTACACTCGGGGCAGTTTTAACACTGTAGTTATTCTCGCGGTTTTATACTACACAACCGATATAACATACCTACATCCACCACTTTCAACAAAACTCCTTTTATATACCTATTAAAATAATGAAACATTCATTTGCACAACAAGTTTCAATTTAGACTCGATACATGTAACTATCTAATGTAATTACGTATTTAAATTAAATTTACTACTTATTCGAAATCAATTTCGTAGTGATGAGATTTCGGGCAATTTTAATGAAAGTCAAGGACTAATAAATTATTAAATACAAAAAAAAATACATCTGCGTTCTATTGTAACGTCCACTCTTAAGTTACATAAACTAGTGAATAAAACAATTGAACTGAGAATAAGGCACTCACGTAACGATTTGTTATTTGAAAGCTCAACCAAACCATCTCGTTACTCAATAGACGATTCCCCTCGTACCTATAACATAGACGCAGAATTCCTTTCATGCAAACCTAACCTTTAACTGCCTTGTACTGAAATCGTGTGAAACAAAAATGCATACCTAATTTTATTCTTGCTGTAAGGTATACACCATATGTCAGCGTTAAACAGAATCCGATTATTGTTATTGAATTACATATCAAAGATTGCGTGTACCGACCGAAACATAGTACAAAAAGGTTCAATTACTCAACTCTACGAGTAATTAATGGCTTATCAAATTAGTTAAGTGATTTATCGCTGCCCACAGTACCCAACCATCTATTGAAGTTCATTGGTGTGATTTATGACCCTAATTGTGCTTTCTATTTGCCAATCATGTAGTTAGCCGAAAAGTAATGGGTTAAACTGTAAATTTTTATTATCACATGTTTTTTTATTTCTACACATTATATTATAATACTTCGTGCTTCGTCCTCGAGATTAGTACCTACATGTAGTAACGCCTTTCGGTGGTACCTACTGCTCATCCCTAGTTGAGAATATCATCTATAGTTTTCTCTTTTTACTCTGTCCCCGCGCCAAGCCCTGCTGTTATTCGCGTTTTTAGTGCGCTACCTATATATAGCTCATCACTAAAAATTTACTCATAGCTGGTTTTTGAGAAAATTGTCCTCGTTAACAGATTAAGCCGATTTAACTAGACTTTTCTTATTCGAGATTTTTTTCAATTCGTCTGTTACTTTCAGGTGGCCAGACAATAGAAAAATGAGACGGTAAATTCTAGTCTTTAGTTATCTATAGATTTTCCTGGCCGAAGTTAAATCTGCTTTTTTCTTTGATCACGTGAAGACTGTCAGTCATATCGTAATGGACGCTTTAAGATATTTTGGACGGCGCAGATGTAGTAGCGGGTTGCTAATTCAGCACCGTGCCGGTTTTATCAACCTGTTTAGTTTACTTGCTGGGAACACGCCAGCTAACATACTTGGGATGTGTAATTTAGTAATGGTTTCTAATCGTATCACTTTTCTGTTTAGACAATTTGTTAATGCCTAAGACAATTTAGGATTTAACTATTAAATTAATGAAACGCAAAGTTGCTGGTATAATTATCCCATCAGTACAAAATTCAAATATTTTTTAGAGGTTATGTTGTGATCCTATAATGTTAAAAACTATACTGTAATATTCTAAAGGGGTAAAGTTTGTGAGTTTATGAGTTTGTAACGTTGTGAGTTTGTGACGTTGTAGGGGGTAATAGGTATCTGGATCTACTCAACTGATTTTGAATTCCTTTCACCAATAGAAAGCTACATTATTCCTGAGTGATAGGATATAACTCCACGAGTTATTTGACTGCCTCGTTAGTCGTAGAGGTCTTGAGTTCGAGCCCCAGATCGAGCAAAGTGTTATCTGGATTTTTCTATGAGAATCCGAAGTCTGGATGTGTGCCAGGTGAATGGCAATAGGCTCGCCCCATCGAAACATCAACTTCAATGTTTTATAAATGTTTGGTGATCACATCCTCTTCCAATTTAAATAGGACCAAACGGGTTTACCCTCCTAAACAAAATACAGTTTATGAATAATGGAGTTCTGAGTTAATAAACAAAAAATAAAACCGCATTGAGAACGTCTTCCTTTTATGAAGTCGGTGCAAAAACCAAGCGTGTATCCCTGCACTATGCACTAAAAGCGTGGGTAGAGGAGCTCGTGTATCGTTCCACCTGCACCGAGCCTGAGTGCCCCGACTGACGGCCTTTATTTATGTATGCCGACCTTTGAGAACCCCTCGTATTGTGTCTGTTATGAACCATCAGTATATGCGTACCTATCATGTTAGGGGTGATGAAGTACGCTACGTTCACATAATTATTTATTTCTACAGGATTGAGTTCACAAAAGAAATAAAAGTTTCATGCTCAAAAAATTTTGTTTTTTTCGTAACGTTTGTCAAGTATAACATCAAACATTATTAAACTTAATATTATGTAACTACTAAACTCATGGTTTAAGTTACTTTTTTTGAAGACCAAAAAATCCTCCTGGATTGTCTGCCACCTGCGAAGGCGGCCAAAAACCTAACTTGTCTTTCGTTACGCTATATCTAGTCACGGCTTTAGGATTCGTGACATTTGCCAGTACCATGAGAGACCCTTTATGTAGGCAGGTAGAGTAAACACCCCATCGGAAATATCTAGGTATATCTACGGCATGCAACATGATTTCAAAGTCAGAGGCCTTTCGATTCGAAAGACTCTTCCATAACCTGCGATAAATACAATCATATGTAAGTGGTCAAACTGATTTCTGTTGGCAAACAAATACTTACCTACAATAAAAAAAACATGTACTTAGCGATCAGACGCATGATTTATTAAAACGCCAACTCCAATAAAGCAACTTCTTTTGAAACAAACTGATTAACATTGCCTTAACACAAAAAAAAAACTAGTAGCTACTTACATGAAAAACAAAACAGTTGAAGTTTATGTTAGTTTTCCACAAAGCAACGGCTGAGCAAACGAAGTCGTAGTCACGTCAAGGCGATGTTATCACGACACACACACTCTCACTAAACAACAAACATACGCCACGAAACTCTACCTATTATCATTTTAGCTTTACATTGCGCCTCTAAACTACAGAATTAAATAACCAGTTTCAAGTAAAACAGCAATGTACATTAAGCATCGTTTTCATCGTTGGTCTGACCAAAGTTTATAATACAGGTTGGCGGAAACGGAAGCACCAGGTTGTGCTGTAATGAATTTGCGCGGGCGGGCGCCGCCCTAGGAAAATAAATTGGTGCTTAGTTGTTTTATTTTAAAAGACTTCAATTGACTTTAATGAAAAAGCTACTCATTTATATTCTTAAAAGTGCTGCGAACATCGGATATCTATTTAAAATTCATTATTACATTAAATAAGATATCTTTTGTCAATATTAAATCACTGTAAAATTGAGTTTTACCTAAAAACATAGATTTCTTATCGCATTGTATAATCAACACTCCAACAAAAAAAAATGTATTCAGTTCGGAATGAATCTCATAACCGTTAACTGAAATAAATCTGCAATGTATTTTATAATTTTTTGTTACAAATATCAGATTTATTATTGTGGATTAAGACCTAGGCTTTTTATAACGTTATAAATTTAATTTAATTTGCGCCTTAAAAAACGTATTAAATTGGTCTTTATTAAGCTAAACAAAAAGTGACTCACGTGATGGGCGCATAAAAAGGTAACAAAGCGAGGACCGTTACATGGCAATTGTACGAAATTCAATTTGTGTAGTCGGGGCCGCGCGCCCGCGCCACCGCAGCGCCAAACACTAGCGCCGTGAATAACAATTATTGTGTTGATTACCGCACCGCGCCGCGTCTAATAATTCACTCTATGGCCTAAACTATGTAATTACGCGGATGGAAACGTCGGCTCACCGTTTGAGATAAAAATCGTAGTGGCCCAGCCGCGGCCGGCCGCTCGTTCCTACTGCCGCCCTCGGTAATTGCGGCCTTTCGTACAAACAACATAAACATTTATTTTGTTATGATCAACCAAACGTGTTGTTTTACGCAGATACATAAGTACGAAATTACAAACGTATAAAATGCTCCTGAATTATTGAGGGAGTATTTTCGATTTAAAACATCATCAAATGGCGGGTTGTGCGCTGAAAGGGACACATTATAAAAGGAATAATTAAAATCATCGGTTATTTAGGTATTTCTTAGTTACATAGTTAATAACATATTATTGTAGGTAACATTACATTACTAATTAATAACCACAAACGTGAAAAATAATATTAATAATTAGAAACTTTTACAGAAAAACTTGTATGTAAGTACTTCGTTCATTGTAAGTACTTACCCTACCCAATCAAAACTGGAACAAGTATCGAAGATTGATTAAATAAATATCATTTGTTTAAGCTAAAAATAAAACTACTTACCTACTTATAATGTTAAATGTAAAATTGTCATGGGTACACTTTTTCTGGAAGCATTTTGAGGAAACAATTTGCTAAAATATTTATCTACTAATTAGGTGAAAAAGGTAGGTACTTATGGCTGCGGTCACACTTTGCTTACGCACTTCATTATCAAACCAGGATGCATACCTCACACCATTGAAATTATTCTATTCAATTCGGAAAATAAGTATTTTATATTTTAATGACAGTCTTATCAGTTGGCAGATACGGAGATTCTGCTAAAGAGTTCCTATTGGAATTGCCTACCGAGAATTAAAAATTACTAATACGGATCATGCGTTTGATTTTAATATACACACGGCTCCACATCAAGCTATACAAATCCAGTTTACGCTGGCCTTTTACTGTATAGGAAGCCTATACAACGCGAGATCAGCTTAAACTGGATTTGTATAGGTTGACCTGTAGCCGTATGTACACACGCATATGTTGCATTGTTTTGGCTTGCCGTATAGCGTAAACTGGTTTTGTATAGCTTGATGTGTAGCCGTGTGTACCAACTTATATTTTAATTATTTTAAGTTGTTGTTGACTGCTTCATTAATGTAGTGGTCCCAAGCGCTTCTGCTACGCTAGAGATCCTGGGTTCGATTCCCAGGTCGAGCAATTTGTTAGGTACTGGGTTTACCAATGAGTGAAATGTGGGTGCAATTGATACACCTCTAACTAACCCTTCGGTGACATCAGGCGTGATGGTATGTTATGTTTAAATGTATACATATATTTTGTAAACATGATGAAAGTTGGTAATGTAAAGTGAAGCGTTCTGAATAGTTAGTTTCTGAGAAGGCCGGCTTGCGGCGCGGCGCGGCCAAATTACAGGGGCGCAACCACCGCGCTTGGCCCAAATCTACGCTGCCCAAACAATCGAATTAGCTGTAATGACTCTCATCTACCTAGTAGTTTAGTACCCTTTCGGTGCCGACGACTTTCACTTCTAATATCATATCGGTTCTCGTTACAGAAATAATGTTGGTGTCAAAATTATTGATAGAATTGATATACCAGTATATACACTGACGTAAATTTGTAAATTGATTCAGAAGAATAATACACTCAAATCTCTAACTATAACTACTGTTTTATATAAGTTTATTTTTCATCAATTTAGTTTGTAGGTACACTGATACCCAGCAATGATTAATGTCCTCGAAGCAGTCTAAACTAAAAGATAAATTAACGTCATTTTAATACCTACTCTCATATTATAACAGGCGCGTTACGGCGTTATACATACAAAAAAATCCTATTAGCCGGCCGAGTGCGGCCAAACATTAGACAAAAACTGACCGACATCGCTACATAAACACACCGGGGCTCGCTACCAATAATTACCGTTTATTATAAAGGGTGAAATAAAGCGCATTCCAAACAAACGGAGCTAGCGAGCCGGTACATGCTACATTCGGTAGTAGGTGTCACAGGTCGTGTCTAAACTCATCAATCTTGGCTCCATTTAATTTTAGAATAGAATACGTGTGTGTTGGTGTGTGAGTGCGGCCTGTGGTGGAGCGGAGCAGCTCGGGCTCGGGCGGCGGCGGCGGCGGCGCGTGAAAAGCTCGAAACAAAACTGGCTCGCGTGCACAATGAACGAGTGAACAAGAACGATGCCGCGCAAATGGAATACGCCCGGCGACGCCATTGTCGATACACAAAAGAAAGGCAATCATTCGACATGAATAAATATCTTTGAATAATGGGGGCCTCGCTGCCTATAATGAAATGTTTTATGTATTGGAATTATCGCGTATAAATCGCTTTTATACAACGTCACATTTCCTTGTAAATGTTTGATTCGCGGTTTCTTTATCATACCTACTTAGTTTAATCGACGAGGTGGTTCATTAACATACGCTATTTAATGAAGTAGGTACCATACGGTGTTGATTTACCTAATACTTATTACTTATTTTAGTGGAATGCATTATTAAATTTAGCTTATTAAACTTTAAAAATCCAGTTTCTGTATCTCTAGCCTTTAGTCATAAACCTAGGCGGACGCGCACACAACATTTCACCAGTTTTATCGCAATCGAATAAATGATCAAACAAATTACTTGATAGTTATATTTAATAACTAAATATACACTAATGTTCATAGCTGCATAACTAAACAAAGATTAAAGAAGGTTAAGTTACATAAAAAGCAAAGTAACAGAAACCTAAATAGAAATCACAAAGTCACAGGGTTACGTCACAATAATTAATTATCGCATAATATAATTGCAATTAATTAGATCCAATTATAACATAAAACTAATACATTTTATGAACTAATTATTTTAAACAATACATTGTAGCTTATTAACTATTCTTAGTAAACAATAGTCATCAGGAAACGAATTTGTTTTATGAATTCCTTCCCAACATTGTTCTCATATAAGTTCATTAGTGAAGCCAGATATATAAAGCGGCAAAGAAACTGTCGAATAGAATTTTGTTTAGACTAGAATTTAGGGGAGTTCATGAATGGGAAAAATCCACATAATAACATCGTTCACCGGGGCTTTGTATAATGAGGACATAATTACTTACCTTATATTCAAATCGACTATAAGTAATGTAAAACATCAACACTTAATTTATTCTCTTCAATCAAATGACGATTCATCTCGCTCCATCCCAGCGTCGGTTAATTTTTCCGGTATGTTTCCGAATCTAATAGCATTAATTATAGTTGCGCGGGAGTGCGGCGGAACGAAGCGGCCGAGGAGGACTCGATCACGCTCCTCCACCAATAAATCAATTTAATCTAATCTAATTTGGGCCAGGCTTCCTCCGAACAGAGGTTTCCGTACAGTCACGCAACCTGTGAATGTATTTTCAAACTCAGAAAGTTATTTTCAGGCAGTTTCAATCAAAAGACTGCAGAGTAATTTCATGATAATGTACCAGAATATATCTAATCACTAAATTTTGAAGTAAAATACGTGACTAATGTTAAATTTTATAAATAGGTACATATTACGAAAAAACATTAACAACATTGCCTGACTGTCTTGATTTTCAAAAAGATCTAGTTTTTTTACAAGCAATGCGTTCCTTTTGTTGTTATATTTAAGTTTATCTCTACAGGCTACGTGATACGTCTATTAATAAGTTGATTTTTCATCAGAATCGATCAACAATGAACTAGACTTCTTGCAATATTGAAGTAAGTAGAAAACATACTATTTATGTATATAGTTTTCGTCTACACAGTCGTAGTCTCATCGTATCAAACCAGTCGTACCAAGTAGTGGTATTAAGTACTAGGTACCTAGCAAGTTGAAACACACGTACCAGTCAACAATTGGGAACTACTATCTATGTAACTATAGGTATAATAGGTATCTATACCCACTAGAGCCTGCATAGGATCCCAGTTATCTAGCAGGATAATAAAAAACCTATGTTCATCGGGAATAATATAGCTTAGCTTTGAATAGAGCTTTCCAGTACTGAAATAATAATTAAAATCAGTTTAGTAATTTCACAGTTTATCGATTACCTACAAACTAACAAATCTTTATAATATGCATTATAGGTAAAATATAGACAGAAGAAAGAGGTTTGATTAAACATACGGTGAGCGAATGTTATATTTGTGCATATCTGTACCTACATCCACAGTTCGTCATTAGTTCTTACGTCTCATGTAATAGACACAACTCGAAACTCTTAGCTGCTACTTATAATTACCTATAAAAAGCCTTATAACACTTTGCTCCCCCTGGGATTCAAAGTGGGTAATATTTAATTGGATACCGATTCAAATCTGGCTACGAAAACGGATCTATTTACCTTTAAGTACATAAAGTGAACAATAAGGCAAAAAACTTCAAATTCGTAAGAGTATCTTCAGATCGTGTCTGATTCATTATTTATCGCGGTCACATCAAGACCTACTGAATGCCGTTTTTACACACCTCTAGAGATAAAAATAATTCTCGTAGGCTCGTAGGCCGTAGCCCGTAGCACTGACTAATACTCAATTGGTCTCACGTGATAACGTAAGATGAGAAGCAACTATCGGGTCTAAATCATTAATTCCGATCAGTAAATATTGTCCGTTTACTGGCCTCTAAAAGGATATGTAGCAAGTCACGTCTGATGAGATCATGACCAAACAACATTAGAAAAACTGTTAAACAGTAGCACAAATAACACAAGCCGTTCCCACATGATTCAATGTATACGAACGCCTATTTAAATACATGTTACTAAATAAATTACTCTCACAAAGAATTGAATCGCGTTACTACACTGGAAGTACCATCATTTTGCGCTTCATTATAACCTAACAGTACCGACACAATAATAAGACACACATCAATGACTAATTCAATTTCATCTCACCAAATTGAATTTGTTCTACGGTGTGAGTCTACATTCTTGTTCGTACAATGAATATACTAACAATAAAAGGCCGAATACCAATACCAGCTACCGGCTAGTCCGCGGCGAGGAGCGGCCGACAGACCACACAGCTCGCGCGTCGTCACGTTTCCAATGAGATCGGTGCCGCGATGACACCCTTGAAATGTTTTTAATAGCGTGATTTATAGAGCAAATTAAACATTTGACTTGGCGTGAATTTGACGCTGAGTGGATCCGTCACGCACGGACACTGCGCCCGCGCTGCCTTCGCGCTGCTCTAGGTAAGTACCTCCGAGTACACACCCGCTGCGGAGCAACTTTTTAAATATTTAATAAATTGTTAATATGACCTATATGAACTTATCCAAGGTTTTTTCTACAAGAGGTTAAATAAGGTGATTAAAGCATATTGCAAGATTTAGATACATACCTACCAACCAAAAATTAAAATGAAAATCATGGGTAGAATAAGTAATCATGTTTTTTGTTAAGTTTAGACTTAACAAATAACTTATGTACTTACATGTTCTGTAACATTTTCTTTAAGAAGTTTCCGGATTACCACCACGTCTCTCGACGACTGTACTTATCAGCGCGACAGAGCTTCCAGGCCGGTGGTCGCAGCTGGGTAATACGCGCCGCTACCGTCTTCCATCGAAGCTTTTTTACATCGGCGACACCGCGCGTGTGCGTGAGAACCGATTTCCATCGCTGCCGTTTTCAGCGCCAACTAACGGTACGACCGACCCGCCGATGTAAAAGAACCTACTGTGAAAGTACCATTGCCAATTAATAAAAACTCTTCTGGATCACGTACGTCAACTGAACCGTGAAAATACGTTTGCAGTTCTGGGTACCGATTGGTTTGTTTTTTTAACTCGATGTCTGGTGTTGTTATGACAGGCTGTTGGTATTGCGCTTGTCGACTGTCAACAGCCGCACCATTGTAGTAAACATAAAAAATACCAAAAACGCGCTTTAAAATAGCTCTAAAAGTGTTTTAGATGTAATTCAAGTGTCTATCATGCTTTACTTTTCGTGGTGTTATTTTTTCCATCGCCCGATGGCCTATTAACTCGATTGCTTCATTATTAAAATATTTAATAACTTATTTTCTTAATTGGAAAATTATTGAAAAGTTTCGTAAGCTGACTTGACTTATATTTATTAGGTAGTTATTTTTACTAAATTTAATATGTACCTATGAGTTGAAATATTAAGTAGGTAGTTATTAACACGCCGCTGGTGGCTAGCTACTACTTGCTCGCCGGCGCGCGTACCGATAAATATTTATGATAAAATATACTTATGATATCAGCAAAGCATTAGTTACATGCAGAAAGCGTGTTAGCGCTATGTAGCCTCTATCGTTAGTCCAATAGGGTAAAGTCATCTATGTGACACTAACTAAGAGAAAACTATTTGCACAAACTGATTGCATTATAACTTTGAATGGAAAGATAAAGCCACCATCGAGATTATCTCAACGTGGTGTGAAGTATTCCAAACCAGCCTGGGCCCAAGGCCATTGCAGCATATCAGACTATGACTAAACTTACTCATTGTGGCAGGAGATGAGGAGAACCGTACGCAGCAATAGAACAGGAAATGCGTTGATGACTGAAAGATGAAAGGTCTCTTTCCGTATTAGGTACTGAAAGTTTGGAATATACTGTTTATTTTAACTTTCAGTAATACGTAATACCTAATTAGTATCATATAAAGGCGGTAGGTAGGTAGGTACTACTAAAGTGCGTTTAGTTTATATATTTATGAATCCCGTGTCGTCATTTCATAGCACAAGTAATAAGGCGGTTACCCATACTTGCTTTAAATTTTCCTTTTCAAACAGTAACTTAACAACAGATATTTAACAAACCAAGTCACTCACTCACAGTCTGTAACTACTAATTTGAAAGTGGTTTCAATACCCGCGTGACAGTAAAGTGGGCAGTAAAGTCCGCCGAGTGCTCGCCGTAAAGGAGTTCGATCAGCAGCTTGTGACCAATATTTGTTATAGGCTGCGCAGCCGCAAGTACCCATTGTGCAAGTAGTGCGCATTGAGAAGGGACTCGTTATACTTTTGTCATACGTTACCCAATTTGTATACTACAGGATGCAAAAGTTTATAAGGCAGTTTGAATAAGCTAAATATATATAAATAAACAATATTAATATACGGAAAAAATATATTTACTTACTACTTATATGGCAATAAATGAAACACGAGTTAACAAATAGGAAAACATAATTATAAACAAAATGTTAACCGTCCAAATAAAACGATATTAATTTTATAAGGGCAGTTTATACTATTTTTTTGGTTATAGTTAAATAGGTACTACTAATCTACTTATTTCCTATTACCTATAAAGGACTTCATTTTGACTAATAGGTATAGGATGTGATTTATTTTATTTATTTTTAGAGATGCTTATAGACTTATAACAATTTAAACTAGCGGCCCATCCCGGCTTCGCACGGGTGGATATTTATTTTTTAAACATTTAGGGATAAATGTAGAGTAAGTAATACTTATGTATCTTTATGCATGACATAAGAATTTTGTTTTTCATTTTTCAATTTTTCTTATAAAGTTTTATATTTTCATCTATAAACCGGGTATTTTTTTTTTTCACCTTTGGTTACAATATTGAAGTTTTAGTAGGGATCCCTAATTTTTCCTAAATACCTAAATAGTACTAAGTAATAAATATAGCCTATGTTACTCAGTGATAATGTAGCATTCTAATGGTGAAAGAAATGTTGAAATCGGTCAAGAAGTTAAAAAGTTTATTCGTTACAAACATTTATTATATTACAAACACTTGTATACAAAATATTATTGTTAGTGTAGATGAATAATATTTTTACGAAAATTTCTAATTAAAAGCTTCAGCATAATTGGTCGTCTCCACCTTGTATAGGTATATAATTCCGTATTGGTAATTGTAAACATATTGACATTGTCAGATTGTGAGCAGTCAATCAAAATTAGTCGATAGCATTGTCAGCATTACCATTTTACTGATATTCTGCAATTCTATTGAGATTTGGTTAAGCTTGCTCTGATTAGTTGGTGTTTTTTACACGCATTTGCGGGAATACAATCACTGGACCCAATTCAACCAATTAAAATGCTCCTTCCTCATCTTACTTGACCTACACACAGTTTTACGGCTGGCCACCGTAAGATTGTAAGTAAATTATAAGAAAAATTGTGCGTTATGTTGTCTATTCTGTCTAATTTCATTGTCTGTATACATAAATTTACACAATAGGTATTTCGTCAGTTTACAATCTCGATTTACAATTTCGATCAATTTGTAAAGTAACGATATTACCTATTATATTATTATAACGATAACGATATTATTATATTAAATTTTCCGGTTACATATTATACGAAAAATTTGAGGCTCAAAGTGACATTTCATTCCACAATTTTTTTTCTTGTTTCAAAATCTTAACTAAAGTTGTTTTTTTTTTTTATGGGATAACTCGGCAAACGAGCAGGCGAGCTACCTAATGGTAAGTAGTCATCGCCGCCCATGAACATCTGCAAAACCAAAGGAGTTGCAGATGCCTTGCCGAGCCTATTTAGGGAAAGGGAGGGGAAGGAGAAAAGGAGAAGGAAGGGGATTGGGGGAGGAATTGGGCCTCCGGCCCTCTCGCTCACCGAACGAAGCGCAGTAACGAAACGCTACTACTCGGACGTCGGTCTTCTGTGAGAGTGTGGTACTTCCCCGGTCGAGCCGGCCCATTCATGCTGCGAACAGCGTGGCCCTCTTCTTCAACCTGTTGCCATCCAATGCTGGATGTAGGTCTCTTCATATGCACGCCATCTCGAACGGTCTTGTGCCTTCCGCATCCAATCCTTTCCGGCCACCTTCCTTAGATCGTCGTGCCATCGCATTATCGGCCTACCGACGCTTCTGCGCCCAATTCGAGGCCTCCACTGCAGGACTTTGGGTCCCCACCTATCATCTCTTCGGCATATGTGACCTGCCCACTTCCACTTCTTTTTCGCGATCACTACGGCTATGTCGGTCAACTTAGTGCGCTCACGGATCTCCGTATTACGGACTCTGTCTCGGAGAGATATTCCCAACATAGCCCGCTCCATGGCCCTCTGAGTAACCTGCAATTTATTTAGGATCCGCCTAGTGAGTGTCCAGGTCTCCGCGCCATATACAATGACAGGTAGGACGCATTGTTCAAATGTACGACGCTTGAGGTTCATTGGTATATTTCTTACCTATAGTACATCGGCCAGTTTACCAAAAGCACCCCATCCTAATTGGATGCGGCGTTGTATCTCGCTCTCTTGACCGCTCCCGCTCATACCTATGGATTGTCCCAAATAGACATAATTTTCCACCCTGTCAATGCTTTGCCCATGTACTATAATACGGTCTGCCTGGTTGGTATTGCACATTATTTTGGTCTTTGAAGTGTTCATCTTCAAGCCTACACTCAAAGAGACATCGTACAACTCCTCTACCATACTCTGTAGGTGTTCAATGCTCTCGGCGAAGATGATCAAATCGTCTGCAAAACGAAGGTGTGCGAGTCGTTCACCATTGATATTTATACCTCTATTGGACCAGTCGAGAAGCTTAAATATATCCTCTAAACAAGATGTAAATAGTTTAGGGGATATGGTATCACCCTGTCTCACTCCCCTTTTCATGTGCACTTTGTTGGAAAGCTCGTGCAGCTTCACTTGGAGTGTAGCTCCGCGGTATATTTCTTTAATGGCCTCCACATATCTTGTATCCACTTGGCATCTTTGTAAAGAGTGTATGACCGCCCAGTGCTCGACTGTATCGAACGCTTTTTCATAATCAATGAAAGCGACTACTAGGGGTTGATTGTATTCAGCACACTTCTCTATCACTTGGCGCACTGTGTGTATATGGTCAGTCGTGGAAAAACCTCCTCGGAATCCTGCTTGCTCCATTGGCTGCGCTGAGTCCAACTTATTGGTCAAACGGAGTGTTATAACTTTAGTAAAAAGTTTATATATATGGCTGAGTAGTGAAATGGGTCGATAATTGGCAAGTTTTGTGATATCACCTTTCTTATGCAACATTATCACGACCGCATTTTGCCATGATTCTGGTGATACTCCTTCAAACAATACCTTATTGAAAAGCAGCTGCAAATGCTTAAGTACAGGCTTACCGCCATTTAGTAAGCACTCACAAGAGATCCCATCTTCACCGGGTGACTTTCCTTTTTTCATAGTTTTCAGAGCATGCTTAATTTCATACATGCTTATTTCAGGCAAATCCTCAGTTATATGTCTGGTTAAGGAAGCTCTTGGATCGCGATTGCGGGCTCGAGTAGGATCGGGCAACTGAGTCTTGTATAGATTTGTATAGAACTTTTCTACCTCTCTTAGTATCTGACTTTGGTCATTTATTATCTTATTTCCTTCTGTTGTTAGTTTGTGTATCTGCTCTTTCCCTCTTTTCAACTGTTTCCTGAAAACTTTTGGACCGCGGTGTTTTTCGATTGTATCAAGGATTATCTGATGTTTTCTTTGCCTTGTATGTCTTCTCATTGAATGTTTAATGAGTTTATTAATCGTGTTGATGCCTTCTTGATTGGGTGTTTTTAGTATAGTTTTCCGTTCCTCTAATAGTGTTGTGATGTCTTGTGTCATTTTATATTTAGTTTTGGCCTTAGGTTTCATTTCTCTCACGGTATCCCTTATTGTATTTACGAGTTGATTATTGATGTCATTCACATTCCAGTTTGTCTGTGCATTAAGTTTTACCGACAGGGATTTTTGATAGGTGTCTTTCTGAGCATTAATATACGCGTTATCTTCTGGTGGGCGAGGAGTTTCAATAAGTCGCCTACGTTCTAGTTTTAGATTTATTCTAATGCGAGCTCTTACTATTCTATGGTCGCTCCCTGCGCTGACCTGGTTCATTATATCTACATCTTTAGTTATGCCTTTCTTATTGCTAAGAATGTAGTCAATTTGGTTTTTGGTCTTTCCATCAGGGCTTCTCCACGTCCAAAGTCTTTGCTCTTTCTTTTGGAAGAAGGTATTCATAGCATACAGTTTATGTTGGGCGAGAAAATTTACCATTTCATTCCCTCGAATATTTCTTGTGCCCAGGCCATATCACCCCACATACTCAATATCGGTGCCTTTACCTAGTTTGGCATTGAAGTCTCCCATTACAGTTGTATAGAAACATGGATTTTCGGTTAAAGCCTTATTAATGTCAGCATAGAAGAGTTCTACTTCCTCGTCATCCTGGCTTGATGTAGGTGCATATACTTGGACAACTTTTAGTTTGTACCGGCAATTTAATTGGAAGGTGGCGTAGATGACTCTGGGTGATACTGCACAGATGTTTCGTAGTATTTTTGCCATGGATGTGTTTATAACGAGACCTACACCTCCCTGGGATTTGTTATCATGTCCCTTATAGAAGAATAACTGTCCAGATGCAAGTCTGATCAAGTTCTCACCCCTTCGCCGTGTTTCACTCAATCCTAGAATGTCCCACTTGATTTTATTTAAAACTTCTGATTCTAGCTCTTGATAGCGCTCGTCTGTAAGAAGGGTCCTAACATTGTACGTAGCCAAATAAACGTCGTGAAAGCAGCCGGATCCATTCCCCCAGGGATTCTTAGCACCCTCCGTCCTAACGGGTTTCTGGCAGCGTGACCCTACCACAACAAAATGTTTCAAATGTTTCTTTATAAGTACGCCAGACTACCTAGGAATCACGTTTCCTTTTCTCACAAGTCCATCTAAAGGTTATCTGTAGGAGGTCGCTGTTAGAGATGACACCGCCGATTGTACAGTCGCCAGCACATCAAATTATACAAATCTCTCAAATTTATCCAAATTATTTTAAACCTTAAATTGTTGATGATAAAGTTCAAAATCACCTGAGAAAATTTGACATATTGTGGTAACTTGATGAGCTGGCTTCCGTGCCTACTTACCACTCTCTGATTTAAAAAATTAATTTATTTTATTCTTTATTGTACAGCACATATGCAAACTTAAAATTGTATGTATATCCACAAAAACAAAATTGTTCTTGGCCATAAGATTTTTTGGTGTGCAATAAAGAATATTCTATTCTATTCAATGCTAATATACCTACAAGCTGTTTATTTTAAGTTGAAAATATGTATCCTTAACTAGTCGTTGAACGATCTTTATATTAAAAAAGGACTTTCTCATAAGAAACTTGAAAAAACGAAGCGAACATCAAGCGAACTGTGTATCTTACAGAACTGAGGAAGGTATTTTTTTTATTAATATGTATGTACCTAAATCCCAAATCATTTATCGAACTAGACCAGCTATAACAGTTGGAAAATAATAGGATAAATACGGTCATCAAGTATGCTTCAACATAGGTTTGCACAACTTTATCCTATCCATATAGGTCCGTTTTAATTAGTGATTTGGCAACAACTAACGCTTACAGTGATTCGTTACACGAATAATACTTAATTATTAACTTTATTTATAGACTAGCTTCGGCTTCGCCCGCGTGGTTTCTCGGCTTTTCTATACTATAATATATATATATATATATATATATATATATTATACATATAAACCTTCCTCTTGAATCAATCTATCTATTAAAAACCGCATCAAAATCCGTTGCGTAGTTTCAAAGATTTAAGCATACAAAGGGACATAGGGACAGAGAAAGCGACTTTGTTTTATACTATGTAGTGATAATCCATACTTAATTTAGGTCAGCAGCAATACCTTGATAGTATTGTTTTATTAGCTATGGTATTGGTAGCTATTACCCTGACTATTATTTTACCCACATAATATATTTGAGTACCTATCTACCTACTTATACATTTATGTTATAAATATTTGTAATAAGCAGAGATCGGAACAGGTAAATATCTCTATATAAATCAATTTTTTGTGAATATACCTAGTTAAAACGACATTATTATTATGCCGGCTTTTAGAGGAGGTATTATGCACTTTACCTATTCAGATATCTGGTCATAAGGTGGATATTTTAGCCGGCAAGACAAATAATATAATCTGTAGGAAATTATTTCATACACACCATCACGCCTGTATTCCCCGAAGGGTTAGGCAGAGGTCTACTTATGTACACCCACATTTCGCCGGTATGTTTAGGTCCCATGTAATAGGGAGCGAGCCTATTGCCATTAACCGGGCACAAATCCAGACTCCGAGCTGCTACTGGGAATTTCATAGAAAAACCCAATAACACTTTGCTCGACCTGGGGATCGAACCCAGGACCTCTAGCGTAGCAGTCGCGCTTAGGACCACTAGACTAATGAGGCAGAAATTATTTCCTTCATTTTAATCGAATTTGATAAAACCTAGACTTCTATAAAGTAAATCTGAATTATTAAACTGTGCACCTGCTGTATATGACAAATAACAAGATGTGTAGGTTTATACAGCTGCTCTCATGCTAGCAAGGCCATAATGCAAAGGCCGCGATATTGATCACCAGCGCAATCTGGTTCACTCTATGTGTCGGAAATCCTGAGGAATTTGAAAAATAGGTGTTTGAAGAAACTGTTACCGTCGCGCTGCTCCTCCATTCTCTTCATGTACAGTGCGAAAAGGACAACTGCAGCTTAGGATGATTTTACCTACAAAAACCTAGACCAAAAGACGTTTCGTATTCTGCTGTTTTCTTCTTCAAAAGTGGATTGATCTAAACAATTTATGTAACAAATTTTAGAGGGTAAGCATGTCTATGCTTCTATTATTATATTTTTTGTTAAAAACTTTTCGAATTTGTCCGATAGTCGCCTGAACATGACGGTAAAAACGGGCGTTTTTTCGAGTTTTTGAATAGTCATATTTTCTTGTGAAAGTTTTTTTGGAAAAAATGAAGTAACAGGGGCCCGTATGAATTAGATCTAGATTTTTTGGTAAAATATCATTGCTCTAGAGCCATTATCTACGAAGAAAACAGCAGAATGCGTTTGTATGGAGAAAGGTTCACTAGAGTACCCTCTTAACTTATGTTTTTAGAATTTCTTTTTTTCCATATGAGGACGGGTTAGAACTGTTAGAAGAATACAATTACTCCTGTGATTCAGATAGGTACCTCATAAGAGGTCAGAAAATATCGGACATTTGCGCGTGAGAGGCTACACTTTCATTTAGTTGGTGCGGCTCCTGCAGTCTACTTAAGTACTTACATTCCGTGGGGGTACAACGCATAAACGACTGTATAGTGTTGCCAGTGTCTTTGGGCGGCGATGATTACTATGAAGTTCCATCAGGTGGCTCATCGTAAACTATAAAACAAACAGCGACGAAAGCGATAGATAAACCTCTTTACTCACCTTAGTCAATTTTCTAAGATGAGCAATAATTTTTTTATATAGTACGGTGGCCAGCATATCATATTATAGTTACCACAAAATGTCAAATTTTCTCATTTGATTTTGAACTTTATTTTATTAACAGCATTTGGAGAAATTTGACAGTTTTGTATACCTTGACCTGCTGGCGACTGTACATTCGGCAATCTTGCCAATTTTTATTATTACCTACCCAATTTTTTTATTTATTTTACAAAACCTGGTAATATAGGATAACATTTTAAATGCTTTAGTAGAACAGCGATAAGTAGTACAATCAAGTTTTAGCATCTGAAGCCGATTTAGGAACAACCTGTATTTCAGCTTTCAGTGCCTATCCCCTTGAGATAAATTGTATATAAAATTATTAGGTAAGTACTAGCATATGAAATTTCCACTTAGATTTTATTTCTAGATTTCGTTTGGGTTAAGCGAGCCTTTCTTTGTGTGGTGATATAGGTAATGCGCAAGAATGATTACACGCGCATATACGCGTGTGATGAATGATAGCACGGAAGAAATAAGTACTTTATTTATCTCTTCCGCGAATGATAGTATTGAATATAATTCAATATTTATTTAAGAGTAGGTATGGTATGATGTATCCGGCGATTTTCCGCATCTACGACAAAGTGCGTAGGTACAAACTTATCGTGTGGGTAATTAAATATATATCTCCAGGTACTTATTGAGTTCTTATAGTGCGTAGTTACTACGTATTATCTAGGTACCTACGTCACAGAAGGATAAAACACTTCAAATAACCCAAATATTTAAGGAAAAGGTGATATTTCTAATATGTGGTAAGCTGATAAAATATTTAGATAAAATTGTCGTACCTACGTACCTACATTTGTTTCTAGGGAAACCTAAGCAAATTAACAGTCTACTTCTAGTTAGCAAACTGCTATCTAAGGGTTCTGGCTTCGCTTCTAAAGTCAAGTCTTACCTAATGAGAATTTCATAGAAAATAGTAAGTATCAATATAATAAATCCTTTACCTATAATTCAGGGCCGTGTAACGGTGACATCCATGTTAACTCCTGACGCACACAAAAGGTGTTCAGTGGCGGGCAGCAGGAACGCCCGGGGGTAAACGGCACTCAATTTAACCATTTCTCTATATTAATTACCAAAACAGCCCCCTGGACGTTGCGCGGAGCATAAATAACAAAAGATGACGTATACGTCACGCCGCCCGATTCCACCGATTACATTAGTATCCCCCTTCCGAAGCTTAAACGAGTTTAAGGGAGGCAATTTATCACACATTTTTAAAACTTAACCTCGCGTATAAATTGTATAAAATTCTTAAAAGCGGTTCATAGACATCACCTGTCCTATATTATCTGTAGTAGGTACATTAATTTCTACACGTGAGTAGGTTAATAAAGACAAATTTACATATTACAAAAAAATTGTTTAAATTGATAGTAACTCTATTAGAGTCACTTGTTTTACATAAAAAATAACTAAGATTAAGATGATAAGGAACTTTGAAAAAATTGGTGGAAATATATCGTGAATAATGGACATTTTACTACAAACCGGAAGGTAGGTAGGTACCTAGATGTTAAGATTGTTATTTTGTTTCACTAAAAAAATTTTTGGGAGGTTGGGTGCCTACCAAACATTTTTTTAGTGAAACAAAATAATATTTTATTACATGCATGGTATATTTGATGAACTGCCTAATTAATCTATTAGCTACTTAGGTAGATAGTGGTAAAATCTTTAATTAGATTCACAGGTAGACAAGAAAAAAAAAGATTAAAAAGCTGCTTCTGAAAATGACACAATAAAAACTGAGATTGAATGTGTGCCCATTTAATGGCGTTTAGCTCGCCCCCTATTACCTTAATATAATAATAACAAAAGTTATACCGGCACACTGTGGGTGTGGATTATAAGCATAAGTAGGTAGGTACACTTCTAAGAATTTTATATGGCGTTACTAAAAATAAATTTCAAGAAAATCAATAAATATAATTTTAATATAATTTCCTCTAAGTACTAACAAATTATACATATAATACAGTTAAAATATTAAAATTAAGTATGTATTACCTATAACTTAAATAATTTGATAACTTAAATATTATATAGGTACCTTCTTACTACATAGGTATTTTTTTACTTTCCGTACCTATCTAAGTAGGTACTTAGGTATGAGAAATGTAAGCTGACATTAATATCTAGGTATATCATATTTTAATTAATCATTATTTAAATACCTACATATCGACATTAGGTGCCTACCTATGTACCTAGTGGTAGATCGTCGTAGATCGCAATGCAAATACAATATCTACTTATATCATAGTGTAATGAAATCTATTTCATTACACTATGCTTATATCATAAAATACAGTAGGTATATACCTACTTATACACCGCTGCCGTCTCAATAAACCTAGGTACTAAACTTACACCTTTATTTTCCCTACATATCTACATAAACACATGTAATAACACATACATAAATACACATAGAAATCCATGAAACTTTCTTACAACGGAAGTTTTTTTTTTGTCAACCCGGTTGATCCCAAAGAAGAATTAAATAAAATTAAACACTAAGTACCACCTACCTGTCCTACCTACTTACTAAAATAGGTATTTGACAAGAAAAAACCTTATACCTACTTAGGTATCACTTAGGTATACGAATTTAGTTCTGGAAAAAAATCCGTCAAGAATTCAAGACAGTGACCTGGAGAACTAGGTACCTAACTAATACCTAAGAAGTTATTACTTAAAATATTATGACTGGATTTTTAAGTGATATCAGAGGCATGCCGACTACATAGGTCATATGTACCTATATGTACCTATTATAAAGTGACTTTATTACGGTTAACCTGTAGATAGGGGTGGGTACCCATAATAAATCTATAACACTTTTATTAAATTGTATTTCTTTCTGTAACCCATGGTTAAGACCTTGCAAATCATCTAAGTATAGGTATAACTTAGTTCGATATCTGATATTGTATACTTACCTAGGTATAAAAAATTAGGAAAACTAGACACCGTAGGTACTTACTTACTCTATATAGAATGCAAAGGGTGCTGAAGATAAATATTTAAATTATCAACTATATTTTGAAGGTTAAATCTTAACTGCAAATGTTCGAGGGGAGAAGGCGGTATAAAGGAGGGCCACATCGCCGCCGTTAGCGCCATCAAGTCTGGCCGGTACGCCAGCATCGGCGCGTGCGCACACGGTTCAACATCCACACTAGGCTTATCCACTTCACTGCTTAATAAACTATCTATAGAAAAAGACTTCCTCCAACTGTCTTTTGTATCAGTCTCAGTAAACGAACTAGTTGGTGTTTTTAACACTTGCATTGGTGAAATCACTGGTGCCTCTAACACTTGTACAGATGGTGAAACCCTCACGTTGAACTGAGCAGCAAGAAATTGCTGATTAAAGTTTGTTAACGCAGCTAGTTCTGATCTAAAGTTGTCTTTCTGATCCGCGTGCAGCTTGAATCTCTTGCGTCTCCTGAGCAGTGAGCCGTTCTCGAACATGTCGAAGGCCTGCGGGTGTAGCGTCCAGTAGGCGCCCTTCCCGGGCCGGTCAGGACGGCGCGGCACCTTCACGAAGCAGTCGTTGAAGGACAGGTTGTGCCGCAGAGAGTTCTGCCAGCGCTGCGTGTTGCGCCGGTAGTACGGGAAGCGGTCCGTGATGAACCGATAGATTTCCGATAGCGGCAGCATGCGCTCCGGAGAACTCCAGATTGCCATCGCCGTCAGAGATATGTACGAGTACGGGGGTTTCTGGTCGCCGTAGGAATCGCGCGGCGGCCGCGGCATGTTCGATAGTGCTAAATGCTAATGATATGTGCCTGGGCGGTGTGGCATTCGGGCGTGGCGCCGCCGGGCGGGGCGCCACGAGGCCCCGCCTCTGCCCGCACCCGCCGCCGTCAGATATGATAACGAGAATGCCACTCCGCGAGCAAACCACATCTCCCCCTGGGACTATCATTACTGACATGATTGACTGTGCACTTACCTCCTGTTGGTTTAAACCTGAATAACGCTAAATAGGTACCTCCTAAACACTTAAACTAGGTATGTACCTACCTACCGTCCGTCCGTATAAAAATCAAATATCTAAGTCGGTAAATACTCAGCAATAATAGTTTACGTGAACAATAATTATGTTGTTATCCCGTTCATTAAACAACATACCTAGACCTATATGTTCTTATTTTATATTTTCTTAAAAAAGCAATTACAGTTTACAAGTAGGTATACACGCTGCATAGCGCCATCTATCATGGAGTAGCAAAACTAATCAAGTAATTTAATTTTTGACCGAGCCAAAATAATGAGGCAAGTTCGCCGAATCCTATTACCGACCAACTTTTAAGACAATAGATTATTATTTGTTATGATCCTGGTGCGGATGGGAAGGCACGAGTTGCTCAGCTTACTGTGGAAGTCCCATCACGTAGGAGAAATTGAAGAGCATAGTGTCGCCTTTTGGATAGGTGTTTCGGTAAATAGACCGCAAACGGCGGAGAAGCGCTTAATATAAATGAATAAATATAGAACTTCGGCCTTCATGAAAATCCGCATCCTTCAATCCCTATAGCTTTTACAACCCCAGGCAAGTCGAATGCACTAAATCCTCCTTCCAATTCGAACTAGAATATAAAAATCCATTCGCTTAGAAACTCTGTCGTATTTCGGTAGCGGGATCCTATGTGCAAGTGTGAAGTAACGTCTGACGTCAACATTGTTATAACTCTATCTCTGGAGTAGCTAGATGTGACTGTGAGACTAATTGCACGGTTCGTAGTGGGTCTTCTTATGGAGAAATGCCGGCAAGAAACTCCATAAAAATCCCCTTTTTTAATTAAAATAAAACAACTTTTTACGGATTTTATCCCGTTATATTGATATTTTTAATTACGGGTGGACTGTGTTGATCTTACGTTAGTCTAGTGGTCCCAAGCGCGACTGCTACGCAAGAGGTCATGGGTTCGATTCCCAGGTCGAGCAGTGTTATTGGGTTTTTCTATGAAATTCCCAGTAGCGGAGTCTGGATTGTGCCCGGTTAATGGCAATAGGCTCGCCCCCTATTACATGGGACCTAAACATAACGGCGAAATGTGGGTGTACATTTGTACACCTCTGCCTACCCCTTCGGGGAATACAGGCGTGATGGTATGTTATGTTTATAACCACCTTACCGTACACTCTTTTTAAAAATAATGCTTACAATGTTTTTTTTTTTCAATTTACAATTTACTCCTATCAATTTGAAAAGAGTGCAGTATGATGTAGAAGATAAGATTAGATCGAGATCATAAATTGCCTTCCCATCATCGATCAATAAGCGAACAATCAGAAGTGGGGAACAGGACAAGAAAACTAAAACATATTGTAACAATCTTTATTATACATACATGATTCACTTACACATGATAAATTACGCTGATCAACAATAAAAATTCGCAAATCTCGAGGGAAGGGTATAAAATTTGTATATAAGAATAAAAATATTCATCTAAAAAGGTAAGACTATGTACTTCATTCTTTATTTACTGTGTTAATGTTCACAACTTAGTTGTCAGCTCGGGAACAGCCTTGAATAAGTCGGCGACCAATCCGTAGTCACTCACCTGAAAATAAAAATAATATTAAATTATTATCTTATATTGCCTAATCATTATGTAAATAGGTGTGGCTGCTGAATAAATACAATAAGGAATGAAAGTAATTTGATTTGAAGACTACGGATAATACGATATGACTCGGCAATGCCAGTCTGCCTCATTAGTCCAGTGGTCCTTAGGACTGCCTCATTAACATGTGTTCCTAAACTGCTAGGCCTGGGTTCGATTCCCAAGTCGAGCAGTGTTATTGAGTTTTTCTATTAAATTCTCAGGAGCAGCTGGAAGTTTAAATTTGTGCCCGTTAATGGCAATGGGCTCACCCCTTATAACATGGGACTTAAACATACGAAACGGCGATTGTGGCAGTTTTTAGTACTTACCATCACACCTGATATGTACATTAGTACAGTTTGTTCGAAATAAGTAAGCCGATCGGAAGTTGTCTGCAAATGGTTTAGAAGTGGTAAATTTTAATAGAAAGAGTCGGTTTAAAGATAATTAGAGTCGTATATGTTTCACATTTATAATTATTTTGTTTACTTATTTCGGTATTTGTGTATTAAAACAAACTGTACACCTCTGCCTTACCCTTCGTATACAGGCGTGATGGTATGATATGTTATATTTTTCTAAGCCAGTTATATTTACTTAATTGAACACCTGTCACCTTTACCAAAGTACTTTTCTAAGCACGGAGGGAATTCAAAGAGGACGAAACCTGACAACGCATGGCAAGGTCATATAAGGTCGCAAACTGCTCATAATAATAATTGTCATTTAGCTGCTAATTTAGCTAAAGTTTTCACCATAAAAAAATACATTACACTAACTTCACGATTCAAATAGAAATGGCAAAACAGGCGTAAAAATGAACATGATTACGCAACTATACATAGTTTTTCTGTAATAAAATACAGTTCAATTACATTTATCAAAATAAATCTCAGCTTTAGCAGCGAAGAAGATATTAAGGCACTGATAAATACTATTTAGCCTTGACACGATGGCACCACTGACGTCACTTTGAGTTGATAAGAGTGTAATGTAAATGAACTTCATCAGTTGTACGAAAACATACTAATGTTGGCATATCCAGTAGTATTTACTCTATGATGTTTGAACACAAAAACTACGTTATAGAAAATATTGCAGTAACCAATATGCCAGCTACTCTTATGATATACTAGCTTTCCGCTCACGGCTTTGCCCGCGTGGTTTCTCGGTATGTTTATACATATAAATCTTCCTCGAGAACCACGCTATCCATTGGTGAACAGCATGAAAATCGGTGCAGTCGTTTTTGAGTTTAACGCGAACAAGACGCGGCGGAGGACTATGTTTTGTAACATGTAGTGATGTTATTATTATAAAAAGCCTTATACTTTTTGGGTTATATAGGACTAGTTTGAAAATACTGATACCAAGCCACATTTTGTTATATGGTTATGGAATCAACATCTCTCTCTCCAAATACCAGGGTGTAGTGGAGATATAACTAGAGAGATGCTGCATGGGTCCTAGTTATCCGGCAGGATAATAAATACATTATTGTAATCAGGAGTACTGTAGCTTTCTAGTGATGAAATAATTATTAAAATCGGTTCAGTAGTTTTAGGTGCAGGAGTTTACCAATTACAAACCAACAAAACATCTTCTTGATAATATTATTATAGAATATAGATAAAGAAATACTATTTTGATATAAAAGAAACAAATTACCTGGAAGATAGGTGCCTCGGGGTCTTTGTTGATAGCAACAATGGTCTTGGAGTCCTTCATACCCGCCAGATGCTGGATAGCACCACTAATGCCTACGGCAATGTACAGATCCTGTGCAAAAATGACAAGTTATGTGGACATGTAATAAAGGTTCTTACGTTACTAGAATTCAGATATATAATATATCCCTAATAAGCAGATATGGTCCGCGGATTGACGTCATATGAAAATAAACGTAATATTAATAATCAACCCATTATTGTCTTCGCATTTTTAAGCACGGACCTCCTCTCAGATTGAAAAGGACTAAGATCAAATAAAACTTTAATATTTATATACCTAATATAATGGTCCCGTTTACTGTAAAGTCTATAAGTAAACACATAATTATATAGCTTACAGGCGCGACGATCTTGCCCGTCTGGCCGATCTGTAGATCATTGGCTACGAAGCCAGCATCGACGGCCGCTCGCGACGCGCCCACTGCAGCATTCAGCTTGTCCGCTAGGTCATACAGCAGCTTGAAGTTATCACCAGACTTCAAACCACGACCTGATGGGGCAGGTATTAAATATAAGTTGTTGAACTTAATAAAATTCAGATAAAAAACCTAATAAAACATGGCATAGCATAACAGTACATCCCAGAATATATATTATAATATTTTCTTACCTCCAGCTACAATATTCTTAGCACTCGTAAGTTCTGGTCTGTCAGACTTGGTGAGTTCTTGCTTAACAAACTCGACGAGGTCAGACTTGTAATCACCTTCAGGTGCCTTGTCCACCGCCGCAGATCCTCCCTCCAACGGTTCAGGTGGGAAGGCTGTGCTGCGGACTGTGATCACTTTGATGTTGTCTTTGGCCTCCAATGTTAGCACTGCATTACCTGAAAGTTTTTTTAATAGTATATTGTCAAATTAAAATTTTCGAATTAAAATGTACTGCATTATATGTATTAGAATATAATAAATATCTAGTCAAACCCAATGAAAGGGTTACATACATTAATAATTTATTTTTAATAGTGTTGAGAGTTTTTTTTTTGCAGTTTTAAAAAGTACATGAAACTTAATGATATGAAAAAAACATATATTCATACTTTACCTGCATAAATAGTTCTGATAAAAGTATTAGCATCTTTAACACCAATAATATCAGTTATAGGTGAGACATCAAGCTTAGCAGCAACTCTTGGTAGGAGAGCTTTGCCAAAAGCAGTAGCTGGGGCCAGAATATGTGTAAAGTTGAACTGCTTTTGGGTGGCTAAGATGAGGGGAGTCAGAGTCTCAGGAGTCAAACCCTTGAATGTGTCACTTTCAGCCACCAATACTTTGGAGATACCATTTGCTTTAGCTAAAGCCTGAGCAGCCTGAAATTATTAATTATTATCAAAAGTTACGATTTTGTTTTGATTTCATATGAAAGAAAAATAAAAAAACATTATTATGAATACAAAAACAACAAAGCAATGTTATTTAAAAAATATAGTAACTTACATATCTACCTACAGTTAAAGAATTACAATAAAACTTTTTACTCATTCAATTAAAAGAAACTTACAGGGCCACATTTAGTACCAGCCACCAACACAGACACATCACCACCAATCTTCTTTGCTGCACTCAAAGTATTCTGTGTAGATGGTGACAGAACTTCATTGTTATGCTCTGCTACCACCAGAGTGCTCTGCAGTCGCCTCAACTGAAACAAAAACAACATGAATAATTATAATTTTATTTGAAATTGGAATGTAACATAAAAGTTATGACCTTTTAAATCATTGTGATAGCTGCTTGATATCAATAAAATTGTTCTGTTACACCCAAATTGTTTTGTTTAAATATATAGTCATTGTACATCTGTTCAGCATTGTGTGCAGATTACAAGATTTAAAAAAAAATTAACAATGTATCCTGATTTAGAGCCTCACAATTCTGAGCTCACAATAATGAAATCAGAACATTTAGTAAGTTATTGAAGTATTGTTGATTTCACCACATCACATTAATAATTTAGTGAATGTAAACACCTTATTAACATATAGGTATTTGTTACAAATCTAAGATAACAAAATCTTAAAAAAAATTAAATGGGTTTTTAAGTAGAACATTAATTTCTAAACTAGAATAAAACTAACCTGCGTCGAAAAGAATAAGTGCCTGCTACTCGGAGAAAACATATTGTGCTATAAAAGGAGATAATACACTTAAATTAATATATACAACTTTATTTTCTAAAAGGTTACAAAGTCCAATTCACTGTAGGTACAGTAGTATCTGTATTCTGTAGTATAGTATTTGTTTCTGTCAGTGAGTGTCTTTGATTGTGTGGTAAATGTTAGTGATGGGATGGGTCGATTCGAATCATCCGAATCACGCCGTCGACTCAATGATTCGAATTTCATTTTTCATAATTCGATTATTGATTCGATCGTCGGAACGACTTGAGTTATTCGTTATCCGTTGTCGTATAGCGAGCCAACGACTTGCTCGACGGCTCGACTAATCGACGACTCAACGACGGCGACTCAGATCAAATAAAAAGTTAAGATGGAACTTTGCGAACAAAGAAGTGAGGCCGACTAAAACTACGCCTTTAATCATTCGACTTGAAGTAAGTGTTAATTCGAATTGATTCGAATCGTTCGGGGTACGAACGCAGTAGCGTCGCAAATTTACGAATCGGCGCCGCGTTCGACTCAGTTGATACCTACACTCTCGCGACTAGCTCGAATTGTATTGTAACACGATACTAGATTCGCTATTCAGTCAAGAAAAAGTATTAATGAAAAATTTACAAGTTTCTAAAAGTTCAGTACCTATCTCGTTTTTAAGTTTAACAATACAAACAAATACACAAAAATAATTTATTTTTCTCTTACTGGTTTCTAACACTTGCGGAACTTTATTTTACACGGAATTAAAAATATCAATATGTCGCGATAAAATCCGTAAAAAGTAGTTTTATTTTAATTATTTTTCTCTTTTCAGTATAGATATAGATGTTGCCTGTCCTGCACCCTTAACGTGTTAATGAGCCTAAAATACGCCAAAAATCAAAACCCAAATATCAACTTAACCACTACCACGCTTGCACACTTGTACGCACGGCTACACATCAAGCTATACAAAACCAGTTTGTGCTGGTCTCCTTTTACGTAGGAAGCCTATAAAAGGTGAGATCAGCTTATACTGGATTTGCATAGGTTGACCTGTAGCCGTGTGTACAATCAATACTAAGATTGAATAAAACTAACAAATCAACAAAAAATTCAGGTGAATCGTTGAGGTGACCGAGTTAATGTAAATAATATGTCGTGGAACGGATTCGAATCAATTCGGTCGCCGAGTCGTTGAGCGAGTTGAGTCGTCGAGTAGTCGAGCCGTTGAGCAAGCCGTTGGCTCGCTACACGACGACAGACAACGAATAACTCAAATCGTTCGGCCGATCATATCATTATTCGAATTATGAAAAATCTAAAACGAATCACTGAGGCCGCGTTCCATTTGGCGATCACAACGATCAAAACGCTCCTTTAACCGTTCCACATGGCGACCGCTGTCGTTGTGGTCGCGGCGAAAACGTCACTCATGACGTCATGCCGACGATGGGTTGTCGTGGGAGTAACCCACGACGACCCATCTAAAAAGGTGGTTCGAAGTGATCGTTGAGAAAATCCTAAACTCCGTTCCACTTGAGTTTATGACAGTAACGCCCACAAGTCCGCAAGTGGAATGGGAAAAACTGCGGTCGTGAGCGTGGTCGTTGTGATCGCTAAGTGGAACGCGGCCTGAGTCTACGGCGTGATTCGGATGATTCTGTGATTCGAATTTCGAATCAAATGATTCAAGTCGAATCGACCATCGAGCTACATAATTATACACAATCTACAATAAATATAAAATACTAACTTCTGCAGTTCCGTTTCATGATTTGGTGAAATGTTGTAATATAAACTTATTATAATGTAATATTTTGTATTGTTTCTTACTTTACTACGTACAATCTGTGACTACTTGTTGGTGGTTTCAAATTTCAAAATTTACAACTACTGTAAACTGAACCCTTGTAAAGTTATAATCATTCAGTTCTCAGTTAGCTATTACCAGACGAGGTAGTCAACTAAGCATAAAGTTAGAATTTCAAACCACTTGGTAAAATGACACCATTACCGATAGTGTCAATAACGAGACGAGAAACTTTTAGTTCCTGTCATAGATTGCACAGGTAAGATGTTATAAATGAAAATATATTACTTGCTGTAAAAGTAACAAGTTTGGTAGGTCATTCGATACATGAGGCGACACTCTGACCCATTCAACATTTCAGAAAGTATGTCAGGTATTTTTTTCATCGGTCAGAGAATAGCCTTAGGGGCAGAGTGTGGGAGTTGGAGTATACGCATAAAAGAGCAAAGAAAACAAAAAAAATATTTTTTTCTTCGCCAGTACTGACGCTGTAGTGCTATACCAGCTTCGATAATACTGGCTAGCTCTGTAATCCCTGAACTTTCGAAGTTACGATCCTAGATGTCAAAGTTTGATTAAATAAAAATGTTATATACTGCAACGGTCTCTTCCTGGTCTAGTGGTCAGAAGCTTGGCTGCTGAGCATGATGTTCGGGTTTGATTCTCTATTTAAACAAGGTGGTAATGGATTTTTGCATACACCTCAGTTTAGGTCATTAAGTCCCATGTGTTAGATGGCAAACCAATTGCCATCGGATGGGTGAGAATTTCACAAAGAACCAATTACTGTCGAATTTTGGCCTATATTATATCCAAGACCTCTAGCATGGCAGTTGTACATCTATTTTGACTAATGAGGCAGTCATTAAATTGATTAATTTTACTTTGCCATTGTAAAAGTTTATCCCATCTTTTCATAGCCCATTTTTGTCTGATGAAGAAAACAAACAAATATATGGAAAATGTAATAACCCAAATGGACATGGACACAATTATGTTGGTAAGTTCAATATGAGATAGACACATAAATTTAAAAAAATATAAAAGTTAGTTTTTTTTTATTTTGTTGATGGTAATCCATTTTCTAATACATAATAAAACTTTTTATTACAGTTCTGGTGACAGTTAAGGGCCCAGTGGATCCCCACACTGGCATGGTTATGAATGTGCATGAGCTGAAGCAGTATATGCAAGTAGCAATTATGGACCCGCTTGACCACAAAAACTTAGACCATGATGTGCCATACTTCAAATCTACAGTAATTATTCACTATTCATTCATTTCAAATTATTGACTAGTTGACAATTCTTACATTGTGCAACTTAAAAGAGCTGTTTCACATTACCAATAATATCTTTTTAATTATAGTTGTGTAACTACTCTAAGGGCCAATAGGTTAAAAATTATCTGCATTATCATGAACCTCTAAATAGTGGTTGGTGATTAAGATTGTTAAGTATGTTTTATAATTATTGTTAGTACTATTTCCTTTTGCATTCATTTAATCTTAAAACAAAATATTTTCTTTTTAGGTGAGCACAACTGAAAATGTAGCAATATATATTTGGGAAAAACTGCAGAAAGTTATGGCAAAGCCACAATTGCTCCACGAAGTAAAAATATTGGAGACAGAGAAGAACCATGTAGTATACCGCGGAGGAAGTACTTATCCTAAAAAAAAGTTTGACTCTTCTTGTCTACATCCTAACAACCATCATAATGTGTCTTCTGACTCTGATTGATCCCCAAAAAATTATCTAAAGCAGCAACAGCTCAATGGCATAGGTATGGAGGCCCCATGCTAATGAAAAAAGTACATTCCTAGTAAGACTTAAAAAATATACTTTTATATTGTATACATATTTAAAATGAATCTATTGTGAATCTTGTTACAATGTTTATGGAACTGAATTATATCCATTATGTAAGTGTTAAAATTAAACACTCCCAACTATATATTCTATCTATTATTTAATTTTCCATATACATCATTCATATAACTAAAATAGCGTATCTTTCGAATCCTGCCATGTTATGTACATAAAAAATATGATAATGTAACAATAAAATGACGTAGATTCAGGAATTATTTTCAACGCAAAACTTTAAAGAGTCCAAGGTTGGGTCGAACTAGGGTAACATTTAGGTTAATAATAAGAACAGTACCTATTATGGTAGCAATATCTTTATTAATCCAATTAAATTACAACATTTACCAATTACGATGGTAATGTGAAATGAGTGTTTAACAAATGTTTCAATTATAATTTATTACTGTTGTAGCAGAATAATGTTAGATATCTATTTAAACACCTGTAATCGAGACATACCCAAAATGTATTGAATTAAAAAATTGATTTGATTTGATTATAGGAAGACAATAGGTATAGGTAATTTTTAATGGACTTTAAAAGAAGTGCTAGCATGCATTATTCAACATAAATAATATTCTATTATTATTTTTTAATTAATTTTTGGTCATAACCATTAAACATTCATAATTATTTTCAAGTAGGAGAATACCCTTTTTTAGATATATGTATAAAGGGAAATTTAATTATAATTAACAGCATTTATAAACAATTCATTGTATCAAATATACAAATATTTGTCTCGGTGTTAGGTGTTCTTTCTTAAAAAACTAATTATATCAAAATTATTAGATATTATTACAATACTTAGTGTAATAATATAAAATATTTTTACTAGTGGTATACATGTTTCAAAGATGAAATTAATGTTTTGATACTAGCCAATTACTTAGATACGCATTCCACGAAAACAACTATATATCACTTTATTTTGTACTACACACATTCCAAAATGGCAATCTAACGATACTTACCTATCCAAAATAAGTATCTCAGCACTTAAGGTATACAATATTACTTTATATTTAGGTATCTACGTTTAATATCTCAGATATATTCACCATCACAATTGAGAGTTAATCTGCCAACAATATTTAAAATTTACTCAGATATCCAATCTTTAGAATCTTTTCATTTTATGTACATAATATTAAAATAAAATCCTTCAAAAAAAACTTTAAAATAAAAATATATGAAAACAAGTAGGTATAAAGAAAAAAATATATAAAAATATAATCACAGTCAACATAAAAAGTCAATCGAACATCATACATAAGTATATGTATGAATCCTGATGAATTACAAAAAAAAATTATTAAATCACATTATTATCATTTTGTAAAAAAAATACTTATTCTCATTCAAACCGATCTATCTATGATCTATGTACATGTCTTTTCGATCCCACAACAGCTACCGCTTCATTGATTTGTAGATATGTCCATGAAAAAGCTATCATTTTGATGAGGTCAAATCAAAGTTAATAAATTATCAGCCTTCTAAAACTGCGTACGCACGTAGGTAGGAAGCACAAATCTTGATACTTATTTAAAGTACTAGATTGCTAAATCTTTTTCTTTTTTACAAGGATGCTTAATAGTTATATATGGAATACCCAATTCGAATTGGTTTATTGGCCAGTATTTGAGCTGAGGTTTCTGTTCAGGGCTTTCTTCTGAAACATTAAAATATGCGAAGAGGACAAGAGCAGTGTAGCTAGCAATGAAAATTAGAACATGCCACACTCCATGCATGTATGGAAAGTCAATGGAAAGCCATGCATCGCAGAACATCCGATCCAAGGTCCAGGAAAATATTGCCAGCAGACTGACCGCGACGCAACGCAGCCCCAGGCGGTACACGCGAACACATTTCACCCTGCAAAATATATATCAATATAAAAAATCTGCAAACAATTTGAGCTTAATTTCTTTATGAAAAGACATTGTAAATTTATTACTCTAGTGGTCGTGTGACTGATACGTTGGAGGTCCTGGGTTTTTTAGGTCTAGCGATGTTACCTATTGTGTTTTTCTGTTAAAGTCCTCAATAGCATCTCAGAGTCCGGATCTGTACCAAAAACGGCAATATTCTCGCCTCCTTTTAAATGGACCTTCTACATACCGGCTAGGGGGGGTGCTTTATAGTATATACTACACCTCTGCTCAATTTTAAAGAGAAAAGGTACCTATGATGGTAAATAAAAAGTCCTCCTTGTAATCTCTAATATTGTATTGAAATTAATAAAGACAAATACGTTACCTCACTAGTTCTTTATACAAAAACCCGAGAGCAGGCAAGGTGAGGCTCATCAAAGCAAACGCATTAGCTGCCGGGTGCATCACTAGGAAACCAGTCGACAGAACAGACACAATGCTCGAATAGATAGTCAGGCGCCTCCTAAAAACAAAATTCTATTTAGGAGTTGGTTTTGGTTGTAGTAGGCCTGTCCTTGAACTCATTTTATGGAAAAAGGCGCTACAAGAATGCTAAACCATAAAAAACCTAGTTGTACCTTACTATTTAAACGGAGGAATTTTTATCGTGTGAAATGACTCAAGTTTAAAGAATAGTTTGTATAAAATCTTTTTATTGCATTTCATTTTATAGCTGATAGGTAGGTACATACTAACTGAATTTATAAAAATGTTGGTATTATGTTAATATTTCTGTTCTGCGGCGTACGCAGGCATGATGTAATAGGCACTAAAAGTAGAGCATATTTGTATGGTTTATAATTACTAGTTACGATGATTACCAAATTCACACTCTCATTTTATAATAGGAAGATCATAACAGGTGAATTTGTGTTGAATCATCAATCAATATACAATGATCCTATAGTAAACAAGGTCAATTTAATTTCACGTACATGATTCGATTTTGTAAACTCTGAAGGGTACCATCAATGATATTAAAACTAAGCATAGGCAAAGACGTATTATTAATATCATTGAGCATAGGTACCTCTCAGGTACCTATTAAAATATAAAACAGTAAGGATACGAGTACATTAGCACTTTCAATAATCTCATGAATTTAAAATCGTATGACAGTATGCTCGACCACTAATAACATACCTACTCGTATATAATAAAACGTGAGACGGAAACATAGCGATAAACTGTAGGTATAATAAAAAGTTTTTAATATCATGAGGTATAAGAACACTAGGTATGAACTAACGAAACGTCCGCCCAAACTTTGGACAATGGTTCTTAAGCGTGATATGTAGTTACAAGTAGTATGATCTTCCAAAACATACAGAATTAACTTGGGATTATTACCTACTAAAAGCTAGGGCGTATTCTGTTAATAATAGACTCACCTGTTACCATCTAAGAATGTTGGGAAATATCTCTTTGGTAAAAACATTGCAAATGCTGCCATATACACCCATAGTATGGCCAACTCATCCATAAGCTGCCCTGTAAATGTAAACAATATTGTTAAAGATACTATTAACAATATTAGTACAGTAGTCTCCTTATTGCATGAGGCTACTGATAATAACTACACCTTTTGTATTACTATATAAATATTGTGTTAGGTAGTTGTTATGTGTGGAAATAAGTACCTACTTGCATAAATTACTTGGAATGGAATTAAGTTTTATTTAATCGTGTACCTACCTTCAGTAGGTATATAGACCTATCTATCGCAATTTCAATTCAATAGACTGCCAGGTCATAGGCCTCCAGTTGGAATCCAAGACACACCTTTAATGATCACTCAAACAGTGAAGGAACACATTGTGAGAAAGCCTGCATGCCTCAGATATTTTCTCAATACTTTTATTTATTTTATTCATCAACAAATCCATACATTTGTGTCGAACAATTACATTACGTTTACAATATCACATTTAAAAAAGTTAATTTACAATATCAGCTTATCACATTAAAATTTAATTAATAATCGTATTTCTACACAATCATAATCATACCAATTTAAAAAACATAATAATTAAAAATACATTTGCTTATAAATACTCACAGTAATTGATCTTTAAAAAAATCTTCTATACTATAATAACATTTCCTCAACAATAATATTTTTAATTCTTTCTTAAAATCATAAGCATTTTTGATATTTTTAAATTGCACCGGTAGTTTATTGTACATTTTTACTGATTGAAATTTTGAGGCCTGTTTAACGACATTAAGCTTAGGTTGTATTTGGTTCGGTAAATCTTTTCTTCGTGTTCTTACTCTGACATTCCTTTGTTCTTCCGTCTCCAATTTATCTATATTCTTAATGAAATGACTAAGCAGAACCAAAATATAGAGGCATGGTACTGTGAGGATTTGCAGCTTGACAAAGTGATCTCTACACGATTCCGTTTGTTTGATACGTAGCATTGTCCTTAAGGCCCTTTTCTGCATGACAAAAGCAGCATCAATATTGTACAGGTAGCTATTTCCCCAGAACTTTATACTATACCTAAGTTTTGATTCAATGAGTGCAAAATATACCATTCTGAGATGAGCCATGGTTAGCTCATCTCTAAGATTTCTGATGGCATAACATGCACTACTCAGAGTGTTGGTAATGACCTTCATCTCCTCTTTCCAATTTAATATAGCATCTATTTGTACACCCAAGAATTTAACGCTATCTACTATATCTACTTTATTTCCTAAAGAATTAACTTGAACAGTGGCATTGCTCTTTACTGTAGTTTTAAAAAGTAAGCATTGAGTTTTTTTTACATTTAGTTTTAAATCATTGATAGTGAACCATTTCTCGAAAGCACACAGAACAGCATTGATCTTTTCTTCTAAGTCTTCCATACTATCGCTAGCTACAATCGCACTTGTATCGTCAGCAAAAAATATTGGTTTAACTTTGTGAGAAATATTTTCCATGTAAGTTGCGAGATCATTTATAAATATTATAAAGAAAATAGGACCCAGAACCGATCCCTGTGGAACACCTTTGTTTATTACTACTTTTTTCGACTTGTATATTCTTTCATGACCATCTTCTTCAACTGCCTTAATCTCTACATATTGAATTCTATTATGTAAGTAAGATCGAAATAAGCTTAAGACATTTCCGCGAATGCCATAAAATTCCAGCTTCTCTAAGAGAATGCCATGTTCCACTGTATCAAATGCATTACTTAAATCAAGGAAAAGCCCTGCAACTTTTAATTTAGAATTCAAATTGCACACTACATCATCAACTAACGTGTCAATAGCATCGATGGTTCCTATATTTTTTTGGTAACCATATTGCTGACCAGTTATAATTTTGTGTCTATTCAGATGACGAACAAGTCTGACTTTCATTAACTTTTCAAATATTTTAGAAAAAACTGGTAGCAACGAAATTGGCCTGTAATTTTGTGGATCCGTTTTAGAGCCTTTTTTATGTATGGGTAGTATTCTAGCTATTTTGAATTGCTCAGGAAAGACACCTTGATCTACACATTCATTCATTAGGTTAGCCAGAGGACTAGCCAATATGTCAATGTTCTCCTTAATGATGCTGATAGGTATTTCATCATGGCCAAAAGACTTTTTACTTTTTATACTTTTAGTAATGTTGAAAACTTCTAGAGGTGTAACGAAATCAAAAACCATATCCTCCTCCACCTTGGTCCCATAGTTCCGTAAGTATTGTTTTGCTTTCTTGGTGTCACAATTTGTTATTGAAGAAGAATTATTATAGAATTTATTCGATAGAGTATCAGCAATTTCTGAGGGATTATGAATTATATTATTATTGCACTTTAGTATTAAATTACCACTGTTATATTTTTGAGCATTTTTCCTACTATTTACAATTTTCCAAACTACTTTACTAGTGTTTTCAGCTATGTTTATTTCTGCTCTAACTACGGCCTTTTTAGCATATCTTACTACTTTCTTGTATACTCTGAAATACCTATCACGATATTGTAATATTGAACTGTGACATTGTTCTTTGTTGATAAAATATAGAAAACGTTTCATTTTGCTGGACACCCTTATTCCTAAAGATAACCATTTAGACTTGTTAATGTTTCTTGTATTTACTTTTATTATTTTTTTATTAAAAGTCTTAGAATGTAGGTTACTAATTTTGTCAATAAATGAGCATGTGCTCCAATCCTGTTGCAATAGATGATGCCTAAAACAAGTTTTATTTTTGACGTTATATAGTGTTCTCTCAATGTACATAAACTTCTGCTGTTTCATATGAGCTAGTTTTTCCAGAGATAATGTACAAAAAAGGCCCGCATGCCCATCCGACAAGCCATTGTGATCTATATCTATACTGTTAACATTTGTCTCATTAATATTTGTCAATATATTATCTATACAAGAATTAGAATTATTCCGTCGAAAAGTGTCAGAACTAATTAAATGTCTAAAGTTGTAACACGCTAAAAGTGATAGGAAAGAGTTTCGTTTCGAGTCATCTTTGGATAAATTTATGTTAAAATCCCCACAAATTAAACACTGTCTTTTGAAAAAATGTTGCAATAGTTGCTCAAGCTTCTCTAAAAAAATATCTAAGTGTCCATTACCTGGTATTGTATAGCAACAGATAATATACACATTAGTCTCCAGATCCCTTACACCACATACCTCAAAACAATTTATCTTATAGAGTTGTTTACAAATTTGTAGGTCTTCAACTTTTCTGTCATTTAATGTTAAGATCAAAGTACCTCCTCTTTTTTTGTTTAATCTAGTATTGTAGGAGCTTAGGCTATAATTAAGAGGAGTGTACCTCGACAGCGCGCACGCAGTTTAGGTATTGGTTTTTGTGTTGTTGTCCCTATCGCCTGCGATGCGAGCGGGCGTCGCTTGTCCCGCGCGCCCTCGCAACCACCCGCGCGCTTATTCTCGTTGTTGGGTCCAATTCTAAAGTAATGAAATTATGAAAGCGTTTTTTTTCGTACCTTGTTCGTTCGTTCAAATTTATTATTAGGTCAATTATTTCGTTGTAAGATTCATTATAGCAAATACCATCTATTTTTTATTTTTTTATTCAATTGCCTACCTAATGAGAAAGTACATAACTTAGTACCTACCTACCTACCTATTTATTTCTATAGTATTACCATAAATAAGGGATTTCAAGATTAGAGCAATAAGTTGTACGAAAATTTGTTTTTCATTTCAATAGATACCTACTTCGTACAAAATATTTTGTTTTGATCCTAAGTAGGTACTTACCTTGTAAATTTTGACTTATTATTCGAATAAAACAATCTGGATATGTAAGTCCCTACATAAGTACCTACCTAAATGCAATTTTCATTGTAAAATTATGATAAACCGTCGTATTGATGACACAATCAGCAGCAGTAAAGTTCCTAATTGCATTTAATACAGAATACCTAAGTACTTACATAATAAAATTTAGGTATTTACTTAAGTACGTATGGTGATGTACACTGAGCGCTCGTTCAAGGTTTTTTATTGTATTGTACCTATTTTCTTTGATTTGTAAAATAGAATGACGCGTAGCGATTGGAAATTGCATTTAATAAAAATAAGTACCTACCTATTCACTTCTAGAACAATTTATTTTTTTTATTGAATTTCATAATAAAAGTATCTATGAATAGAAAGGGTAATGCACTAAAAGTCATAGAAAGCTTTTACGACATAAATCATTAAAAAAAACGGCATCTCTAAGATTTTCAGATGCTTGATGCTCCCATCAGGGGAGAGTACAGATAAGAAACTTACAATGTTTGAAGACTTCATGATCTACTCGTAAGCTCTCAATTGTACACATAACAGTAATTTTAACATATTAAAAATATTTTTGTAAACAGAGCCAAGTCTCGTGTAATATAATCTATATCTGTAATTTAGAAGATATCAAGTTATGTGTTATTTCTCAAACAAATCCGCATGCGCCGTAAAATTTTGCGGCACCAGATACTTTTCTCTTTTATGTTGAATATCCTTTAAAAATTAAAAGCTGATAAGCAGATGACGAATGAGTCATTATTAACCTTACAAAAAAGTCATTTCACCAACAAGACAATCTTGTTTAGATTAATATAGCCTTTTAATCAAAAATGAAAAATTATATTACAGCGTAATATCACTCACTCACTGATTCATTATAAAGTTTCAGAAACTATAAGGGCTACCTTATAGTTATATAAATAACAAATATTATTAGTATTAACAAGTAGTATGCTAATACTAAGTACTCGTTAATAATACTAATAATAATTGTTATTTATAATAATAGATATTAAATATTATTTATTATTATAAATTTGGCATTTTTAACCGGTTAGTACCGCTATGCTCTAGTTTCGCTATGCTCGACTCAAAAGATACCTACTAAAAAGGTCCGCTATGCACAATTTTTTTTGATTCTACGAAAACAATGGAAGTTACAGTTGAAAGAAAAGTGTTTGAATTCATTGCGTTTGCGTTAGTAAGTTAAAATTCATTTGTCTCGTTCTGATAATCAAAAAGGGGTAATGACAGCCAAGTACAAACGAATTACAGAGCAATTCTAAGTAAAGAAAGGTTTATGAAGGGAGCTGTAATTCAATACTAGACCCACATTAACGAAGTCTGTAGACTTTATTACAAACCTATTCTTACTAAGTAATATTAAATTACGCTGTTTGAATGTAATGTCAGATAGATGTAGATTATGTAACTCCCAACAAGAAACTATAGATCATATGACAAGAGGATGTCCATTCTTAGCAAATACAGTACACAGATAGACATTATAAAGAAATATACCTACAGATAGCTAAAAAATATAATTTAATAGATACAATAAGACAATGTTATGAATATAAGCCAAAAAATGTAAATAACAACATAGATAAATTATACTGGGATAGTGATATAATTACAGATAAAATCACACGGAACAATAGACCATACATAACATTAATTTTAAAACAACCACAAATAACAAATTTAGTAGATATATCTGTGTCTAACTCAGAAAGAAATACACCGAGATAATCTGTCGTATTCTATATCATTAGCAGATGAAATACGACAGATATGCAACAAAATACAGTTAAAATAATATTGATAGTATTATCATCTACCGGACTCATCCTTAAATCACTACACACATCATAAACAGAACTAGACCTACACAAAACATACATTCCACTACAAAAATCAGTTATCATAGACACATGTTCCATAGTAAAGCGATTCCTGATATCCACTTCACAAACACATTCTTCAGAAGAAAAGAACCAACTCACTTGATGTAAGCCCATGGCTGACTCGTCACATTCACAAGCTATGCTGAGAGTCCAAATCCAAATGGATACGTAACACATAATTATAATAATAATAATTATTATTATTTCCTTTATTCACACTTTTTACACACATATTATTTTACATAAAAAAAAAATAGAAAATAATTATTTACTATCTATATACATAGAAAAGAAAATAATAATAATAGTGTGTGTGTGTGTGTGTGTGTGTGTGTGTGTGTGCGCGTGCGTGTGTGTGCATACGAGTTTTTGTGTAAAGTATGTTTCTATAATTAGTTACATGACTGTGTTAACCCGATATAACCGAAAGAGACTCAGGGGTATCATATGTGTACATAATTTTATCATACCTACCCTAATTCTTGATCTCGTTTCGGGAAGTCTTTTTTTGAAACCGTTCTTTTATATTTTGGCAGTCAGCCACAACATTCTCTTTGAAATTTTTCTTCTTTACTGAAAATTATGTACACATGGCTACACATCACGCTATACAAAACCAGTTTAGACTGACCTCCCATTGTAAAGGTTTAAAGCACAATTCAAGGGCAGCCTATACTGGTTTTGTATAGCCGTGCGTACATGTACATATAATATTATGAATCACCAGCAACATGTAGTAATCGAGTAATGAGACTTGGCTCTGCTTTTATTAAAATGTTTTGTTACGAGTGAACTTTACATTACAACTAATTGTGCTAGGCATTTATATGACTAAAAACCTTAGGATAAGAACTTATAACTTAAATAAACTTTACGTAGGTAGGTACTTACTTAAGTACCTAAAAATCACTTTTATTTCTTTTTTTTTATTTACACTAGGATTTTTCTGGATCTTTAGTGCGTTTACCAAACCCAAACTCTTTTAACAAAAGAAGATAACATGGAAAACTACCTTTAGGCCGAAAAAAATTTATGCTCCGTGTGGGAATCGAACCCACTATTGATACTACATTACTCATAGCGCACCCGATTACTTAGCCACTTCACCATTTATTTTCTTGCCATGCTATCTATAATATACCCACAATAAATTATTGTTTTCACCTCTGCCAATCTAAGAAACTTTTTTACAGATGTAGGCTCAAACTGTTTCTTGTAACTTTTAAATCAAAACCAACGCGCGACGCAACCATAAATAAATTATTATTATTACTAGACAAGTACCTAAGTAACATAAAATCAACCCACGTATGTACATGTAGTTAGGTACCTATTTGGTGTGTAAACAACAGTAATTCTTATTTACAATATATTATATACCTACCATATACCTAATAATAAGATATACCTAGGTATAAAATAGTATTATCACGGGTAAAACAATAAAATTACCTATCTTACACATTTTTTTTCCTTAGGTAGTCTAGTAAGTTACGGCCGGTATATTATCTTTACTTACCTATGTAGGTATACATAACATAACATACCATCACGCCTGTATTCCCCGAAGGGTTGGGCAGAGGTGGACTAATGTACACCCACATTTCGCCGGTATGTTTAGGTCCCATGTAATAGGGGGCGAGCCCATTGCCATTAACCGGGCACAAATCCAGACCCCGAGCTGCTAATGAGAATTTCATAGAAAAACCCAATAACACTTTGCTCGACCTGGGGATCGAACCCAGGACCTCTAGCGTAGCAGTCGCACTTAGGACCACTAGACTAATGAGGCAGTCTATGTACGTATAATATATTCTAATAATAAAACCTCGCTCGAGCGCAAGCTCTCGTTGTCCATCAAACTATCTAAATATCTCTTTCGATAAGTCGCACCCGGCGGAATAAGTAAGATTCACGACATTCGATTCATCGCGTCGCTCACATGCACGGCGAGCCGGTTGTTTCAAGGACGTTGTCTCACCTCCCGACCCGCCGCAGCTCCCGCGACGCATGGTGAAACAACAATACATTTGCAACATTTTCACGCGTATTTCTCATGTTTCGAATTTTGGAGATTACTCCTATAATATTGTTAATACGTAAAAAAAAAATATTGTAAAAAAATATTCACTATATTATCTGGGTTTCCTTCGAATCAGAATGTTTCTGTATTGATACATTGTCGAGAAATACTAGCATAAAGTTGGGCCGTTTTTCAACGAAAATTGCCAATCTTTGAGCTCGTGTAACTTTTTAACCGTATATTGAAATGAAATTTTATATTACATGAACACGTATTTTAATGATAAGATTGTTACTGCAAAATTTCAATGACTTTCATTGTTTAAAATTCAAGCAAGAGCCAAACTACGTTTGTTTGGGGCGCGAAGCGGATACTATCCTCTTAATTAAACTAAACTGTGTAGCTAGCACTTGATTTAGAAAATGTTCGCTTATACAAATGAAATTTATTTCTTTACTCAATTCGCTAAGATAAATTTCGAGGTCATCTTTCTTGTTGTTTATTCCACATAAATTTTGATGGTAAATAGTCAATGCCGAATGGTTACTCTTTTTTTGAGGAAAAGCAGTGTGTTTATAATTTGAAGAACTATTCATGAAAAAACTGTAACGAAATATCTTCTTGTGTTACATTTGATAAACTGTTTAAGTATTCAAAATATGTTTCTGTGCTGATTATTAACTGCTGTATCTGTTCAAATACATTCTTCATACCTCTGTTATTAATATTACCGTGAGAAATGCTAAACATAGTATAGTCATACAAAAGATTAGAGTTAGAATCTAATATATATGCATATTTTTTTGTCTGATTGTCATTATACAATAAGTTGTTAAATGATTGTATTCGCCAATTATACATTGCTTTGTGATTGTGAAATTTAAACGTTGGTAGACATAGAATAATGTTAGTATGAGTGTTAGTGACTTTTTCCCGTATTAATTCAACAATATCTACATAATTATTGGTTACAATAAAATCTTGTTCTCCCAACATAATAACACAATAGTCCTGAGAAGTGAGATCACATATTTTGCTATCTAATCCACTTAATAGTTGTTGTATGCTACTATTTTCTTTAATATAGTGGCATATTTGAAAATTTTCAGCAAACATGGTTTCAGCTATTGGTAGAATTTTGTTCTTGGTATTACCGCTCAAAATAACAAGTTTCTTTTTCCTTTGGATTTTTTCTTTATTTCTAAACATACCAACTTTTGGTTGTATGAGGTCATTTTTGCATGATTCTAATAAAGAATTGCCAGTGCTATTTTTTCTGACCAAAGTTTCATAAAAAAGTGGTGGACTTCCGGGTTTTTGAACTTGGTCGTTTCCTCCTTGTTGCATCGGTTTCAATAGGTGATTGGTAGCTCCATCTGTTGTCATTTCATGGGTGGTATCCTCAAGAAGCCCTAGATCACCACAGCTTGTATCCTTGAGTTCATCATACGATAAGTTGAGCGTTTTCCTGTTACTTTTCTTTTTTTTATTTCTTAACGTGCTAAATGTGTTATTGCAAGTTTGGGAACATAATATTTGTAAATTTTTTGTTGTAATTTGTTGTTTGTTAAGGGCATTTTTTAATATCATATTCTCCTCAAGAAGTTTTTCAATTTCACTGTGTGCACTTGTTAATTCTCTATTCAGTTTTTCGATCTCCTCTCTCAGTTCTTCTTTATCGCAATCGTATTCTGTAGACAAGTTGGGTAAACTGAATCTTCTTATTTCAGAGTGAGTTGACTCAAAAGAGAGATTAGGAGAATCATGCGTTGATGTTTTATGCCGTCGTATTGTAACGTTATCAATATCCATTTTTTTATCTAAATATTTGTAAATATAACAATTAATCTACCAAGTCGTTGTATTTTTTTTTTAGTTGGCAACCCAGATTTCATAAAACGCTTAAAAGACTCTGATTCTGGTCCAGAAATATTTGTTGAGATCGTTTCTGAACGAAATTTCTTACGTCCGAAGTATCTTAGCTCGTTGTGATTGGTCGCTGTAACTTGCAATGAATCAGCTGCTATTTGTTTACAACTATGGTACGATGCAATTTGAAATTCACAACTGGTTTCTAATGTACTAATTTTAGAAATTGGAATTGGAAACACTCTTTAAAATGGATTTAGTTGGTCACAGTCACTATTTAGACACTCTTAATTGTTTTTTATTACAATATTTCACTGTACAATATTATATATTTTATAAAGTTTAGGTCACTTGGTCGGTACACTAATGGTCATTAATGTTAGTTATAATACACAAGTTTTCATATGATAACACTGCCACTGGTGTAATGCAATGTACTGAGTGTTTTTACATAATATTTTAGGCACTTAAATGTAGAAAAACATTTGAAAAAAATTTTTAATTCGCGGACCGATGTTTACATTGGCTAGTGTTGCCAGAGACTAGTATCGAATAGTGTGTAAAGTCTGCCAACCCACAGTAGGTACCTATGCAATTCTCAACAGCCAGTTGGAAATTGTTATTACACAGAACCTAAACACACTTGTGAACTTCATAACAAAAGTATAGGTTTAACATAAGTTAATTTCAATACAATAGAATAATCAATAATTATAATTTAGGTTCTGGTTTAACATTTTAATTGGAAAGAATTAAGGAATAATTTAGACAATCTTGTACCTATTAAAAATAACAAAATGATCTTACCTACTAAACTTAAGGTTGCATGGAAATAGGCAGAGCTGATTCCGACCACCATCAACAGGACCCATAGGACATTGATAGCAGGATTGAAGAACTTAGAATACTCTTGGAACAGATGAATCAGCACAGGCGGGAACAGGAAGAACAAAGCATTGCTTACCTAAAAATAGTTTTTTTTGTTATGCATGTTTTTACAGGTTGATTTAGAAGCAGTGAGGACAGAGAGCAATATGGTAGGAGACACCATAGTCACTAAAACTCAATTTATTTCATAATATTTTAACTATAAACAAAAGTGCAACGTAGGAAAATCCTTTGTCTTAGCTGAACAACTAAAAATAGATTGCGTAAAACACTTACGGTGTTGACAAATTCTGCTATAACTGGTGAAATAGAATAGTTGGACTCACACCAATCTACTGGCGAACTTCCACGTTCCAAATGGGACCACATTATTTTGTTTACTGCTTCTTTATTTATAATCTTTCAAATAAATATAAAGACGCACAACATAATAAATATATATGATGAAATGTAGAAGATGAGTATCGAAAGTACAATGAAATAACCCTGCTGCTATATAAAGACTTCTGTTAAAATAGTTATAATATCAATTATTAAAGATAAACAGATTACGAAAATTTTGTTTACGCGCAGTGAAACAGACGTCTCTCTCTATGTTGACTTGTCGACTGATTGACAATTTGACATTGACTGCTACTACTTAGTGATGGGCGAATGCGATTAATTCATTCCTATAATCATTCGAAAGGGCAGTCAATCGAATTATTCGATTGTAGAAAACAAGGTATCGAACTATTGAAATGAATATTTTTTTTTTACTAATATTATAAACGCGCAAGTTGTGCGAGAGTGTGTATGTGTGTGTGAATATTTCTTACAACTAACCTTTAAAACTCTTATATGCTGTCAATCAAGTGTCCAATATACTTTCATTGCAATTAATTAAAAACAATGTTATTTTAAAATTTAAATATAATATAAGTAGGAACATCTTGGTATCGCAATAAATATCTTATTGTAATCAACAAGTCGTATTTTTATCAATAAAGATAAAAAAACATGGCTCCACTGCTACCAAAGGAAATAAATAAAACAAAACAATCAAACTTGATAACTATTAATTGAATCCGTTAAAAACTTGATTAAACAATATTGTTTTACTAAAATCAACAATTTTCTATAGTATACTCACAAACATAAATCACTTAAAATTTTAAAACACAACTGAAAAATATAATAAAACAATAACATTTGAAAACTGTTCATCAAATCACAACTTAAACGAATTACATTCAAGTTAAAAGAAAATATTATGAGACTCCAGCTATAAAATAATATTTCTAGACGATTATCAGAAATATTATACATTTTAGCAAAAGTAACAAGCTAAACAGCTTCGAATGAATAATTTCGTTAAAAAATATTCAAATAGTGCTTACTCGTTCATTCGAATAATTCGATTCTTAATTTTTGAAACAATCGCCCATCACTACTGCTACTTGCTGTCTTGCTGAGTTTGCTGACAATGACAAGTGACAAAATCAAGAGTGACAAGACTGACAACTGTGTAAGTTGTAACTGACAAGTAGACTTGTGTTGTGTAACTCGTGAGTGAGTAGTTTGGAACTGCTCACATACTTATAACTCATTCTCATCAGTGATTTGTTAACAACTACAAATTGCCGTACTTTTTTAAAGTTCTGCCATTTTGTAAGAGAAAAGGGAGAAGAACAATACTGATGGTGTACTGAACACTGCTGTTCGAAGTTTGTGGTAAAAACAGGTCTACCCATATACGCAGAGTATTTATGTGAATTTTAATGATACGGCTTGGAATATAAAACTACCGTCTAATAACGATAAAAAATTGCGATTCGACAAACCGGTATCGTAGGCACAACACTGCACAAAAGAGCTGGCAGCATTATTTGTAGATTTGACATTAGCATGTGTCAATTTAGTCTCCGAGATTGAAAAAACCGGCCAAGTGCAAGTCGGACTCGCGCACGGAGTGTTCCGTACCATTACGGTTTATGACGTATTAAAAAAAACTATTTACTAGATCTCGTCCAAACCAATTTTCGGTGGAAGTTTACATGGTAATCTACATCATATATTTTTTTAGTTTTATCGTTCTCTTATTTTATCATTTTTGAAGACCTATCCATAGATACCCCACACGTATGGGGTTGATGAAAAAAAAAATGAGGTTCCAAGTATGGGGAACCCCCAAATTTTTTTGATTTTTTTTCCATTTTTGTGTGAAAATCTTAATGCGGTTCATGGAATACATCTACTTACCAAGTTTCAACAGCATAGTTCTAGCGGAACGAGCTCCTTTTACGGAACCAGATTTGCAGAACTCTCTCATTAAATGAACGACTTCGCCCAACTCTACTGACAAGTGAGTGACGTGACTCACACCTGACCTGAGCACACATCTGTCAAGACAATGACTTAAAGACATAGGTACCCTATCTGACAAGCTTAAATGCAGTGTTGCCAACTTTTTAGTACAAAACCTGCAGAAAATATTTAAAACAATAACAAGGATAAATAATCAACTTTCTCCTAACCGAAGCCAATCTTACAATAATTGATCACAAAGCCAATAATTAATCTTTGAACTTCAGGAGTATTTTTTTTATCACAAATAGCCTTGCGCTTCACCACAACTCGCCATACTTGCTCGTTTAAGCAACGAAGTGGTGTACACAGTGGTTTTGGCAAGATTTCGGGGTACGAAGGTTTCACGCGCGTTTCTGACTTCTTTTTTTTACTCTACTTCTAACCCCGAGTTTCCACTGACGACAAAATATGTTGCATACTTACGGCTACCTATCCCAGTCACTCTTTGAAAGTTAGTTAGGTGTTTGGAACATGTTTTGATGTCAGTGAAAACGCAGGATATGGGCCATAGTATACACTATGGCCCATATCCTGAACGTAAAAGCTGTAACTTAGGCTATATATATACATATATAGCCTAAGTTACAGCTTTTACGTAACGCACGTAAGTCTCGTCAAAAAATAGTTTACCGTTTCGGAGATTAGGCAGAACAAACAGACAGGCGGATAGAGACATTCACAACTAATATACTACATACTTTATCAATGAAATTCAAGTGAATTACAATGATATAACGTCTATAAGTCACCGTAAAATTGGGAACCGTAACACTACTACTTATAGAAGAGGAGTTTGTCTCTGTCTACTAGATGGAGACCACAAAATGGTGATAATGAACTTGGTTTTAAGTATGTACATAAGTACAGTGAAAATAAACTCGTCAAATGTATTCATTTTATTAAACTACTAAAGCGATTTATGTTGGAATCTTGAGAGACAAGGACACACTCCTACTCAGGTGCTAGGTATTTCCTCCGTCTTAGTTTTTCTACTTACAACAGTGTTGTTCTACGGAAGCCTTATTGCAATGTCAATCTTTTGTATGTTTTAAAATATACAATTCTATTGAGGTATAAGTTATTTAGGAACGGATTATCCTTCGTTCAACAATTAAATAAAAAGGAAAATCTTACAGGATACTTCCTTAAACTTAAGGAAGGCTGCTGCGGCTGTTAATAAAAAGTTTGAAACAGATCCTGTGACCGTAGCCTAACCTTAAGAATTTTAATATAGCATTTTTTTATTGCATCTCCTCCATATGATCGTTAACTGGTTACCTACTATTAAATGGGTAAATGTAAGTGAACAACCCACACTGTAGGAACCCCATTGCCAAATCCAAACCGAAGGGTAACTGCTCTATTCGCTAGTTATTTTAAGCACGTGTAGGCGTTGCGAGTAGGTAGATAGCACGGTAGAGATAAATAAGATTGGAATGGCCCTGTGGGCGGGGCAGGCGCGCCTCAGTTATGGTTAAGCAATCATAACTCGCCCGAATCATACATTCGCCGCGTTTAGTGTGCTTAGGACTACTTCAGAGAACAGAGCTCCGCTTTAAAATGCCGTGTTGTGTTATTCTTACGTGATAGACAAAAAGTCAGACCTCCAGTATATAGCGAGGAGGTATATCTTTCCATTTGTAAGTCAAAAATAACATTTATTTACACAATAATTGACAAAAATATAAAAATATACTGATCACTATGAAATTCCAAACATCAATCATATTATTGCAACAAGTTACAAATAAAATACATTGCCCGATGTGTTCTCGCTTAATCAACGCGATGTCCTAGTCCGCTTGCAATGTACTGCATGCATTGCGTTCTTTACACTTCAACCATGGCCGTTGTTCGTCGTTTGCCGGGGTTGGCCGTGAGTGATGCACGGCGTACATCTATCGATATCGAGGTGACCGTGTAGTTAAATAAAAGCATCGATAGAATTCTCAACTATATTTACGTTTGACAAAGAATATTTATGAAATAATACATATTTAATTGATGAGAGTATATTTTTAGTTAGATGTATTTTATATTATATCAATAATTGAATGAATAAAGAGGAAGCGGCATGTAGACCATTTTATTTTACTTAGATTTTAATACTGAATAGATACAATATAGTCTAGTCAAATCTAAGTCAAATACTATACCTACCTATTTTATACGTTTTAATATTTGATTCTATTCGACATATTATGCAATTAATTATAATAATGTTATGTTATAACTCTATGATGTTATGTTAGATTTCCCCCAATTGCTTAATGATTACGTTTCGTTCCAAGGACAGTAATTCTTTTAAATTAAATGAAAATAGTTCTTGATTTTTATGTTCCCCTTTCCCCATTCAATATAAAAATACATAACAGACTGAGAATTTATCGATAAAAATATCGATATATTCTCAGTCGGCTTTTCAAGCACTAGCGTATGCTTGTTGCGTGTGTGTGTCTAATGCCTACGGGAGCTTGGTGCTAGTGTGTGAACAAATTGCTGCCCACTGATTTATGTGTGTGTGATTTGATTGTGTGCGAAAAACTTGTATAGATAATGTTGCGTATGTTTGAGAATTGAAATAGTGGGTCAGTAAAGCGGCGACACTGGTCCTAGTCAAGGGCGTCGCCAAGGGGGGGCAGGGAGGGGCAGCTGCCCCCCCCTAGAGATTCTAAAAAAGTTGCCAAATATAATGCAACCAAAGCCCTAAGTCTTTGAGTTGATTTGCTTGAAGTTCAAGCCTTGAAGAATCATTCCCGTACGTCGAAACTCGAATGAATTCACCAATTCCACTCCTAATATTCCGTACGCTCAACTACGCTCTGCTCTACTCTATCGTTGAAGCGGGAGAGGGGGAGTGGGGAAGCAACATGTAACCGCGCGGTGCCCGCGCCCCCCGCACAGCCTTTGTTTTAGCGTCTGTCTGTCATTTATTCGTGCGTTAGCGTTGCCACTGCCCGCTTTTACGTTTGTTTTGTGCGCTATTATCACATCTAAATAGTTGCTGTGACCACATAATCACCACTATAATATTAAAATCTGGTAATTTAAAAAAAAAATATGCTGCACGCTGTACACTTATTCAAATTCAAACTCCTTTTTATTATATTTTTCTAATAAATGTTATTATAAAAACTTATTTACAAGTTTTTTATTGCATAGTCAAGAGCTCGTGCTCGCGTAGCTTTACACATTGGACTCTGTACTGTCACAGAAGATATATGTATATAGTACTAAGGTACTGTCTCAGACTAATAATCATATAGACGGAGTAATAAGTTGTTGCCGCTCTTGTATCGGTGTGTCAAATGAATTATTCTTTTCTCTGTCTATTTCACGGAGTTTAGGGACGAGTAAAAGGTACAGCACACGTAAGTCTGGCAACGTCGCACTGTCTGTGTAATTCGTGTCAACATATGACCGACATGTCGGTCAAAACATTGCGGCTCGGTGCAGTTTAAATGCGAAATATTAAATAATAACAGTGGTTGAGAAAGGACTAAGTTGATAAAACGGAAGTATGTCGTGTGTGGCTGTATATTGTTCATCAAGAACCACGAAAGGAGGCGTAAAAGACCCAGAATTATCATTTCACACGTAAGTCTTTGACAACAATTTTATCGTTAGTTACAGAGGTTTATGGTTAGAAAATCGATGAATATAAAAGATTTACATATTATGACTAAGATTGTCTTTAACATATTGATGAAAGCCAAGTCTCATAGTCTAAATTAATGTTTAACATTAGGCGTTGTTTTAGACGTGAACTGCAGTGACGTGTACAACATTATCGACTACATATATCGATACAATCTATCGACAGTATCGACGTTTGTTGTTGATACAGTATATTATTTTTGCTTACGTTTGTAGATTTCCAAAATGTCCTGAAATAAGAAGTGAGTGGATTAAAGCTGTAAGACGTCAGAACTGGGAGCCAACGAAATATTGAAGGCTTTGCTCCAAACACTTTGAAAGTTCCTGTTTTATACCGGGTTTATCTGTAAAAAAACTAAAGTCTGATACAATTCCAACTATATTCGAAGGATATCCGGAATATTACCAGGTAGTGTTATAAAATACTACCTCGTTTTCGTTTAACTTTCAAGTCTCAGTACGATGAATAAAGCCGCGAGCGGAAAGCTAGTAAAAAATATATGTTCAACGTACTTTGTTTTTAACCCCCGACGCAAAAACGACGGGGTGTTAGTTTGACGTGTGTGTGTGTGTGTCTGTCTGTCGCATCGTAGCACCCGAACAGTTTTTTTTCATTTAGAAGGTTTTTATTTGATTTAGTCGGGAGTGTTCTTAGCTATGTTTGATGAAAATCGTTCGAGATATAATTTTCGAAGGTTTTTTTATTTTTATTTAGTAGTTATAGTTAAATAAACTAATATTCATACATTATGTATCTTTTCTTAGGTAGCAAAGAAGAGAAAAGCAGGGTCAATTAATGAAACGCAAATCACACCTAGAAGTCGGAGGAGAATGAACGAGACTGGTGTCGTACCAGACGATATTCCTACAACACCCAGGCGAGCAGTGAAAATTATGACATCTTTGTCAAAATCTCGGCTGGTGGCTGTGAGACGTCTAAGGGAAATTAAAAGACTAATAAATAAATTGTTACTTTAATTTAACCTTATCATCATTATTATCATCCACAGCCTGACTTTAACCACTGCTGGGTATAATAGGCCTCACTAAGTTTGTGCCATCATTTTAATTATTATTTATGTGTGCATATTTTTTATTTAACAAACGCTCATTTTGCACAAATAGGCGATGTACTACAGATTCTATCGATATGCTTTAAAGCGTCGACCCTTCCCTAGTCACGCACACTAACACTACTCTTGAATCGCACACTAACAAAAAATGGGTACGCAGCTTTCATAAAGGCTCCGTCTATAGGATTATTAGTCTGAGGGTACTGTAGATGTAAGGCTCGTAGTACAAGTGAAAAGCTTCATGTGCTGTCGACTTTATCTACAATTCATACCTACTTTTCTCATTCATAGAGAATGAGAAAAGTATGAATTGTAGTAGGTAAAGTCAACTTGCCCCCCCCCTGCGCCATCGGCTGGCGACGCCCTTGGTCCTAGTACAAAATAGCAGCTAGGGCCTTTCCAACCTTATTTATCTCTTCCGTGGTAGATAGTGTTTGCAATTTTTTCTATTTCTCGATTTGAGTTTTATTTAAAAGGCTAAGGAATATACCATTTTCACGGCTGTATAGATCTTCATGAAACATTTTATAATATGTCACATAACCATGAAACAACAGTACAAATTATCTGTCAGCGACATCAGTACAAATTATCTGTCAGCGAACACTTTATAATGCATTAGGATTGCATAACTATTTATATAATATTGTTTCTTTAAAATTAAAGAGTTTAAGGAACTTCATTAACACACATTAACAAACGATAATTATACTATGGCTTACGATGATTCGTATCCCACTTCAGGTAAGCAGGAGACTTTCATCATAGCCCAATTGCAATTTCATTAAATAATAACTGCAGACTACCTCATTAGTCTAGTGGTCCTAAGCACGACTGCTACGCTAGAGAGGTCCTGGATTCAATCCCCAGGTCGAGCAAAGTGTTATTGGGTTTTTCTCAGTAGCATCTCGGACTCTGGATTTGTGTCCCCTATTACATGAGATCTAAACATACCGGCGAAATTTGGGTGTACATTAGTAAACCTCTGCCTCACCCTTCGGGAATACAGGCGTAATGGTATGTTAATAACTGCAGTTCTGAACATGGAAAGATCTATTTTCATTGTTTCGATTTCTATCAGGCAATTCGAACTGAAGGGATGAAACGACTAATAGGAAATAGTAATGTGGAGGGATACATGCACACCAAAGAAAAGATGCATACATTTTGTTACGACCGATATGATGGAAAAGAGAGTGATTAATTATTAAAATGGCTGAACGGGGTGGGTGGAAATCGGGACAAGGCCAAAAGAAATAATCAGCAATATGTTTGCCTCCCCTTCTCCTTTGTCAAAAAATATTCAAAAAAATATTATTCTTAGACAAAAGTATCAGTACCTACCTAATCAGTTGTGAATAAGTTGTGAATTATACTTTATAGTTGACATCGTAATTCCTACTGCAATTTTATTAACCTAGAATGTGTTAAAGACGAGGCTTTGTATAGCTTGATGTGTAACCGCGCATATAATCTACGTAAAACAGAAATTCTCCAACCCTGGCACGACGATCCATGAATAAAATATATTTTCTGCTCAAATTACAGAATCCGAAATAATTGTAACAAATTGTGAGCCCGTAAACCTACTGAATGGACAGAAAGATCCGGATTATGTTAATGATTGGGTCGATTTAACCGTTGAAAATGAAATTTGGCGCGGTAAAAAGCTCCGTGAAGAAAAACCATTACCGGATAGATCACAACGCGAATGCAATGTCATCGATATAAATTTTTTAGCATCATTTTGTAAGGATAACCAATTTCGTGCAAGGTGAAGTGGTCATTGAATAATAAAAGAGGCTTTTAGTTGTTTGCGTATGTAGATATATAGGTACTAATTTTCATTAAGTTTTCACTTGCCTCATTTATTAGACTCGTTATATAGAGAATCATGCCGTGGATACGAGTATTATGCCACCCCCGAATTACTTCTAGCTAAGTACCTACCTCCCGTTAGTTTAGTCGTATAGAATGATAAAAAAAATCCCGGTGCGTTAATTTTTACAGCTAATATATGTGTTAGCAGGTATGTTCATCTTACAAAATGAAACCTTCGATATGGTTGGGATAGTGTCCCCTGGAAGCAATTCCTCTGATATTAATTCATTTTGTAATTCGTTAGCAATTTTCTAATGTGAATCATAATAGTACTTAGTGCATGTCAAGCATGGCCACCGCCGTAATGCATCCGCCGCCGCCCGCCGCGCCGGTCCCCTTATATTCCTATCTTAACAAATCGAACCGCCTAAGCAAAACCGAATGTAAAGATACCTTCAGAAAACTGATTGCAGCACTTGATAAGTTCGCTCTCTCTCCAACAAAAAAACTGTGTAAGTAAGTGACTAGTTAGGTTCATAGGTGCAGATGCACCACCCTGAAAATAATCGTGCTGGTGCCCAAGGCCTAATAATCGTGTACCTACTTATTGACTTCATATTTCAGGAAAGGTTATTCCAAACCTAAAAAAGACAAGACCAGACCAAGTACTCCAAGATCTACATGCCCATGCCCGAGACCGAATTCTGCTACTAGTACCTATTCGCACAGAATTTCAAGGACAAATACTGGTCGAAATAAGACTAAAAACCTAAGAAAATGTTCAATGCGAATAGCAGAGTTGGCTGTACCGACAAAACGGCAATGTATCGACACTTGGAGAAATAAATCCTACATATTGCCTGAACTTATGGTAAGTTTCTTTTCAAGCTTCAAAGGAAGTGGTAAAGTTGCGTCATCTCGGTCTTTTATTATCCTTGTATCGGTAGATATAGGTAGTGTGGAATAACGACGGAAAAGTCGACAGAGACAAAAGATTTACATAAAAATTAAATTAAAGATCCCCGACACTACAAAACCTCAACAAAAGAAAAAAAAAAATATCTGTGAATTTTGTCTGAATTTTTTAACACCATGCATCGTTGCGTTGGGGAGCCCGCTAAGATAACCGATCGTAGGTAATTGTATGTCCTTCCTGGTAGACACGCTACCATCGATTCTATCCCCACGTTCACGCAAACATTTTAAACACAAGGGAGATGCCGTACACCGTTGAGTTCTACAGGCGGGTTGGTTATCCTGCAAGATCCCGGTGATTCCTGCGCATCAGGTCAAGGTTATCATTAGTTTGTAATATCATTGACAATTAGTATTCTAAATTTTGGATCGATCTTCATCAACTAGAAAAGAAATGGTGAACTTTAAACGGCTGGGGCTGAGCACATTTTTTTAAATCAGCTAAAACCACTCGCCATTCAACCACCATTCAACCAAAAAATCTTCCCCAAAATTGGTTCATCCTATTAGAAGGTAGAATGACCACAGACACATACCTACACTGTTAAAATCGCGCAAATTGGGCTGAAATACCTTGGTTCTCTATAATTAGATTTCTTGTTCCAGGTAGACAGATTGAAACAACATGTAATGGATCAGCGACCAATTGTTAAAATTACGGATGCACTATATTGTTTCGAAAGAAAAAGACCCAAGTCATCAAAAAAGTAATTAGAGATAAATCATCTACATATTTTAGCCCATCTATATATTGCATTTTTACCTGCATACACACCTAGCCCCGAAAGAGATGCCTTTTTACAGGATGAATTATTTAAATTAATACTTAAGCATCCTTTGAGTATATCTCTACTCTACTCATGAAATATTTTAAATCTTAAAAATGAGCAAATTCAGACTTTTGCCTAGATTAAACGACTGAAGGCATTGGCGGTTGATCAATTTTCTAATTTAATCTTATAATATGCCTAAGGTACAAGGTAGGGTAGTTTGATTTATTAAAGATCTTAGCGATAATTATAAATAATTAGAATTCGGAAAAAAATAATTAGATCTGCTAATAAAGTTCTAAGATAGTTTCGTTTGAATTGAGAGAGGATGCTCTGCCCCTTTTTACGCAAAACGAGTGTTAGTAGGTAACTTAAGGATCCCCTAATATATGAACGCAAAATTTAATATTGACTGCCTCATTATTCTAGTGGTCCCAAGTGCAACTGCTACGCTATGTGTCCTGGTAATATTGTTTTAGTTAGCTGTATTTATGGTAAAAATGAATATGGCATGAAGAATACCTATATAGTAAGGTAGCCTATTCTGTTCTGTATCTAATTTATAAATAAAGTATAAACGAAATACATATAATTTTCGTGTTCGGGATGCATCCTGCAGACCTACATCCCCACAGAACAGTTATTTACCTGTTCTGTGGGGATGTAGGTCATTTGTATTTTTTTTTACTTGTAGGTATTTTTTTCACCTTCAACTATAGTTTCAGAGTCTGTGAAAATAAAAATATTAACGACGAAGTTTTGAAGCCTTATAATCAAATGGACTCGAGAATGTTGTGCATAATATTTGGACATAAAATAGCTAAGATTCTATCAAAACCATTAAATTTAACTTTAAACTCGGAGTAAGTCCTGTAATTTAATAATCTTATATTAATGTCAGCAGAAAAATAAATTTGTATTTAATTAAATATTGATCACTTTCTCATTAGCTTGGAAAAATTATCAAACATTGTTGCTAGTGACATTGCTCAGATGATCTCTAAATCCAGATGTGTCTCAAAACAAATAAATGCAAAACACAGACAGAAGGAATCGATTCATAAAGATGTATCGGATAAAGTAAGTAGGTACCCTTAGATACTTCTTGGGATCGCGTAAGGGATTCAAGATTTCTTAGCACAAGTTATCGGGTAACCCTACTAAACCTTCGGGGCTTAGCGCGTCAGCTGAGTTTAAAATTTTATTGTTTATGACGGCAAACGAGCAGACGTAGTTATCGCAATAGTAGAAGGTAGTAGAAAGTACCTAAATGATAATTAGTAGTCGCCGTCCATAGACAACTGCAACACCATAAGAGTTGCTGATGCGTTGCCTGCGGACTGAACAATGTCGGATCCACAGCAACCGAGAGGGAACTGGCTCACATGCGCCAAATCGACATATACAATAAGGTTTCAGATAGATCAGCAGATTCCGATGTTAGGGGTTATCCGTAAGGGTAGGTAGCCAGCCTTTCAGATTCCAAGAGGTCTTATCACCGAGCAAATAACATACTTATTTTTTCTTGACGCTTATCAGAATAGCAATAAGGATTTGTATCCCAATCCATCCCCGCTGGAAAAAATACTAATATTATTATAATACCGACTTAATTTACCAAAATATAAAGCAAAAATCTTTTATATTCTTCAGATTACAGTTTGGATAGCAGGTATTCTTGAAGACTTATCTTTAAAGTTATTAGAAGAGGATTTGAGAGGTAAGTTAATGACAATGTTCCCGCTCACGTCATGATAAGTAGGTATCATTAAAGCATCAAATGATTTTTTCTTTCATTATTTTATTATTTCTTTTTTTTTTTCATAATTATAGCCAGTAAAGAAAAGGAAGCTAACTCCAAATTTGCTGAACAGTTTATTATTGCTATGGAAAAAATATTGCAGCAAGCACAGAGAGAGAAATACACAGGTTGTTTTCTATATTGTTTTTATACAATCGTAATATACTTTCACTTACCTACATTAATGTAAAGCAATATAGGTACATTTCATAATATATCCTAAATGTCACCGGACAATTTTGAATACTTATCGTTAGTTTATAATAATTATTGTGAATATAAAATTACACTATGACTATCCCGCAACGACGCCGACACTTGGATTAAAATATTCTACGTAGGTAGGTATATTACATACAAACGTAAAGTTAGGGACAATATTTACAAAATCTTTGTTTACTTTTTAGAGTTATTTTTGTCGGGGGCTTTTTTAATAGATCTAAGATCTTTCGTATGTACCTACCAAATTTTTTTTTACTGTGGTGGAACGTTGCATTTCTCAACTCATCAGTCATCAGATTCTTCAATCAGAGAAAAGTTCACAATTTACCAGTCAATAGAATAAGTTAAATTGTAATACAGAGCAAATAATTGGTCCATATATATGCATATTTACAATCTTACAGCCAGGCCCCCTTTAGATTTTAGGTACCTACCTCAACTATGCATCATAATCAGCGGCAAGATGGGTCGACGACACAATTCACGTCGTCGGGCGTACTTGGACGAGATTGGCACAGGACCGTGGTGGATGGCACAAACTTAGGGAGGCCTATACCCAGCAGTGGGTGCAGTCAGGCTGCGGATGATGACCAACGATTTAAAGAAGGTGGCTGGCAGCGGATGGATGCGAGCTGCCCAAGACCGGGATGGTTGGTGCTCTTAGGGGGAGGCCCATGTTCAGCAGTGGACGGCAATAGGCTGATATGATGATTACCTCAACTATTGAAAATTCATAATTTTTCGTCAGTTTACAATGTCAGTCCATATTCACAAACAATGGTACCCATTACCTAAACGGTGACATAAATTAGATAACTAGTTAGATAAGTAGGTAGATCTAAATGGTACATATACGATTTGTTACAAATGTATTACTTTTCACAGATTTAGAAGAGGAAGAAGGGCCCGTTTTAGATTTTATTGATGATTTAGTAGACAATGTCATGGTAAGTAACAAAATAGAAAATTCTGATTGAAGTTTTGACCAACAAAATAAGGAACGGGTCGCCAGTAAATTACGTTCGTTGGTCTGCGCCGACTGTATTCCCCGAATGGTTAGGCAATGGTGGACTGCTGTTCATCCATAGTTCAATGGTATATTTTAGGTTCCATGTTATAGGGGGTGAGCGAAGGGGGTGAGTCTACAAAATTAACCGGGTACAATTATTCCCACAAACTCCGAGCTGCTACTGAGTATTTCATAGAAAGATCAATATTAACATTGACAAAGAAATGGAACCCTAATGGTGAAACTACTAGGTTAATGAGGAATTTTGATATATTATAACTCCAATATGCACATCAGCCTCCTTTAAACAGTTACGTGCTGAGATTTGATTTTTAAGGGAATAATCGTATCAATCGGTAATATGATTTTAAAGTTAAATGTAGTGTAGGTAAATAGAACCGTTTTTCCCCCGAAGGGTAAAAAACGGATATTTAGGTTTTAGCCGTAGCTTAAACCACATATGAGAGAACCCTTTCAACGTTCACTGTCTACCCTCATTTTTGAGCTATATCGGTTGTGTTAGAGTAGTACTCACCTGACGTCACTATATCTATCCTTGTCTTTCATATATCAGGCAGCACAGGCGGTGGGAGTTCTTTGCTCTTCAGTACCTTGAATTGCTGTAGTCGGCAAGGCAATTAAGTGTGGTTTAAGCTACGGCTAAAACCTAAATATCCGTTTTTTACCCTTCGGGGGAAAAACGGTTCTATTTAGGTGTTTGAGCCTTCGCTTAAACCACATATGAGACGTGTTTAATATCTGCCGACTGTGCTGACGGTGAGGCGTACTGTGATGAAGAAGTAATGATAATTTTATTAGTGTTCGAAAATGCTTTATTGCAAAAAGAAAAAATGTTAACAACAAACCCAGGCAATTTTGCCTCCTTTACCTTAAATAAATAACTGTTCTGTAGGTATTAATGAACCTTTGATTAAGGATTAATTAACGGATATAAAAGAATCAACTAATATATTATTGTTTTTGCGAGGTTTAGTGTTGATAACCTCACTAAAGTAGTGGTTAAAGAAAGTGTTCCTGGATCTCCAGTTTCCCCTTTGCAAAACTTCATCAATGTCAAAGTTGTTGTTAATCCAGTTGTCCGTTGCGACCGCAGCTCTGAAACTACCCGCAGGAGCAGAAATTCCCACATCTTTGAAGAGAGTTTTTATCCAGCCTGCGATCACAGTCCGAGATGCCCTCTTAACTGTGCCTCTCGTGGTAATAAATAAGCTGTCTATATTTTGTCGACGTTCAGATGTTACTGCGATGAGCATCCTGACCCAATACACTATATCAAGTTTTAGATCTTCGTCTCCCGAATTTCCAGTTACCTGAGTTCCTCGTTTCAGTAACCAGCCTGATTGTTGATAGGACGTTGAATCCGTCTTAGACCCGAACTTAGGCCAGAAAATTAAGCAGTCTCCTTTATCTTCGAAGGCTCCCTCTTTTAATGTCAGTAGGGTGAGGTCATGGACCCTTCTACCAGATGCTAACAATAAAAGAATACACGTGTGCCGTGAAACTGCGAAAATGCTATTTTTGTCAAACTGATAGGTATTCAAGTAGCGGATTAAGTTTTCTATTTTCCAAGATATTGGTTTTTTAGTAGGGGGCTTTTTAGCAAAAATGCCTTTTATTATTTGTTTAATTAACGGGTGTGATGAGAGTTCTCCTGTGCGCAGTGGGTTACTGAAGTTAGTGACAACTGATTTGTGTAGGGCTATTGTCCTGGGCGCTAGCTTTACTATTTTGTAAAGGTAGCACAGGTACTTTGCTACTGCCTGTGGATCTGGGTTATCTACAGGTACTTAATTTTCGCGAGCCCAGTTATACCATTTTAACCACACTGGTTTGTAGGTTTTCAGAGTCGATTTTCTCCACGATGATTCTAAGAGATCGAACTCAAAGCTATCCCAATCTTTTATTTGCTTGGACCAGCCTGAACCTTCCAAACCCCCAATTTGAGGCTGTCCACCCCCTGAGGTGGACGGTTTGTTCGGAGATCCACTAAGTTCACCTTCAAATCTGGAATTTGAAATGGTGTCTCGGTCGCCCTTCGACGGAGATCTGGCTCCCAAAAAGCCCGGTTCCAAATTGGGGCAACGAGTAGGTACTGGCCTTCTGAAGTCTGTAAGTGCCGAAGGATCCTTGGTATTAACGCTGGAGGCGGAAAAATCCACCCCAGGTTGTACCGCCATTTTCTGCTGAACGCATCGGTGAACTGACTGTGACAATCGGATGCATCCTCGCTCACATAATCTGGGACAACTGCAGACCTTTTTGACGCAAAGAGGTCTATCTCTGGAGTCCCTAATTTCTGGAATATAATAGCAAGACACTCTTCTCTGAGATGCCATTCTGGAAGGGCCTTTGCTCTCGATAACCCGTCCGCTATTCCATTGTATTGACCCGGAATGTGACGAGCGATCAGGTGACAGTTTTTCACTTCGCATAATAGTAGAATTTCTGTGGTGATCTTCAGTAGAGCTGCTGACTTTGTGCCCCCTTGTTTCGTGATGTAGGCAACGCTCGTTCGATTGTCTGTTTGTAACATGACAGTTTTTCCCTGTATCTCGGGGCCCAGGCGTTGCAGTACTTCGTACACCGTCCATAGTTCCTTCATGTTGCTGTGCCAATTTTCTTGGGATGGCGTCCATTTTCCCCACATGTGTTTGCTGTTTGCAATGGCACCCCAGCCCATATCTGCAGCATCGGTTGTTATAAAGAACGATGGATCCGGGTGATGGATTAAAGAAGGTCGGTGTGCGTTTTTTACCCACCATGACAAGGCAGCCATAGCAGTTTCTGTTATAGGAAACTTTCGGTGAGGTATTTTTTGAGGGAGCTGACGTAGAGCTCTCTGCAAGGGGCGGCAATGCAGACGGCCCAAGGGCACTGCGAATGACGCGAAGTTTAGTTTTCCTAAGATGATCTTGGCGTCCCGCCAACTCCATCGACCCTCTCTCATTAGATTTGACAGCGAGCTCCTTAGTTGTGTAACTTTCGTTGACGATAGACGTTTGACGTTTTCCATTGTGTTCCAAGTAACTCCCAGATACTCTAGTTCTCTTGTTGCCGTTGAAGATGACTTCTTTCGGTTTACTTGCCATCCTAGCTTCTCTAAGTATTCTATTGCGAAATCTGTTTGTTGGACTAGAGTTTGTGGGTTTTTGTGGATGAAGAGAAAGTCGTCTAAGTAGACTATAACTTGAAGCCCCTGTTGTCTTAACTGGTGGGCCACCCAGTTTGTTGTTTTGGCGAAAACCGATGGAGCACTCGCCAGGCCAAATGGAAGGCACGTCATTTCGTACAGTGTTCCTTGATATGACAGTGACAGGTAACGGCGATGATTCAGACTTATGGGTATGTGAAAGTAGGCTTGTGATATATCTACCTTCATCATGAAGTCTTTGTTTTGCAGATGGGAAGGGATCTGATGAAGGTTTATGAGTCGGAATTTTGGGGCAATAACATATTCGTTTAATCGTTTTAAATTGAAAATCGGTCGATTTTCGCCGCTTGTCTTCTTTCTCAAGAACATGGTGGAGAGGAAGCCTGTTAGATGTGTACTTTCTTGAATAGCTTTTGAATCCAGTAGTTTCTGTATTTCTATAGTCATCTCGGGAGTGACTTTGGTTTGGAATCTCATGATGTTTCTTTTTGAAAATCTTGTAAGAGGAGGAGTGTTGTGAAATGGAATTCTGTATCCTTTTATAATATTTAACAAAGTTTTGGGCGCCTCTTTCCAATGAGGAATGTAATTTGCTAGGCGTCCCGCCACGAATGAGTCATTTTCTACCACCCCCCCATTTTTTTCCTGGCTGAGGTTTGAAATTGGTCTGGACCGGTTTCTTTTTGTTCTTATCCCTGAACTTCTCATCTCTGATTGCATTAAAATGATTTCTTTTCCTATGTTTATCTTTGTTGTTGTCGCGTTCTGGCCATTGATTCTTGTGAAATTTGTCCTTGGTTCTTGCTTGTCTTCGTTTCTTTTCAGGAAAAAACTTATGGATCCCGCCTTGTTCTTTTATGGTTTCAGCGAATAATTTTTCTTCGAACAAATGTGTCTCAGAGGGTGGAATATCATTTAAAATGTGTTTGAAAGCTTTATTTTGTGGCATGTAAACCTCCCTCCTTTCTTGCAACACTTCTGCGCGGCGACCGCATACGTATTGCAGCAAGGAGTCTGATGTCTTCCTGAATTTGGAATCTGCGGCTACGAACTCTTTTCCTACGAGATTCTTTGTCTCTCTTGGGAGACTATTTAGTAGACTTTGAAAGGTAATACGTTGTTGAATCAGTCCATTTGTAATAGCCCCAAGTGTTAGGTCAAACCTTTCCAGAATTGAGACTGATTTCCAAGTAGGGGTAATTTCGGCTAAAAGATTGTTGGCTTTCAGGGCGCTAAAAACAGGAGTGGCTTGAAAATGTTTTTGGGTTTCGGCATATCTAATGTTGCGCCAGCCGCTTTGACCCAGCCTCTGACAATCAACACCGTATTTTACGGCGGTTGGATCCGCCTTCGCAATTTTCGGTTCTTGCTCAGATGTCATTGGAGCGAAATCATACTCCAGGTTTGGTTCACAATCTGACTCACCGTTTTCATTGTTTTGAAGCGCCACTAGTTGCCTTTGTGCTTCAGCTATTTTGTTTCGTAATTCAATCTCCCTATCGCTGCGTGTTTGTTTACTACATAGGCTGAGCGATTCAAAAGGCGGAGATTCAGGCTCATCTTCTGAAACGGTGGTGTCAGGATGTGACTCCAAGGATCTGTCTAAGTTGCTTGGGGTTAAAGGCGTAGAATGCGCTTTCTGATTCTCTAAAATCTTCCTAACGTTTTCGCCCTGTTCTGACTGGATGCTCAGTAATTTATTGAATAGCGTCATTTGCTGTTGAAGCACTCTCGATAAAAGTTGATCGTCACTGCTTTTCTTTGGTGTTGAGCAGGTTGGTGGACAGCATTCTTCGCGAATAGTAGAATCATCATATGGCCTGAGGCGATGATCGCTACTTCGCTTGCGTTTGGATTCCCCTGTGTCGATGGCTGATATGTCTGCTTGCCGCTTTTTCAGAAGAGAAGTTTCGCTACTACTGAGTTCTGAAGAGGCGTCTGTGCGCTTTATAAATAAGTGCTTTAGCGATTTTACCGTGTCCATAAAAACATCATATGATTGCGCATGTATCTTCTCTACGAATTTGTGTGGAGAATATAATAAAGCTCTGCCCAAAGGCCACCTTAGGATAATGTTGCGACTATTAGTATATGTGCGCTCGGATAACGCCGTAGCAGATGGCTCGAAAGCACGTGCGAGATCCACGGTTGGTATGGCGAATCTTAGCTTAATTTCGACTGCACGGCTAATTTCTTCACTGCCGAATAATTCTTCAAAAGAAAAGTTGAAGACTTTCCATTCTCTCCAGTTTGCTGGGTAATGTCGGTCTAACGAACTGACGATAGCTTCAAGAGCTGGCTCGTCTTCGATTCGGCAAGGTAAACATGCCAGCTCCCCCATGGAGGTTAACTGTGGCGACATGATCTGAAAATAAGTGTTTGCTTTCAGAGATTCATTCTACTTGACAGGAAAAGGGGACCCTCGTACGAGCATAATTAATGTCCCACCACTTATGTAGGTTAGTATATCGACTTCGTTTAATCGATGACGATTCAGACGATTCGATTCGTGAATCGACGAGCGGTTTGTGTAAGTCGATTCGTGAGTCGACAAGCGATTCAGCCATATCGAGAACGGTTGAAATTCGAATCGGCCGTGGATTCATGATACACAGATAGTGAATATGTTCTTAGCATGTGCTATGCTTGGTTTGTCGAATACAGCTCCGTATTGGAGGCAGGTTTCGACTCGTCGCTGGGCCAAAAGGCGCCGAGCGGTAAAGTGCCGGCGCTAGGCTTATGAGCGCTGAGCGGGCGTGAATGTGCACATAGTGTTTTAAACTTTCACTTACTTTTCTTGCTGTTGCGTTTCGACGATGACTCGTCGCTGCGAAAATTGTAAGTAATTTTGTGAAAGTATATAGAATAAAATATTCTTCGAAATATACGTCTTGACAGTGTGAACGTTGAAAGCGTACTGAAGAGCAAAGAACTCCCACCGCCTGTGCTGCCTGATATATGAAAGACAAGGATAGATATAGTGACGTCAGGTGAGTACTACTCTAACACAACCGATATAGCTCAAAAATGAGGGTAGACAGTGAACATTGAAAGGGTTCTCTCATATGTGGTTTAAGCGAAGGCTCAAACACCTAAATAAAAGAATTTTATGTAGGTAAATTTGTACCAGTCTTACTAATAATAAATATAAGGTTAGTCGACGACGTTAATACCTAAATATTATATTACAGAACATCTGCGAACCCCTTCCATTGCCCATTGATGAAGAATCCGATACATCTGATCAGTCGCAAGACGATATAGTTGGAAAAGAAAATGAAAAACCGCTCACAATCAACGAGTCTTTGGAAACTAAGATCACGACAGTGGATCCAAATTTAGATAGAGATTCCGCAAATAATTCAACCGAAGAATTCAATGATCTCGAAGAAAATGAAAATTTAACTGATACCGCACATTTTAGAAATGAAATTTGGAATTTAATACATAATGTTAAAAAACAATCGTGGGAAAATGTTAGCGATAGCTCAGCGAATGAAATAGTAAAAGAAAACAGTAAGGGAATGCCAACCGAAGAAGAGGAGATAAACGAGAACAGTGGCGAAAACTCTGATAAATTAGATAATGATTCCCTAAACTTGATACAAATTGATGAAAATACTGATAAAATAGATCATGATTTAGCAAGCGTTACACAAAATGATGAAAATACCGATAAAATAGATCATGATTCAACAAACTTGATACAGAATGATGAAAATACCGATAAAATTGATCATGATTCAACAGACTTGATAAAAAATAAAGAAAATGTCGATAAAATAGATCATGATTCAACTAGTTTTATACAAAATGATAAAAATACTCAAAAAATAGATAGTAATTCAACGCACGATATACAAAATAATGAAATAGATAGTGATACGACAAACGTGATGCAAAATGGTGAACAAAGTGAAAATGACAACGCGATTCATAACGATGAAAAAAATTATTCAAACGTGAGTGAAGTATTTGAAATATTTACTGAAGATTCGGGTGATGAAAAGAACAGCAAAAAAGTAAAGTTTTCTGTAACAGATTTGGGTAATTTTTATTTATATGATTTTATTTTTTAATTTAGCAACGATACTGTTTGGTTGTTGTTATTTAAATTACAATGAAATTATTTAAGAAAAATAAATATTTTATTCTCATTTCAGTAAACCCCAACAAAACTACTGAGGAATTCAAAAGACAGTACGTAAATTACGACTCAATATTTGCCCTACGAATCACAGCCCTTTGTATGCAGCGATTCTTAGTATATTTTTTAAAGCCTAGATGTGTCCGATGTTCTACATTTTATATATACATTACATGATTCAGTTAAATATCTCCACTTATTTTTATTAAAGCACCTCGGAATTACCTGAGACTGATGAACTGGAACAAACACAATGGAATAGTAGTAGTAGTAACGAGAATGTCAAGTCTAACATAGTTTTTGCTGAACCTAATGAGCACCTACTTAGTGAGTATTCAATATTTTATTTATAAATATGACCTTTGGACCGTTACGCCGCAAGTAGTTGGTTCGACTCCAACTCAAGACAAATCCATGTGGGATCTTGTGTGAATATTTGTTTATCACTTCTATCGAAAACTAAGAGCCCTTCTTTTTTTCTATAACAAAGGTGATGCAGATGAGTCATGGCCACCCGAGTTAACCGAAAAAACAATATTAAAAATCAGCAATAGTGTTAGCAAGTCGGTAACGTCACTGGGAAACATATTAGAAACAGATGAAAAACAGATAACGCCAATAGAAAGTGAAACTAATATCAGTGATCGTGAAAACACGGGCGATACAAGACACCAATCAAAGATCATTATTAATAAAGATACCAATACAAACCCTACAGAGAAATATGATATTGGAAGTCAAACAAACGAAGCGTCGAAACAAGAATTCAATGAATCAATTACAGCCGCCAGCGAAACTATCACTATAATAGGCGATTTCAATAAAGTTGAAGATAACAATATTAATAAATCTGTAATCGTGACCCAAACATATGAAGATTCATATGAAGTTGATGGTGAGACACTTCCTAAGCGAGAGAAACATCAAACGAATTTAGAAGAAAGCAGCCTAATGAAAATTGAAAACTCGAAGAATATTGATGGTACAACAGAAGGCGACGTAATACAAAGTCACAAAACTCGATCACTAATAGATTATGGTTGGAGTAAGTATACCTTCAAATTTACTAGTAAAGCACCACTGACCACATCCAACTCAACCCAATTGCATTGTATATAAAGTAGCAAGAAAACTGCCTCACAGCTATGTTAACATCGACTAATGAGATTTAACTATCTGTGTGGCTCAAACCCAGCATTTAGTTACTGACGACACAACTATTTTTTCCACTTGTTTATTTATACATTTTATATTCAACAGAAGTTCATCCGAAGACAGCTCCCGCATGGGTCACTTCGTGGGGTCACGGTCGTGGTGAACCCAGTGAAGATTCTATACCAGTTGAGAGTATGTACTCTGTTTTAAATCCAGCTTCCAAACTTAGATAATATTTGACTACGTGTATAGCCAGTAGTGGGCGCGCCGCGCTCGCAGCTCGGCGGATTTGTAAAGCAAAATTCGTTAGAGCAGCTCACTCATCACTTCATCAGCGGAACAACTATAGCACAGTATTAAATACTGTGACTTTGTCAGATAGAGAACCGCGCGCAACGTCTTCCTGAGGTTACTAGTACTATAGAACTGGTACTTGTGGCGTTTCTAAAACTGCTTCTATTTAAATCTCTATCCATTACATCACACGTTCTTAGGTATTCGTGAACCAAGAACAAGACCAAAAAGCTAAGATCAAATGTGTGAAATTGAAACCTTGGGTCGCTTCTGTGTTGTTTTTCATTGTTTGGGCGCCAAATTCAATTATCTTTAGTGTTTCGTAAATTGTTCGTCTATAACATATTCGTATATAAGCAAAAGTTTTAGTATTCTGCGAAAAACCAAAAACATGTTGAATTTAAAGTATATTTTCAGTTAAACCTACGAAAGTAAAAGAAAGCGACATGCGCAAATGGTGTAAGGATTTAGAAAAGGCTTTCGTAAACTTAGAAATGTGGAAGAACTGGATAGAAAATACATGCAAAGAAACGGTTATGGTCCTGAAACAGAAAGGTACTCTTTATATTATGGAATGCCCTCTACGGGTAGATATATCTGTACTCACTTAAGTATGTTTACTAAATTTTAGAAATAGCATGTCCAGCTTTAAATAGGAAAGGTGCAACGAATTGGATTAGACTCAAGAAAAATATCCACAAAGATGCAATCCTTTGGACTAAACTGCATCTACGAACCGAAGATAATTTTAAAAATTTGAAGAGGAAATACAACAACGTCGAGGTAAGTCGTCCAATATACAATTGCAGGTAAAAGACAAAATAAATGTTCATTTTTTAATTTTTTTTAGTACTCTTCGAATAAGGCGCCAACCACAAACGTAAAAAAAGAAATTTTTCAAACTATGCATGAGTTTGAAAATCTTAGCGTGCTGTTGCATGAAATGGTATGGGTATGGCGGGTGTTTTTTTTGTCAAAGTCTAAATCGAACTTTTTGGTGAAAAATATTATTCTGATGATCATATTTTTTACTTGCAGATTGTGACCGCAGAATACTGTGCAATTTGTACTTGTAATAAAAGTAAAATCAGAAAAAATACGAATATGGAAGCATATCTTCGTAACATTACCGAATAGATGCTGCGGAGATATAACTACTACTTAGTATATTATATTTTACAAAAATAATAAAATATGTATAATAGATGGGCGTAATTGGACCTTGTTCGTGATGTCGGTGGGTTATTAATTTTTTACTACCATGGTTTTGTAAAATGCGTGTATGTGTTTCGTTCTAAAAAAAATTACATTTATGAATGAATGATGAATAACAACAAATATTGGGGAATAACAAAACTTATGATGTGGCCAATAGAAAGGTATATTAATTCTTATACATAAATATTCTTATTATATACGGCTACAGCGAGTGTTCACTTAAAATGCACATTTATTTGATTGAAATCATATTTTCGCACGTTGGAATCTCGGCAACCAGCAAATATCCACTTTCCATTAAATGATAGATCTCGAATGCCATCACAATCCGCACCTGTTAGTTGTACTCTTAGTTTTGAGAATCCCTCTTGCAGTGATAATACTGTACAAGTACCGTCTTGGCGGCCGATAACGAACGTTTGATTTGTCAAAACTGCCATACTCAATATAGGGTTAGCAGATTCATGCCATTCTTTTAATATAGAGCCGTCTTGAAGATTTAATTTTATTATCTGTAATAGGGAATGATGTTTTATGACTGCTGGTAGTGATAATGATTCCTAACCTATCTTTGACTATCATGTTCAAAAGCGTGTAGCATAATTATGACTAATATTGTAAGAAAAATTGTTACCAACTCCATATTTAACAAGTCAGAATTACCGAACAATGTTGCGTCGTTAATTAGCCATAGTAATTATTATAGATTGATAATATAAGTAATACCTTTCCATTGCTGCAGCCCACAATAACCGCTTGGTCCAGGATGATGATGGCATTACAAGCAGAATCTAGCTGCTTAGTGTACAGCTGAGCTCTCTTAGCCACGTGAGCGCAAACAACTAATCCACTTTCACACCCCACTACTAACAACTTGTTACTTGTGCCAATCTGGAATATTTATGGTTAAATGTACTCAATAAAGTTGTTTAAAATAATTTCGTATAATATGTAGTTGCATATTATGTTAATCTTCTCTTAAAATCGAAGAATAAAGTTGATAATACGGGCGTAATGGAATGTTATGTTATGCAACCTTCTATGAACTGTTTCATACATTACCTCTCTCTCATTTTCAACTTCGACTTCCTCGCTAGTTGTTGTGATAGCACAGCAGTTGATTTGGCCATGTCCTTCAATAACATTGTCTAGGCACTTTGATTCACCAACATCCCATAGTTTTGCAGAACCATCCCTGTAAATAAAGAACAAACTGGATTGAAGCGGCGGTAGCCTAGTGTCTAGGGCGTCGGACTTGCGATCATGTGGTTGCCGGTTCGAACCCAACATTGCACTACCGACGTGAACCCACTCGTAACACAAGCATTTAGCTTAGTACGAGGGGTTAACAAGATTACTAGTAATGTGAGACCTATATTGCTAGTAAACTTATTTTTATTTTTTTTAAAACATTGAATTTTTTTTTATGGGATCGCCTGATAGTGAGTGATTACCGCCGCCCATGGACCCCCGCAACACCAGAGGGTTTTCTGTGAGGCCGTGACTTTGGCTTAGCCGGCCCATTCGTGCCGAAGTATGGCTCTCCCATAGTACATTTTTATTATGATAAGTTTTTGATTTTTACTGTGTTGTAGTTGAACTAGTAGTATTTTTTCCTTAAGTAAACAAAAAAGTATGCTACCAGAGATATCAGAATAATAATAACGCATGTCGAATTTTATCATATCCTGTAGTTTAGTCCGACAGAAATATATATCTTACTTGCTAACAGATATAACATTTCTTCCTTTTTCAACAATACAGATATCAGATATAGCCATACTATGTCCCTTCAGGGTCACGGGATTGATGCCAGATTCAGCTGACCAGATCCTACAGGAACCATCAGCTCCAGCCGACAAGACCACAATACCAGACGGAAAGAATCTGCATTTGTACACTGGGCCACCATGACCTTTCAAATCCAGGCTAACTTCACCTGAAATAAAAAACAAAGAATAAATAAAGTCAAAGATTTTTCAAATATACATACCATACCATTCATTTCCCTTTTCCAAAAAATATAGATAAAGAAACCAAACATAGATAAATATAATTATCATAGCAATATCATATCATAATATATCTTATCATACTAATGCATTATGGGGTTTCAGTTTAAGGTACATAATAATATGCAGATTTTAGGATACTATTAATTGAAATATATAAAAAAAAGTGTGACTATGGATACTGTCGCCACTTTAGAGTTTAGATTAAACAGTAAGAATGGGTGTACCCCAAGGAGCAATCCTTTATTCAAAGCAAATTGTTTTTACTGCTAATTGCTTAAATTAAGTTGATATGTCTTGCATAGTTTTAGCCATTTATTCTGTCAGTGTGAGCTACGCAATACCTTCGTATCATGGTAAAAAGATAAACTAGGGAAAAGTTGGTAGTGAGGTTGACTGCCCAAAGTATGCCATTCCATCATTTATACCTACATCAATTCTACTAACAGCTTATTATGATAGTAATCATAATAAGCTGTAAAGTAAAAAAAAAAAAAGTATTGTCTTTCAAGTAAATCAGGCCGCTTGATTTATAAGATCAGTAAGTCAGAAATGTAAGTAGTTGATTGAATATTGATTTGATAATCAACTTATGCTAGTGGCTTGGCTATTGTGTAGCACACAAAAATGTGGCATGTTGGAAAAGGGAAATGAATGGTATGGTATGTAACCATACCATTCATTTCCCTTTTCCAAAAAATATAGATAAAGAAACCGAACATAGATAAATATAATTATCATAGCAATATCATATCATAATATATCTTATCATACTAATGCATTATGGGGTTTCAGTTTAAGGTACATAATAATATGCAGATTTTAGGATACTATTAATTGAAATATATAAAAAAAAGTGTGACTATGGATACTGTCGCCACTTTAGAGTTTAGATTAAACAGTAAGAATGGGTGTACCCCAAGGAGCAATCCTTTATTCAAAGCAAATTGTTTTTACTGCTAATTGCTTAAATTAAGTTGATATGTCTTGCATAGTTTTAGCCATTTATTCTGTCAGTGTGAGCTACGCAATACCTTCGTATCATGGTAAAAAGATAAACTAGGGAAAAGTTGGTAGTGAGGTTGACTGCCCAAAGTATGCCATTCAATCATTTATACCTACATCAATTCTACTAACAGCTTATTATGATAGTAATCATAATAAGCTGTAAAGTAAAAAAAAAAAGTATTGTCTTTCAAGTAAATCAGGCCGCTTGATTTATAAGATCAGTAAGTCAGAAATGTAAGTAGTTGATTGAATATTGATTTGATAATCAACTTATGCTAGTGGCTTGGCTATTGTGTAGCACACAAAAATGTGGCTATGAAATATTTTATATTTACCATAACTGTATCTAATAATAACTTACTAGTTCTGCTATCCCACACTAAAAGTTTATCTCCTTCACAGGATGACACAACCAATGCATTGTCTGCAACAGCCACGGACAACATTGCTTTGTTGTGAATTTTGTGAGCTTTAGTTGGTGCCACGAATGCAACTTTCAGACCAGAATCCAAATGCTTTACAACCAAACTCAGTGGTCCGTGAGAAACATACTGATAATTATCGGAGAAGTTAATTTTTACTTTCCCATCACTTAAGGTTGTCGTCAGCTTATCATGTATACTAGTTTCATTTAACTTCTTTGATGAAATCCAAGCATCACCTTTAGGCAACCTATAAAAAGAGGACATACCTTAATATTTTTATTTTAATAAGCTTTAAGACAAATTGTAAGGAGAAAATAAGATTCAAGATAAAGTGCAAACTAAAAATTATAGGACTATGAATTCTCACTTTCCATCTAGCTAAAGTAGTTTCGACTTATGTGGCTATATTATTATGTCAAAATTATGATAAACAACTTAGTCTGAACATAAACAGTATTAATGAATCGATGTTTGGAGCAGACAATGTTTGCCGTTACTGCGTTATTGACAGTTACGAAGCAGGATTTGGTGGGCTCAGAACATATTTATGGAATTATGACACAGAAATTTTTCTTCAAAAATACAAAAAAAAAAAACAGAATAATGCACACACTATTCCCACTATGCAGAGAGATAGAAATTTCCATCTTTCTGCATTATGCAGTGTCTCATGACAACCAGAACTGTTTCAGGTTTCAATAGATATATGGGAAACTAAGTAAACTAAACAAACCGTAAGTACTTAGATGTATTACGCACTGTTGACTGGTCGCCGGCGCCTTGGTCGATGGCGGCTGTGACTTACATTTTATATAGGTGTTTACGCACTTGGTGCACTCACCGCGTAGTGGCGACGCGGAATGGACTGCCGGTCGACGTTGACTAGTGCCTAATAGCTCTTAGGCTATAGAGTTTACACAACATCTACAATACTTCTGCATATTATTGTCAGGAAGGAGCAGTAGCTATTTTGAATGGGTAAGATCAAATATTATGATTGTATATATGAAGATATAACGGCTAAATGTTCTCTATTGAGTCAGAAAGTACCCTTAGGGGCAGAATTTGGCAAAAACGAATACTAAAACAAATTTACCTTATAACATCGTTCCAATCGCATTGAATAGTAATTACCGGCATTTGATTAGACATTATGCTGTAAATAGTAAGAAGAGCTTTTTATCACTGATTCTACTAATGATTAGTCAGTAATTAAAAAAAATTAAATGCCACACATTCATCAGAAGCGGTCTGTGAATTCCAAAGATGATTTGCAGTTTGCTAATTTTATTTTGCAAATCAAAATAAAACAACAGCTGCTCTGATAGTGCTACTACATTATGTCAATAATGACAATTGATAATTTAACATTGACATAACAGTAACATTGACATTTCTTGCTTTTTTTTGTATGGAGTGTAGAAAGAAAGGAGGACCATCTTAGTGTATTAAAAAGTGTCCATTGAAAGGGAGCAAATTAAGGTGGCGCTGTAGTAGCAAGTGGAAGAATTTTAAAAAGAGCGCCACAAATTATTAGAGTAGGTTACTAAATTAAAAAAGGAAAGAAAATTTAAATAGTTAATAAAAATTGATTATACATACTGTTGGTCGAAAAAAAGATCTAGGTTGAGATGTATCAATTCCTTTATTTTTCAATTTTCGTCCACTTGGACAACTTTTCACTGAACAAAGTTTTCCCATTGCGTCTATATTTGTTCGTTTTGTATTAAAACAATAAAATCATTAAAATAACAAAAATGTATCAACGAAATTGCATAAAAAACAATTTTTCAACTCAGCACACTTCACTCTGCTGCTACATTCATTTCATTTCCACTTGCTACACTAGCGCTAGTTCGGTGAGTTTTCGAACCATAATTTGCTGTTTATAAGTGGACACTTTTTCGACTAATCCCCCATACAAGATGGTCCTCCTTTCTTTCTACACTCCATATTTTTTATCTTACACATAATTAACTCACCAGGATCGCGTACTACGACGATTTTAGCAGAATCCTCAAAATTTTCGTAGTACGTACGCGATGCTATTATGGTAATTAGGTATAGATATGTACAAACGTTCTCCATCTGACCAATCCCTATTTATTCATTGCGTTTAGCATTTGTGATTCGGAATAATTAAGTATACCTGAGGTACGCACAGCTACACATCAAGCTATACTAATCCAGTATCGACTGACCTCGCATTGTAAACACTTTCGGCGCAATGTGAGGCCAGCCTTTACTGGATATTTATAGTTTGATGTATAGCCGTGTGTACCTACGAATTTGCCACCTGCTATTATTTGCTACTTGCTAGATAGGTAGTATATAAATTATTCGTCTGTATCACAGACTAATATTATAGTCTGTGCCTGTACTCTAAGAGATAGTGTCTATTAGTCTGTAGTGAAAATGTGGAAACAGTTTACTGCTCGTTTACTGTGCCTCCTAGGTACTTTGAGACAAGACTGTGTCAAAATGCAAGATGCTGCAAAAGGCTACACATCAAGCTATACTAAACCATTATAGGCTGATCTTGAATTGTACAGAAAACTTTTACAATGAGAGATCAGTAGACTGGATTACTATAGCTTGATGTGTAGCCATGTGTACAAATACTTTATTTTTTATCACAGATAGACTTACGCTTGACAACAACTTGCCTGTTAATAATAGTCTGTAAAATAATCATTCATCATGGCATAAAGTATCTGTGTATCGATATTTATCCGAATATCAATATCGCCGTCGATATTTCGAGAAAAAATATCGATACCGTAATTTTCAAAAGTTTATATGTTTTTAATAAAAATGGAAGTATTTTTATCAGTATTCCTTTTTATTCAATGCACACATAGTAATCAATAGTCATAGACCATAGACAATTGAGAACCAACTCTAGGATTGGCTAACAAAAAAAATAACAGAAACAGCTGCAATTTTTCTTTAACTTAAAAACGAGATAGTATTAGTGATCACAAATAATAATGCAAAGACGATGTTCTTAAAAAAGGCCAGGTTCCGAGCACACTAAGCCGACGGTCATGCATGAAAAGATTAATGAACTTAGATGAAGCGAAAAGTAGTGTGCCAGGATCGTAGCAAGTGGAAATCTATAGGCTCTGCCTATCCCCAAGGGAGACAGGCGTGACATTATGTTTGTATATAAACAAAAAAAATGGTTTTGAAAAAAAAAATGAGATTGGATATTTTGTATCGATGCGAATCAAAATATCGATATATTTAATTAAAAATATCAATAAATAAATTTATTATTACTTTTTAAAAGCCTACATCTCTATAATTATTTAGTTGTAGTCATCTGTCATACGCAGGGGTGCCAATTTAGGGGTTTTTCCACTAAATTTAGGGGGAAAAAATCCAGCTAGGGGATTTTTAGGGGCTAAATTTTTTTAGTGGTTTTTTAGGGATTTTTCTATAATGCTGCAAAGTGTGATGATGGTCCACTTTACACTACAGCGATTAGGATCTTTCGTGACATTTACTCCAACAAATAAAATGTACTATTTAACGTTCGTATGTATGATCACAAAAATGTTGAACCGATTGAAAATGGTTTAATGTACGAAATTCTGGAAAATGTATAAATAAAGAATTATTTAACCGTATAATTTATTTTATTTTTTATTTAGGGGGTTTTCCAAAACAATAGTACAGTTTTAGGGGTTTTTAAGTTGAGCTCTAGGGGTAAAAAAAAATTGGAGTTGGCAACCCTGGTAATACGTCATTTAATATATAGTCTAGTCTGTGGTATTATGTGAGGTGATGTGCAGTAGGGATGTGACTTTACGATAAAAAAAATCGATTATATAAAAATCGATTTTTTTTTTAGAAAAATTGTTTTTTTCTATAATTCTCTAGAATATAGAGAATAAGGTACGATTTCAATAATAAATAAGCGGCGGCAGCCTAATATTGCACTACTGACGTGAATCCACTTGTAATACAAGCATTTAGCTTAGTACGCACGGCTATACAACAAGCTATACAAAACCAGTTTACGCTAGCCTCTTTTTGTATGGGAAGCCTATGCAATGCCAGCTCAGCTTATAATGGATGTGTATAGGTTGACCTGTAGCCGTGTGTACGAGGGGTTAACAAGAATACTAGTAATGTGCGATCCACATTGCTAGAAAGCTTTTTTTTTTTAAAAAAAATATCTTCGAGTAACGAATACGGAGAATAGGTACGATATCAATATTAAGTTAGAGTAACGAAAACAGACTGAATCTCAAATTGACTAATATCCGGTAATAGGTACGGTATGCTAATAATGAGCTAGTGAATATATTCAATAATAGTGTTACATAACTATCACTTTTTATAACACCTCTTGTATACGAAACATTTGCAAAATAATATCAAAACACACTCACCCCCCATCAAATGGACTCGGTAGCGATGTTGCATTGTTATTTTTTAATGGCCGCCAGTAGAAAAATCGAAAAAGAGGAAACTTAAAATAAAAAAATGGATTTTTTTACAAATAATAATCGCTAATAAAAAAATCTATTTTTATGAAATAATAATCGATTTTTTTAATAATCGGTTATTTTTAACATCCCTAATGTGCAGTGTTGTTACCTGTGATTTGTGCCTACGAATACCCGAAACAAACTAAAAAGTGGGCGTTTTGTTCAAAGTGGTTCTGAGTTCGAGTTCTTTCATGAAAAATATGCATTTTTTGTAATACTTTGATCAAAATGCATTTTTCTATTCCCGATTCACAACAATTTCACGATGACAATGGGATCTCTTACACGGTATTTTTGTTTATTTGTTTACTTTATTTAATTGAGACTGAATGCTAATGCTATGAATATCGAAGTTTGACAAATGTTATTTTTTTATCCAAGACCATCAGACAACCAATAAATTAGTTATCTGATGCCAATAAGCAATTACGTTACGACTGTTTATTTCAGGGCTACAATATACACATTGATGGTGTCTTCCACTGCACTGCTCGGTACAAACAGCTGCTTAGTCTTCATGAGCAACTTCAAGCACAAAACCCATACATTAAATTGCCACAATTTCCGCCCAAAAAATTATTCCTAACTAACTCGCAACTAGAGGAAAGGAGAATCTTATTGGAAAAATACATGCAACTAAGTGAGTGAATATTTTTGTATCATGTATCATGAAAGGTCAGACAATAGCCTTAGGGGTAGAAATGCGATGTATGCGAAAATGCGAAAGTAGTTTCATTTGAATCCAATGTTCTCATAATGTGACAGACACCAGAACCTATAGTAGTAGTAATTTGAATCCGGACCCAATTGCCATTGAAGTGTTTGTTCTCCCTAAAAGAAGCAAAGTTATCATTTTTTTCATTTTTGTTTCAGTTGGTCAGAATCCCTTGTTCACAAATTCAGACCTTCTAATAACATTCCTGTTTTCGGCTCAACAAGAAACACATTGTGTTAAAATGCATGAAGTAGAAATTGAAATATCTCTGATGAATGGTTATAGAATACCACTATCGGTGTCATCAACTGATTCATCAAACACAATATTAGATATTGCATGTAATTATATTAACCTTCCAAAGGAATTGGTCAAGTACTTTTCGTTATATCTATTTAATTGGAGTTGTGCAAAAGATGGACAGCCAGCATTGAAGAAGTTGGAGGAATATGAATCACCATATATTTCTCAAAAGTATGTCAGGCCAGAAGATAAAATTGTATTGAGGAAAAGGTAATAAAATCCTCATTCAGTATTGTATCATACACATTAATAGAAATTATTTTTCCAAGTGTATTTAATTTTTTATAGTTACTGGGATCCCTGTTTTGATGTTGAATTAATGATGGACAGGGTGTCTTTAGATCTGTTGTATCTACAGACGATAGAAGACTTGGACTTGGGATGGTTAACAGCTGATCCACAAACAAAAGAAATGCTCTCAACATATGAATCCAAAAAGCAAAAGAAAGAGGTAGGTGAGCATCCATTATTTACTAAACAGGTTGAAGTAGAGGCATAAACTTAAGGTCTTCATAACCTTTCTGTAGTTTATTTGTATAATAAATAATTATGAGAATTTGGAAAATACAACAAATTACAATTTACTATTGTGACCATATTTTGTGTCCATGTATTTAGTAGCCATTTCTGTCATTAAAGATAAAACATTTAAAACATAACATAACAAACCATCAAACCTCACCATTCCTTGAAAGGTTAGGCAGAGACATATTAATGTATACATTTCGCCGTTATGTTCAGGTCCCATGTAACAGGGGGCAGCCTATTGCCATTAACTGGGCGCAACTCCAAATGATTATAACATATTGATGAGGCTTTTTAGTATGGGACCATAAGGTGATACTAAACAATAAAAAAATCAAACTATCAAGACAAGTTAACCAATACATATTTGAGAAGAACAGACATACATAAATTCTATTAGTCCTGTGTTAGCTTACTGTTACAAAGATACAATGTGTTACTACTGCAACTGTAATAAACATCTTTATCTACAAGAGAATGCGGGGTCAATTGAGCATTGGGTTTGTGATCTTGCATAATATCCAACAAGCTTTATCAAATAATGAAGTAACTGTTTATACTATATTCAAGTTAAATGGAACTAGGTTAAATAATAAAAATAAAAAACTATACCAAACTGAAAAACGTCTCAGATGGAATATTTATAAAAAACAGAAATGGGTTAACTGGCATCCAAAAACATTTTTTTTTAAATAAATCCTATACAGATTGCTTCAGGGGTTGGTTGGGTGGTTTATTAGACCATATTAACATGGCTGTGACTCAGATATATGAATATTTCAATATTATAAGGTGCAAATTAGTCAGGTATGCTAACTGAGATTATGTCACCAATGATGACTGATATCATTTAAAAAACAATTGATGAATCATAGCTAGGCCATATTGTATTTTATCAGTTATGGTCAGCGCAGACCACTTGAATGATTGGAGTGGACTGCTGTTATTATTAAGGTTAAAAAACAGTAGTGTGCCAGGATCGTAGCAAGTGGAAATCTATAGTCTCTGCCTACCCCCATGGGAGACAGGCGTGACAATTTGTATGTATGTAAAAAACAGGCCCCCTTGTTTTCACAGGCAGAGATGCCTCATTAGTCTAGTAGTCCTAAGCGCGACTGCTACGCTAGAGGTCCTTACATGCCAGAATATGTCAGATGTTCACCCTTACATGTCACAAAGAAGAATAGAATACACAGAAGTTTAACTATTCATCCGACAAAGTCATTAAATAAATAACATCGGAGTTTGAAAGGAGCCCGCGCCAAATGTTAGTTTATGACCAGTTGTGTTCATTTACTGCTGCTATTTCATACATACCATCAAGCCTGCATTCCCCGAAGGGTTAGGCAGAGGTGTACTAATGTAGACCCACATTTCGCCGGTATGTTTAGATCCCATGTAATAGGGGGCGAGCCTATTGCCATTAACCGGGCACAAATCCAGACTCCGAGCTGCTACTGGGAATTTCATAGAAAAACCCAATAACACTTTGCTCGACCTGGGGATCGAACCCAGGACCTGTAGCGTAGCAGTTGCGCTAAGGACCACTAGACTAATGAGGCAGTCGCGCACTAATTATTATATTAGCTATTTCAGTGGTACTCAATAATGTGAAATATTTTAGTACCTTGATCTAGCGAAAACGTTGCGGCATTACGGGAGAATACCAGCGGGAGAGGCGGTGACGGAATCGAACAACGTGTTTGGCTCCGAACAGGACGGCACGTGCCGCGTGCGTGTGTCGCTCGCCTCCAAGGAGCTCACGCTACTCAGCCTCGTGCCCCCCAATCACGAGCAGCGGTACAAGGTCACCAGGATGCGCTGCTGGAGAATTACGACTTTACATTCTGTGAGTATCACTACAGAATACATGTTTTTAGGATTCCGTATTCAAACCACAGACAGGCAATCAACGCTCAAAAAATTTTACCTTCCTAAGATGATACCTTTTTGATAAAATGCATTAGCACGTAATAAAATCAAATAATGATTAATAATAAGCATAACCATACATCGTATCTCATATCTCACACAACAAAAACGTTAGGAAGGTTCAGTAAACGTTATTTATTTAAAATATGATTTACAAAACTCTGTACAGATCAAATATTATTTGTTATTTTAGATGGAGTAAACTAAGCTATTGTCTTCAGGTAAGCATGAATTTTAATAAAAAAGAAAGTCAAGAATTATATCAAAACTATTCGCGCGGCTCGCCCTCGCCCCACCATTTCATTACGAAGTTAGTTACTACATGAAGTATGGCAACGCTTTGCACTTGTGGTTAATTTTCTATTTACGAGAAAAGTCGCACGCGCACATTTTTTCTATTTTATGTCGCCCTGTCATTGATTAAATAATTTGACCTTTATCAAAGTTTTGCATCGGCTTGTCAGCAGATGTAAAACTCGACAATAAAGGTCAGACGGCAACCGGTTCGTCCTTTTTTTTGATATCATGATTTATGTGATATTTAGTTTTAACAATAAATATAATAAGATATATGTATTTCGTAAAGGTCTCATTATTATTGAAAACATTGCTACCCCCAATAATAATATTGAATCCCGTTTGGGATCGCGACCTTAGGTTGAAAAACAGTGGCGTAATCTAAGCACATTTAATACTGTGGTCGAAGGGTCTTTTATACCTCTTTCAATAAATGATACAATAGACATAATACTCAAACTGTGTAGTGCCTGACAAGGCGTGTGAAGTCTACAAACCTGGTTCTTATCCCGTGTCTAACAGTGGTTCGTACCATGGTTATAAGAATAGGTTAATGGTTGATGTTAATGGCTTTGGGCTTAGCGCTCTCTTTGTACTATGATACTGGTCCAGCACTGTATGTTACAGTGTGTGGCGGCATAATTTTAATCCAAGTATCCATACTTGGAAGTAATCACGTGAGACTCAAATTGTGACCTTTTTACGTACCTTATAATGGTAGGGGAGCCCAAGGTGCTAAATCGGTAGTTACTCGAGCGCCATAGAGACCTATAGGGTTGCGAAGCTTAGATGATAAAAAGAAAAAAATGTCATATAATAATACCTTTACATCGGTGGGGGGAACGGCTATAGATTTTCAAAAATGTTAAAAAAAACTGTGGCCTGGACATACTCGAGCGCGTCAGATATTTATAGCATCCATGTCCTACGTATTTAAAAAAATGTACGTATGTTAATCTGATTGTTTCCATGATGGGGGTGGTCGTACGTAAGGGTTGAAAATGGAAAAAAAAAACATTTAATCGAGCGCGTCAGATTTTCTCAGGGGACGTTAAGTAAACCTAAAAAAAAGCTCTTATATAATAATCTGACTATCTGTTTATCTTTATGCTTATGGTTTATCTTGATTTAAAAAAAAAAAAATGCCCTAGACGTGCTGTTTCATAATCTGACGATTACTTGGAGGGATTCGCCTAATCTGACAATTAAAAATTTTTATTTTTTATTTTCTTAAATAATTGAACTTAATTAGTTGAAAAGACTGCCTTGCCTTGACTGCCTCGTTGGTCTAGTGGTCCCAATCGCAACTGCTACGCTAGAGGTCTTGGGTTCGATCCCCAGGTCGAGCAAAGTGTTATTGAGTATTTCTATGAAATTCTCAGTAGCAGCTCGGAGTCTGAATTTGTGCCCGGTGAATGGCAATAGGCTCGCCCCCTATTACATGGGACCCAAACATACCGGCGAACTGTGGGTGTAGATTAAGTACACCTCTGCCTAACCTTTCGGGGAATACAGGCGTGATGGTATGTTATGTTTTAATTGAAAAGCTCAGGAAATAGCATGCAAATAAAAATCTGTAGGTTTTTTTTTCAGTAAAATACTTGTATTTATAAGAAAATAATTATAAAAAAATATTTTCTTTTGTTTTTTTTTAATAATCATCTTCAAAGTGGGGACGGAATGAGAGAGTAATATATAGAGAAAGAGTGAGAGAGGAATAGAAACGCGGAGAGGGGAATACAGGCATAACGTACCTATATGCACGCATTAAACTTTATCGATGATTTTTTGTTACTTCGGCTTGTGGAAATCGCCAGATTATATATTTTTCGTAATCCTTAAGTTATTCCCTACAAAATAAAAAAAAAAATTAGCCGCGCTCGAGAATGTCAAGATGATGTTTTTTTTTACAACTTTGTAGCCCTCCCGTTTCTTTACGTCCCCCTTAAATTGTCAGATTAGAGAAATATACATGTTTTTCATGTAACTAACTCACCCTACCTTAATCTGACGCGCTCGAGAATGTCAGATGAAAAATTTTTTTTTACTAATCTGATCCTTTATCCTTGACGGGCGGCTATATATATGAGGCTCATATTTGGTGGAAGTACAGGGTACAAGGTATCCCCCTGTATATTAATCTGCCGCGCTCGAGTAAATCCCGAAATCCCCTCATGGGCTCCCCTGCTATAACGCAGATGTATGAATGTAAAATGCGTTTAATATTATTTCAATTTTATAAGATATAAAATATAATACATTCAACAAGTATAGGTACTGCCTAATAAGTCTAGTGGTACTAAGCGCGACTGCTACGCTCGAGGTCTTGAGTTCGATTCCCAGGTCGGGCAAAGTGTTATTGGACTTTTCTATGAAATTGCCAGTAGCGGCTCGGAGTTTGCATGTGTGCCCGGTGAATGGCAATAGGCTCGCCCCCTGTTACATGGGACTTAAACGTACCGGGGAACTGTGGGTGTATATTAAATACACCTCTGCCTAACCCTTAGGGGAATACAGACGTGATTGTATTCTATCGGTACGGTGGCCAGCACATCAAGTTACCACAAAATGTCAAATTTTCTCAGTTGATTTTGAATTTTATCTTCAACAATGTAAAGTTTAAAATCATTTGGAGAAAATTAACACTTTCGTATACCTTGACCTGCTGGCGACTGTACATACAATCAGTACTGTAATACCATTACTTTTACTACAGCGTGGTAGTCACTATTCATAACAAAGTATTATCTCTTTTATTTCACAGGTAGCAGTCTTCGTAAGTGGTACCCTTCACTTTTTATTTTCAAGAAACAATGTGTAATTGATTTTGTTGCAGATTGAAAGGTCACACACCCCGAACGGTCACGAGTCCCTTCTCGAAGATTCTAACAGAAACTATGAGCTGTCTTTTGAATATCTCATTAGTAAAGACAACCTCAAATGGATAACCTTGAGGACGGAACACGCCACTTTTATAAGCGTTTGTTTACAGGTAATATTTTAATTGCTATTAAACAGATGCACCTAATTAACTGTGTATTGTTGAGATTGGACAGACATTATCTTTTAGCAACTTGAAGGATATAATAATTATGTTTTATGTACTTAAAGTTAATACTTATTTCAATTCATGTTTTATAATTATAGGTATAACAATCATTCAATCAGTAGGTTACTTTTATGACATTCAATTTAAAAATAATATCTATTTATTTATTTCTAGGTTTTAATTCAGACAATAAAAGGTCAATGTTATGTTTTTATTACTAGATGCGAAGGCATTTTCTGATTGACTGTTTGTGTTTCGCAAATCACTACATAGTATAAAACAAAGTCGCTTTCTCTGTCCCTATGTCCCTTTGTATGCTTAAATCTTTGAAAATACGCAACGGATTTTGATGCGGCTTTTTTTAATAGATAGAGTGATTCAAGAGGAAGGTTTATATGTATAATACATACATATTTTAGTATAGAAAAGCCAATAAAAAACGCGGGCGAAGCCGTGGGCGGAAAGCTAGTATTTAATAAAACATTCAGGAAGTTCACTTAATAAAATTATATAAAGCAAATTAGGAAATTGTTTGTCGCCAGGCCATACCCATACCTGCTTTGACTTGCCATTGCAGTATTATGACTAAGCGTGAGAATGTGTATTTCAGTCGATAGTAGACGAGTTGATGCGCCAAAAGACTGGTGAGGGACCCGCATCGCCGCGTTGTAGCAAACGTGGCAGTCTCACGTACCTGAGGCGCGACGGTTCTAGCCAGGTCATTACGCCATCCTCCTCAAGCGACACGCTCAGCTCTGCCGTAAGTATTATATATTGCATTATGTTGATGTTGAAATAATAAACTGTAGATGTGAATACTATTCAGCCACCACTATACTATTCAGTTACCACCTAAGCAACGTCGTAAGGACCAGAGGTCACGATAATAACCTGTTAAAGCAGTTACGTTCCTTTGTGGGGTAGGGTTGCCAGGTCGCCACACCTAATACCTGGACCGACCAGCCAGTTTGGCCGGACATCTGGGTAAATAGGCCGGACACCCCATCTGGCGGAACGGCGCAGGGGGGCGGGCGGGACTGCGGACTGCGGAAGCGACCGACAGTCGACTCGCCTTCGTTCGGCGCTCGCTCGTTTGCGAAATATAAAAAGACTAACAAGAGCCGGACGAGCCGGAAACCGTTTATTTTGGCCGGACACGCAATCAAAAAGCATAACTATGTCCGGCTTTATCCGGACGCCTGGCAACGCTACTTATGGGCATAAGAAGTCCCCCTTAAACCCTTAAGGGGGACGGCCAGTAGAAACTTGAGAGGAAAGTAGTTAAGGTTTAAAATTACGTTTGTACTATAGCCGTTTTAAAGATGAGAGATGACTTTTTTTTTCTAGAGCCCCTAAATGTACCAACAGTACATTTAGGGGCTCTAGAAAAAAAATGTTCTTACAGTGGTGGCCGAAGTTTGAGAACCATCAGACTATCATAATTCGAGTGCGAGAGAGTTCATGTTATATGAGATGAACCCCCCCTTTCACCCCTTTTCCCAACGGGAAAATTAGAGCATTCTGCGGAAGCGACATTATCAGAGACATTTGACGACCTGTAAACATTTTGCGAATGAGACGTTTTGCGACTAAGCCTATGGCTTTATTAATCATTCATATACATTAGTTAGATATTTCAACAATTTGCTCATGCTCCCTTTTGACGACTGTTTCAGAATGGAGATTCATATAATTCCGGTAGTTCGAGAGAAATATTCTCTGTACAAAAGTTGACAGAAAAGTTTGCAACTGTCTCCTTCAAACCCGGCAGAGAATGCGTGGAAAATAACGCGTTTGAAGCGATAGGAGATGAAGAACTATAAGGGCTTCTTTTTACTCGAATTTAACTCCCATTAGTGTTTTCCAAAGAAAAATGTTGGAACGGAAACAAAGTTGCCAATATTGTATAAAAATGTGTAAAAATTGTATACATATCTGCATTTTTCGAATCTGTACAGAATTTTGTATCTAATTGTCTTAACGGCTAGTTTATACGGTATGGTTTGTATTCTAAAATTGCGTTCAACGTTGGCATTAGTATATACTACTTTGAGTGAAGTGTAAAAGCACTTATCGTCAAAGCAAAAGCTGTCTTATGTTTACAATATTTGCATGCCACTTCAGAGTAGTTATAAGGTCAAAAAGAGCTATAACACACAGTTCACAGCCAGCGTTGCCAGTTTTTTTTGCCATGTCGGGATTTACGAACTTTTTGACTGAAAAAAGCGGGATTCTTTCGTCGAAAGCTTAGTAAAAAAAACTTATATAATCAAAAGTTTTTGAATATTTCTCTTTTTATTTGAGTTCAAATTACGTTTAGGTACGTAATTACATGCGTACCCGCGCTTTCTCAGTACGCTGCATGCACGGTCGAGTTAAAGCGAGATTGAGCCTGTCCGCGCGGGACATTTAATTTTGATTTAAAAATCGGGACGTCCCGCCAAAATCGAGACGTCTGGCGACGCTGGTCACAGATTATGCACAGTTCTAGAATACGGACCCTATATCTAATAATAAGTGAAAATTTGGCTATGAATATTGTTATATCAATCTGTATCTCATATCATTGTTATCGAACAGTCTACTTGCCATATTATGTATGTACTAGTTACGTAAGTAATTTTTTTATATAATTGCTCACGAATTGTTTTATTATTTTTACATTTATAACTAAGTTATTTTTTTCGTCATTGCCAAATGAATAGCATCGCTTTTGAGATTGTGATATACATAACAAAATATACTTATAAATAAACTTTTAATTGATCAGTGATGAAATTGAACCCGACTGTAAACATGGCAGTCTGTCTTACTATTGGTTCATGACTGCCTCGTTAGTCTTGTGGTCCTAAGCGCGACTACTACGCTAGAGGTCCTGGGTTCGATCCACGGGTAGAGCAAAGTTTTATTGGGTTTTCTATGAAAGTCTCAGCTCATAGTCTGGATTTGTGCTCGGTTAATGGCAATAGGCTCGTTCCCTATTACATAGGACCTAAACATACTGGCGAAGTGTGAATTAAACCTCTGCCTAACCCTTCGGGGAATACAGGCGTGATGGATGTTAAGTTAAATGTTTTATTTTTTAAATAATATAACACTTCATATCTTGCCGTTGGATTAAACGAATTTGGTAAAATTACGAAATTTTCTTCAACAATATTTTTTACTTTGAGGCAATTTCCGATATGAGGTCTAAAAAGTTTTGTTAAAAAAATGTCGAACAACTAAACCTAAAAACTGTGGAAGCAGTAGTGTATTAAGTTTAAAATATATAATGGATTTTGAGTTGTTCCATAATAATTACAATAATATCCCTAATAGGTATTTAAATGCTTACAAATCACACGGAAATACCAAAACTGTAAGGATAACCGAATGGCACCTTTCCTCATATTTAGACGTGTCGATTATGATAATTTATTATTTTAGATTTATCTTATTTTACAATGCAATTATTATTAATTCCACTCAAATCTCATTCGAATCTGAGGTATTTTACCTCTTCTACCATATTTTTAGAATGTTATGTATAAATTGTACTTTTCAAATCGTTTTTAGTGAGCATTTTCTCAAATGTTCCAGGCCACTAAATATGCTTTATTTTGAGTTATAAAATTATTGATCTAAAGGTAAATTATAAGCATTGTTATAAAATTCGTGTTGTTTTAAGGGACCACATATTTTTGTATTTATAAGTGAAAGTTATTCTCCTTAGTGGCCATAATATATTTTGTTGCCATAGGTACTTTGTTTTTTTATTCTACTACTATATGTACATATTATTATAAAAATAATCGTAATCTATATTTTAATATATTATTTTGTATTTTAAAACTGAATTATACCTTTATAAATAAGTCATGACTGATATTATTTCCGACTGGTATATAGATTCTAGGGTTCCTCTACCTTTTCTTTTCCCAAAGACTCTTGAACTCGTCTTTTGAAGCTTTCCGGGGTGTTGGGCTCCTACCCACTAAAACCCAGTGGCCCACCATCAGCACATGAAAGGGGGCACTGTGGCCTCTTAAAGCTCAAGCGTCAGGGTTGGGCGCGAAATTAAAACCTCGACGCTTAAGGCGCTGACAACACCCAAATAGGCATATTTTAAACAAGTTTTTAGCCAAATCCATAAAGTTTGTGACAGCGAAAAAAATATATGTTAATCTTGAACATATTCCGGAGAAAACTGTTGCTTTGAAAACACGTTTTTGAAAAGTTTTCTCGATCCAAAAAAATTGTAAACTAAGCTCTTAAAACGAATTCTAAACAAAAATATCTCTATGACTAAGCAATGCACGTTGGTAAAATTAATAACAATAACGTATCATATTTAAATACAGAACTTGGTTGCTTTACATTTTCGATAACTTAACTTATTTTTTAGTAATTAATTGTTTTATGGTTTTGTAAAAAGCTGCGAGTGGCTGCGAGGGTCGCATCACCGCGCTTCTCTTTCTTTTCTATGCAATCCGACAGTGATCGCATAGACGTGCTGCTAGACGGACCTATGTCGCTTCGCTCCGCGCGCTATCCGTTCATTACGTATTTTGTTGTTTGACAATTTCAAACATAAACATACCTCAAAACATATTACATATGTCTTTTTGTATTTTTTAGGTATTTTTTAGGCATTTTTCATTATTAATTTATTTTAGTGGAGGAAAAATACGACATGCGGGCAGGATTCGAACGTGCATCTTCTGGTTACGTACACCAGACGCTAAGACCGCACATGTATTTTGTTCCCAAATAAGATTGAAAGACGTTACTAAAGACATTGGTAAAGGATATGGTTGAACTATAACTATAGTTCAAATATAAATAAAAATATTTGCCGTAGAAATGGAAAACGTACAAAAATGCCAGCCCAAAAAGCCCTTTTATACTAACAAACAAAAACATGTCATGAAAGTAATAAAAAACAACAATTTTTATAGTGTCATACATGTCATATTGGCAAAACAGATACACGAACAATAATGAAAGTATACGCTATTTGCTACAAAGGATACCGTAATTCGTCTAAATTGGTAGTGTTCGGTTGGCCTAGTGGTAAATGCCATGATTGAGAATTTGGAGTCTCAAGTTCGATACCTGTTGGTGACAAGTGCAGTTTATTATTGTTGTGATCTTTTTTATTTTATTTTTAGTTTTTATAATAATTATTAATATATTTCCTAGAATTATTTCATTTTCATTACAGTAAAAAGAGACGTTTACTTTTACTTAATATGGCAAAAAGCTATTAAGTGTAGAAAATATTGTACTATTTTTTGTTGCTTGTATTCTTCAATAGCATCCAGAGATAAAAAAATATAGTACCCGGAAACTCCGAAAGTCAAGAAAAATATTTTTAAAGCCACGGGAAATCATGAGAAATAGATTTTTATTTATTTATTTCAGGCAACAGAGCCCATGTATATATAATACTATAATACAATACAATAAATCTTAAACTAATAACAAATAAAATATCAAACATTGTACCTACATATAAAATAAGAATAAACACTATTTCTCACGAACAGTTGGCGTCGTGTGTAGCGCGGTGTCCGGTAGCCGGCCTCGCACAGTGGAACGAATGTATGGGAGAGGTCGGACATTCGCACCTCAAACATTTTTTTTTTTAATTTAAAAAACTAATTATGTACGTACTTGACTATCTCATGCCTTCAGAATTTGTTCTGACAAATTTTCTCCTATCTCTCGTATTTAAGGAGTTATTTAAAACATTTATGGAATTTCACCAAGAAAATGACCTTATTGATCACTCTAATTTCTGATTCCGGCCTTGTTGTGGTCTTCGCTAATATACTACACATATTAAGGAGCTGCATTTAGTTTTAAGACACACGGTGCGCCAAACGTGCACTTTATGAGATATAGGATAATGAAATATATATTTTTTTAAATTTTCTTATAATTATGTTTACTTCGATTTATTTAACCGTAAATAGGCATATTGCCTATTTACAGTCAGAGGATATATACATATGTGTATTTAGATTTAAACGAACATAGCGTTTCAAAACACAAAATATGTATTGTAACGGTTTTCACTATCATACTACGCATATCAAGAGCTTTATTTAGTTCTAAGACACATGGTGCGCCAAACGGGCACTTTGTGAGTTATAAGGTAGTTTATATTTATTACAAGAAAAAATATATTTTAGTTTAATTGATTTCTCATTAGACGTGCTCGTCAAAAACTTCGAGTTCCCAATAGATATAGAAATGGGCGCGACATGGGCATTCGACATGATGTTTGTCTTGGCCATGTTCATCGTAAGACCCACTTGTTGGGAAACTCGGTCGAGGTCATTGAGCATTGTGCTGAGCTCTTGCAGCGATTCTGCGATGACTAAAATATCGTCGGCAAATCGAAGGTGAGTGATATACTCGCCATTTATGTTAATGCCAAAAGCCTTTCCATTTTAGAAGCTTGAAGACATCTTCCATTGCAGAGGTAACCAGTTTCGGGGAAATAACATCTCCCTGTCTAACACCTCTCTGCAACGGAATTGCCTCCGTACACTGTTCCTGTACTCGGACCGACATGGTGGCGTTTTTATATAAGCACTTCAGCACTTTGATATACCGATAGTCAATGTGGCACCGCTGCAGAGATTGCAGCACCGGCCAAGTTTCAATCGAATCAAAGGCTTTCGCATAGTCCACAAACGCTAAGCATAGTGGCAGATTAAATTCCTCGGTCTTCTGTATAATCTGCCGCAGCGTAGTATGTGGACTATGGTACTAAAACCTTTTCGGAATCAGTAGTGCGATTCTGTAAATAACAGATTTCGAACTCGAATCTCATCTCGAATTCACTCTCACTTCGATGGTCACTTTAGATGAAAACGTTTTGGTATTCTGTAACACATGTCAAGGTCGCGTGAAGTGAAATGAGTATCGAAAACTCAAGTGAGATCTACCGATAACACTAGTGCCGTCCTCCCATGATTTCGATTATCGGTTAACATTTACGATTGCTTTTTTTTCAACAATATGATAAGAAAAAAAATACTTTTACAGTATTTTGAACACTCTTTATCTAAATCATTAAGTTTCCGAGTTTACTTTGTTATTAAGTTATTTATTTAACATAATTTGTGTGTGGAAGAAAACTAAATGCCTTGGCGTCATTCCTCAGGTGACTTTATAAATAAAATAAACAAACTCTACTCATGGGAACTTACGTAATGTATCTACGAAAACAAAGTTTTGTGGGGCGTAGTTTGTTTGGTTCTTTGTGTTTTACCAGTGAACAACTTAAATAATTTCAATCAACATACAGTAAGTATTTCTGATGAACATATGTATCGCCAACTACCTTTTTCGTGGAAATATAATAATTAATGAATTGCTTTATTTCAGATCCCTCGAACATGTTTCTCACCTTCAGGGGCTCAAGTCAAGACTTTGTTGCAGTGTTTGAAAGATAAACTCCATTGGCAGAAAGTTTTCTATCAATCAATGAGCCAAGGTAGCTGCTTCTATGTTGTGGTATAAAATTACAAGATATTTGAATGCATTGGAGGCACATAAAATTCAAAGAAAGAAGTTGATTAAGGTAGGTCCTAATGTAAGCTCCCTATTTTAGTGTCTTTGTATTTTAGTAAATATAAAGACAACTACAAGACTACGATGCCTTGAAATTTCCTAGTATTTAAACAAATGTGTAGTAAAAACCTGTAACATGAGCTGCTCTGGCAGGAATAATGATATAATTATTAAAGAATTTCCCGAATTATTTAAAATAGGGAAAATAGTGATTATTATGAATTAGAAAATGGTGGTTTTGCAACTAATTATGAACAACTGAACATGTGAGGCTGCAGTTACAATAATAAAAACTATTTTACAGGAACACTCCAACTAGCTGTCCCTCTATTTTCGTTAGTCACTATATATCTACCTGCATTTTCCAAGAGGGTGACCTAAACTTAGAATGGGATGCAAGAGTCCTAACTGTACTCACGAATCAAGTTCTGGAAGACTGAAGAGGGACTAAAGGCAAAACCCGAAAGTAATAAAACAAAATTAAATACACTTAAATGTTTTTTATTTTTTCCCAACTAATAAAGTTCCAAGTATTCAATGGCCTATACATTATGTTATGAGGTCTAGTAGATAATACCAAGCACACAGATCAATCTATTTTGCAATATCCTTAAATATTTACTTACAACCTATTTTGATAGTCAATTACGTAGATTAGTCTTTCTGTAATGTCATCCGTTTGAGGTTCTATAACGTCCATCGTGTATGGAAGACCTATCATCATCATCGGTACAGGCAACCCTGCTCAATTGCACATGTCGTTGTGAAGCATGCCGTAAATTACTCGTAGTCCGACGACTCAAAAGTGATAAAAATATTAGTTGGGCTTATCATCGCAGGCTGGTTTTCAAAGCCTATTCGCAGGCTTCGCTCAATAAAGTACAACAAAAGAAACGATTGTGTCAACTGAAAAAATAAACGTTATTTTACCGGAAATTTGGTAAAAATGAGAATAATATTAATTATATTATTTTTTAAGATACTAACCTTCGTACTTAGCATTCTTTAAAATCGTTAAAATCAAAGAAATAGAATTTCTAAAACTTTTCACCTGAGATATCACACGCAAAATACTAACTTTTGATTTGACATAAAGAATCGAAGTGACTTGCGAAGTGAGTATCGAAATCTTAGATATAGAATACCAACTAATGTCAAATTATCATGTTCTCACTTGAAATTAGTTCGCATCACTTACGTTCTCATTTAGTAGCGCTAGTGTAGATTTCACATTTGTTACAGAATACCAAATAGAGTTTTCACTGTCGATTCACGTGAATTCGATTGTGAAATCTTTACAGAATAGCATAGCAGGCTTGTTCGGGAGGCTGAAAGTCATCAAACCTGCGCTCGAGACGATTCGTGATAACCCTGGAAAACAACTTATAGACATGGCTTAGAAGCCAGATTTGTCTATAATTCTTTAATAAGGTGTTATCACCTTTTTTAAAGAAAAGCACCACCTGGCTTCTGTTCCATCTGGGACAAACTGTCCAGTTAAGTAGGTCCAACTCCGAAAAGGAGGTCACTCATTGAATCCGACTCGGCTGGGCAGCGTTCGGGAAACTTCGCAACGTCTTTTCGTCGGGATTACCACAGTGTTTTAAGACAAAAGTCTTTTACCAGTGTGTGTCACCAGTGATGACCTATGGCACACAAACGTGGTCTCTCACTATGGGCCTCATAAGAAAGCTCAAGGTCGCTCAGCGAGCTATAGAGAGAGCTATGCTTGGCATTTCTCTACGCAACCAAATCAGGAATGAGAAGAACTAAAGTTTTCGACACAGCTCAAAGGATAAGCAAGCTGAAGTGGCAGTGGGCGGGGCAGTCTATGGGGGACCTACCCTAGTTACTACATGCTGGTCAAAGAAAAAAATCAGTGCTATCCAGCCAAAGAAGATGTTACAATAACAGAAAGCTATGCAAAAATCAAATTGTATACCCTGATGGAACACACTACGATAAGACTATAAGTTTTTAGAAACCCCTGTTTCGGAGTTTTTATAGAACATCTGGCCAAAATATTTATAGTGCAGTTTCAGTTGAAAATGACTGATCCAATCTGTCTAGTAACTTTTAAGAGTTAATTAGAAGGAAACCAAAAATATAAAGATATTTACAAATATGGATTGAGTTCCCTACACGCTCGGATTCGTTCAATGGAATTAAAGCATCGAGCCGGCCCTATTTAAGGAACCGGTTCTTTCGGTTCCGAAGTCAAGCCGGAACCGGGTACCCGGTTTTTTCGGATCTTTAGGTTTTTTGATAAATTCAAGTGAAAAAAGTTGATAAGCTGTGTTATTTTTCTTTTGTATAGATTTTCTACTATCAAAACGAACAATGTCCTAAGTAGGAAGCTTTTCTCTGTTTGAAGGTTTTCAAAATATCATTTATTTTATTATTATTATTTTCAGTCTCTGCTTTACTCGTCGGAGAACTTCCTCATTCGTAACATTTCAAACGCCTCTATACGTTTCCTGAGGTCTTCTTTAACCGTCAAAGCCTCCCATCCGTATAGAAGGATGGGCCAGATAGAACAGCGAAGCATTCTAATACGCAAAAGAAGATTGAGGTTACGGTTGCAGAGAACACGCTGCATCCTGTTAAAAGATCTGCTAGCGATTTCGATACGGGTTTTTATTTTCTGCTCACTCTCCCTAGATGCATTTAACCGCGTACCAAGGTATTTGTACTTTTTTACCTCCTCAAATTTGTGTCCATTAACAGAAATACACGTGTCTGGATATTGCGGTTTGGCTGAACCGACCATGACCAAGTAGGTTTGAGTTTGGCCTATCTCCTTTACATTCTTGGATTTGCTTTTTCGAATATTTTGTTCATCTTTCTTACAGGATGGATGTTAAGAAGTGGCAGGTTAGGTCGGATGATGAGAAGAGACAAGTAGCAGATAGGAAATCGTATGTTCAGAATGAGTTTAGACGTAGATTAGGTTTAATAGTAAACTAGTAGTTTAGTAGTAGTAGAAAATTATTGTTCTCTGATTGCAGTTTCAGTTGAAATTACTGGCTTAAATAAAGATTTGATTGAACGTTGTTCCACAATTTTACAAGCCTTATCCTCGGGTTTTAATATTGATTCGGATAAATTTAATGAATATCCTTTGGAAACCGCGTGACTTTTAATTCAAGAATATCCGTGGTTTATTCTCCCAGCTTCCGTTCACAAAGTCCTCATCCATGGTGCTGAAGTAGCACAATATGCTTTACTATCTATCGGGGAATTATCCGAAGAGGCAACAGAATCTAACAACAAAAATTATAAGACCTTCAGACGGGATCACACGAGAAAAATGTCGCGAGTACTTACGAATACGGACTTACTTAACAGACTTCCTCTTACTTACTTAAGAGACTCAGCTCAGACCCATTCATTACTGGTCTTCGGAAACTTCCCCATAAGAAAAAGAGCTTTATGTCGAGGCAGGTTTTAGATTTATTAAAAACTAGCTTTCCGCCCACAGCTTCGCCCGCGTGGACAACACGATTTTGACTGGTCCTTTCTCAAAGTCTAATCTATTTTTGTACCAAATTTCGTCAAAATCCAAACGGACTTTCATCCCCTATTTCATCCCCACACAGTTTGAAATTTCAAAAACCCCATATCAAATAATTTTTTTTCGTATGCCTAAGTGCCTAATCACAAAGTTTCAGCGTTTATCTTCAACAATGACAAACTCCTATACAATTTTTCATCCCTTATTACAACCCCTTTTTTACGACAAAACGTAGCTTATTTCCTTTTCCAAGGTCTTATCTATTTTTACCAAATTTCATCAAAATCGGTTCCGAGGTTGGGCTTCAAAGCGTGACTTTGTTTGGAGTTCCATATGAACTTTCATCCCCTATTTTATTCCCACACCGGTCAAAATTTTAAAAACACTGGAACAAATTTTTACTTCTTATCATGTGCCTAAATTCAAAGTTTCATCGTTTTATCTTCAACAATGACCAACTCCCATACAATTTTTCATCCCTTATTTCAACCCCTTTTTTACAACAAAGCGTAGTTTATATCCTTTCCCAAGGTCTAGTCTATTTTTGTTCCAAATTTCATCATAATCGGTTCCGGGGCTAAACTTGACTTTGTTTGGACTTCTAAACGAACTTTCATCCCCTATTTCATCCCCACACAGGTCGAAATTTCAAAAATGGTAAAACTAATATTTATTTATTTCTTAATATAAAGTTTCATGGTTTTATCTTGAAAAATGACGAGCTTCCATACAAACTTTCACCCCCTATTTCAACCCCATCAAGACTATTTTTTGTAATAAAAGGTAGCCTATGTCCTTTCTCAAGCTTTAGTCTATCCCAGTACCAAATTTCATCAAAATCGGTTGAGTGGTTTAGGCGTGACAGACAGACAGACAGAGTTATTTTCACATTTATAATATTAGTAGAGATTTAGTATAATTTAAATTAGGTTGATTGTTGTAGTTAGTTGTGGTTATGTTGACGTTTGAAAATAAGATGTTAGTTTTAGTTTTCTTGTCTTTTGTTGTACATAATATGTATAATATATAAAAGAATACATATTTAATGATAACCCTTTCATGAATAGCTTTAATATCATAATCACATGTATTTCCGAACGAGGGAGAATAAATCTCAAATATTGATAATTTAAATTTATATTGAACAGTACATATATGTACAGTTAATTGTACTGTGTATTAAATTATGTAAATAAAGCATTAATGTAATCAGTGAAGCATTTTTTTTATTATTTACCCTTCAGAAAAAATCCTATTTAACAAGTTTAATAAAGTAAGGTATTTATGACCTCGCTTGTAGGGCACTTGGACCACCGTGCGCAGGCGGAATCTTGTTTGTTAATAAAATAAACTCATAAGTACCTGTTACGTTTGCCCAGAGATATGGACACTTACAATTGTATAGAAATATATAATACGCAAACATTATATACTAATACAATTTTTGTAGGGGAAAACCTCCTTATTTTAAAGTCGGTTTAAAATATATGGGTCTAGCTCAGGAGGTCCCCGCATGTGGAATTAGGAGTAGAAAATGATTACTTTCAATAATGTACATATTATTATTATTGTCTTATTATGACTGCCTCATTAGTCTAGTCGTCCTAAGCGCGACTGCTACGCTAGAGGTCTTGGGTTCGATCCCCGGGTCGAGCAAAGTGTTATTGGGTTTTTCTATGAAATTCCCAGTAGCAGCTCGGAGTCTGGATTTGTGCCCGGTTAATGGCAATAGGCTCGCCCCCTATTACATGGGACCTAAACATACCGGCGAAATGTGGGTGTACATTGGTACACCTCAGCCTAACCCTTCGGGGAATACAGGCGTGATGGTATTATTGTATGATGGTATGTTATATATAAATAGATAATATTATACAAAAAACAAACAAATGAATAGTGTATTTAAAAATAATGAAAATTTTGCTAGTATAAGTAGTGTGGGTTTTTATTTTCCTTACATTTAAATATAGTGTTTTTAATTCATTTTAAATAAAGTTGCATATAATAATTAATATTATAATAACTATTCATACTGTTCTAATTCATTTCTAGTTTTAGTACAGAGCAATAAATACAACACAGCGCCATCTATTGACTCATTGTTCATTATTGATTTTGTTTCTTATTTGATAGTTCGCTTCATCACCGTTCTTTTAAAAAGGAGCGCTAGATAATCGGAGCAATAGTAGGCGTGGCCAAAATACCGAAACGTCGATTTCTGTTAGCTGTTGTCAGCGCCTTAAGAAGTTACTTTTTATGTCACTTTGGAATAAATTAATACCTATTATAGTAATCGTTTGTAAGCGAATTTATAAGAAAGGTGGAAAATAGGTTTGCTTATCCCTACCGTAATGTACATGTATCTTATTTACCTTTCTATGGTCTGAAATTATCTCTCGATTCAGAGTGGCCAGTTTATGACTTTCG
>OY292514.1:5087144-5203953 GCA_958496365.1 Subacronicta megacephala
TGGTATCATTATGACTATTTTTAGGGAAAAGCACGACCATTGGTACGAAATGACAAACTTCAACGAGGGACCTTCTATAAACATCAGTGTTCGACGGACGCATTTATACGAAGATGCATTTGACAAACTTAGTCCAGACAATGGTAAATATATACGCATAAAATAAAAAAAGAACAGAATACTTTCTTCTTTCATAATTCAATCGTAATATTGATTGCATTGATTACTACTGAACGCACTTTTTGAGATTTCAAAAATAACTGCTGACTATATGTACCTTATGTCATAGTCGATAAAGTTCATATTTGATTGCAAGTCGCATCGTCTTTCAATTTGATGTTTTAACAAGAAGTTTCTACGCATTATTTAAATTTGTAGAGCCTGATTTAAAACTAAAACTTCGAGTACAACTGATCAACCAGGCGGGCGCAGAAGAGGCGGGAGTGGACGGTGGCGGCCTCTTTAGAGAGTTTCTCTCTGAGCTACTCAAGTAAGACCTTAGTAATGCATACTTCTTTAGAGTACGTCGTTAAGGATTTTAAATTCAGTTTTTAATTGTTACTAAAATTGTCTCTTTGAAATTGAACAAATCAGTATTCAGTTAAGACGTCTGTCAAACATAAAAACATTGTACCAAGTAACATAACATACCATCACGCCTTTGCTCCCCAAAGGGTTAAGTAGAGGTGTACCGATGTACACCCACAGTTCAGCGGTTTAGGTCCCATTTAATAGGGGGCGAGCCTATTGTCATTAACCGGGCACAAATCCGGACTCCGAACTGCTATTGAGAATTTCATTAATTTCACCCGGGAATCGAACCCAGGACCTATAGCGTAACAGTCGCGATTGGGACCACTAGACTAATGAGGCAATCCAAAAACCAAGTAATTAACGTTGATTTTTAAGCAGATCCTATTGACTTATTTAGTCTGTTAAGAAAATAAATATTTCATATCTGAACGTGTAACTTGCAGATCCGCATTTGATCCGAACAGAGGTCTGTTCCGCCTGACGATAGACAACATGTTATACCCCAACCCTGCTGTACACTTACTGTATGACGACTTCCCAATGCATTACTACTTCGTCGGCAGGATGCTTGGAAAGGTAACGTATTCATTTGTTATGTATCACTTTGCCTTTAGAGATATGATTGATTAGGTGTTTAAGACTTATTTATACAGTTGAGACGGAATAAGTTTCACGGTTGTCATGTTCTATAAATTTGTAGAAGCTTTAACATTAAGACTGATTGCACGGTTCGGCATAGCATATAGCTCGTAGAACGGATGACCGCTGGGGCAAAAAGGTTCTACCATACAACTAAAGGCTACACACCGGAAAATGCAGTGTGGAACGACCTCCAACGACCTGTTAAAGGTCGCTGGGAGTCGTTGGATGCAGGCGGCGTCGTTGTGGAAGTCTCTGGGGGATGCTTTTTTTTCAGCAATGGACTTCATTTGGCTGATGTGATGATGATGATGTTGCCCAGTTCCAGAAAATTTATCTTGTTTGAAGGATCCGTCAAGATATTCCATGGATCTCCCCTGATAGAATGGTAGCAACTCTTCTGAATGCTCACGTTTTTTCCTGTCTCCGTGCAATATTAAATTTTAAATCTTCGTCCATTGCTGAACGTAGGCCTCCCCTAAAGAGCGCCAACCATCCCGGTGTCGGGCAGCTCGCATCCATCCGCTGCCAGTAACTTTCTTCATATCGTCGGTCCATCGCGTAGTTGACCATATCACTAGTGCCATTAGACGCAAATAGCACTAAACCCGTATTGTTGCAGGCACTATACGAGAACTTGTTGGTGGAGCTGCCGCTGGCGGAGTTCTTCCTGGGCAAGCTGTGCGGGTGCGGGGAGGCGGACGTGCACGCGCTGGCGTCGCTGGACCCGGCGCTGCACCGCGGGCTGCTGCTGCTGCGGGCGCACGCGCGCAGGGACGTGCCCGACCTCGGCCTCGACTTCACCGTGCTCACCGACGACCTCGGCGAACAGAGGGTACACACTTACACAACATTCAACCCTACTAATATTATAAATGCGAAAGTAACTCTGTCTGTCTGTCTTTCTGTCTGTCTGTCTGTCTGTTACGTTCTCACGCCTAAACCACTCAACCGATTATGATGAAATTTGGTACGGAGATAGACCAAAGCTTGAGAAAGAACGTAGGCTACGTTTTATCGCAAAAAAAGTTTGGCAGGGGTTGAAATAGGGGGTGGTAGTTTATATGGGAGTTCGTCATTTTCGAAGATAAAACAATGAAACTCTGTATTTAGGCACTTGATAAGAAGTTAATAAATATTTGTTGTAACGTTTTTGGAATTTCGACCTGGTGGGGATCAAAAAGGGGTTGAAAGTTCGTTTAGAAGTCCAAACAAAGTCACGCTTTTAAGTTAAGCCCCAAAACCGATTTAATGAAATTTGGTACAAAAATAGACAAGAACTTGAGAAAAGATGTAAGTATGTTTTGTTGTAAAAAAGGAGTTGAAGTAAAGGATGAAAATTTGTACGGGAGTTTGTAAAACGATGAAACTTTGTATTTAGGCACTTGATACTAAGAAAATATTTGTTCTAGCGTTTTTAAAATTTCCACATATGGGGGGATGAAATAGGGGAAACAAACTAAACAGTCAAAATTGTGTTAACCACGCGGGCGAAGCTGAGGGCGGAAAGCTAGTTTATTTATATTTAAAAACATTATATTCTGAAGTTACCGCTCGGCTATCCTGCCATTACTAAACGCTAAATATTGACTGTCATATTTATGTTAATACTTTTTAAAGACACTTTTACAAATCAATAGTCTAGATGGTGCCGCCAGCATTTCCTAACTGATAGCCTCTGAAAAGAAATACCGACAAAATTTCGGGAAATCATGTTCTCATTTTAAAAAGTATCAAAATGGGTATTCAGTCAGCGAGCGATGAACGTTGGCCCTCCCGATCAGACAATGGCCTCATTAGGTCTCGCCCTCCATAGGGGTTCAGCGAGCACAGCCCGTCATGGTCGTGGCGAATGAAAGAGGCGAGGATATTAGGAGGATTTTCCGCACTATAAAAATACAGCGCACGATATCATAATCCTAACATAGATTCAGATGTAAATAATTCTCCCCAAAAACATTTGGTATGTAAGCAGCTAAAAAAGCTTTATCGACTCAAATCATTCCGGCACTGTCTGTGTAACAAAAATGGTTTTTTTGAACAGATAGAAGAATTAAAACCAGGTGGTGCAAACATTCCCGTGACTGCCGAAAATAGGATAGAATACATACATCTAGTCGCTGATTATAAGTTAAATAAGTAAGTTAATATTTTTATTTTTATTCACTAAATAACTTTATAATCTTAGCATGAAAAACCCATGAAAAAACACATAAAGAAAGTTAATACTTTGTTTTTAATTTGTATTGCGCATTACTGGGTTTTTCTATGAAATTCTCAGTATCAGCTCGGAGTCTGGATTTGTGCCTTGTGAATGTCAATAGGCTCGCCCCCTATTACATGGGACCTAAACATACCGGTGAAATGTGGGTGTACATTAGTACACCTCTGCCGAACCTTTCGGGGAATACAGTCGTGATGGTATGTTTATTTTGGTTAATCAATCTCCTTGCTTACGACTAGCTTCTTAGAAAATACACTTTGGGATAACAAATTAACTATAACTAGCTATAGGATCTTAGTAGTGATTTCTTCCATCCAGACAAATAAGGTCTCAATGCAACGCGTTCAAGCGTGGTCTGACGTCAGTGGTGAACGCGGAGTGGTTGCGCATGTTCTCGTGTCGCGAGCTGCAGCTGCTCATCTCCGGCGCTGAGGTGCCCATCGACATCGAGGACCTCAAGAGATATACACAGTACGCGGGTCAGTACATTTTTTTTTTTCAGGTCTCTGTGGGTAGCACATTACTAGTATTCTTGCTAACCCCTCGTACTAAGCTAAATGCTTGTATTACGAGCGGGTTCACATCGGTAGTGCAATGGGTGAGTTTCGAAGCGGCAACCACATGATCGCAAGTCGGACGCCCTAGCTATTAGGGTACCGCCGCTTAATGTAACTGTAACTTAATGTCACAAAGCTCTGTAATTGATATTGAAGATCCAAATAGATGTATGCCAGTACCCTATGTTTCTATAGATAGTTACGCAGCGTTACTAGGGGCAGTTACTATGTATAAGTTATAAATTCAGCCAACACTCCTGCATCCATGACGTCTTGTTTACGTCATTGATGCGTCATGTATAAGTAAATGCGACTCATTTATTTATTTTTTACTTTAAATGCAACGGTCGAGGACCAATTTACAGTAATTAAAGATAAGACTCATGAATATTTCTGACATACCAATAGGTTCTTTCGATCGTAGTTTCGATCATATTATAAATGCGAGAACAACTATGGCTATGCTATAACGGTGGCTGCTATTTTTTTACGCCAGCTTATATCTGACTAATAGTAAATAGTACTTTTGGGACATGAGTGATACCGCTATAGAGTATCACATATTTGAAAATTTCAACCATATTCCTAAAGTTAAAAGAAGTGTGTTCTAATGCTATGACATAAAAAATAGTTTCAAACTTATATATTCGTGCGGTTCATGCAGGTGGTTTCTCAGCGCAGCACCCGACGGTGCAGTGCTTCTGGAGAGTGTTGGAGAATTTCACAGACGACCAGCGGCGGCAACTCCTCAAGTTTGTCACCAGCTGCTCAAGACCGCCGCTACTAGGATTCAAGGTATTTGTTGGGGTGTAATGCACAACGGTATTAATGTTATTTAATTGTTATGTTATAAATGTCTAAACGAAAGTTTACCTTGATTGATTTATTGTCACTACTAAATTGTACAATTAAATATTGTATTCTAGAAATGCACACCTAAACAATTGCGATGTGTATAGGTATATGACATACAAACTCCCCACAGAAGTCAATGTACAGCGTAGCTCATTCAGAATACATAAATAATTAGAACTAGCTTAAACAATCAGAAGTAGGTATACATTATTATAAAAATTCCGATATTGGAAGTCGTGCGAAGTTGGTTATCACCATCCACTTCGGCTATTTGCGTTGACGTTTCACCACTTTTCAACTTCATGATCTTAAGGTCATGAAGTTGAAAAGTGTAAGCTTGTGAAGAATAGTATTCTATCGCCACGATTACGCACATTTTGGATGTACTGCAGGCTGTCAAGTATTTACCTTACTTTATTTTTCCCCTTTTTGTTGGATAGGACCTGCAACCACCGTTCTGCATCCAATCAGCGGGCGCATCAGATCGTCTGCCGTCGTCGTCCACCTGTATGAACCTGCTCAAGCTGCCAGAATTCCACACCGAGGAGCAGCTCACTGAGAAGTTACTGTACGCCATACAGGCTGGTGCCGGCTTCGAACTTAGCTAGAGTAAGTGATATTGTCATACTCTGTCACAAATGTTGAATGGGTTTAGTATATTGAGGAAAAAAAGGAAGTCATTAAAATGTGGTATTTTAGTTTGCTGATTTTGTTTTTAATTCCTTGATGCCCGTACCGCCCGGGGTTCATTCGGTTATTTAAAATAACGTGAACATTTTCTTTCAAATGTAATGCTTCTACCACTTGTGTTTTATTTTCAGGTACAACCACGAGGATCACAATGACAATGTTTGCGTAGTTATGTACTAAATATTTGGAGAAATATATTCGTTTATTTTTCCACTGTAGTTGTTCGTTTACCACAAACAATCGCATTTCTTGTGATAATAGAATATCTGAAAATACTTTGTATAATAATGAATTGTTGTACAAGGTGTTTATTTATGTAAATAAACGTTACTGTTAGTTATTTTATCCGGTTCTATTGAAAAACATATATAATGTATTTTGTATACCGGCGAACTATGGGTGAACATTAAGTGCACCTCTGCCTAACCCTTCGGGGATTACAGGCGTGATGGTATGTTATGTATTTTAATGTATTCAGTTCTTATTCACACTAAATTATTTATTTATATCAATGACTCATTTCTTCTAAATTGGTATTTCACTTATAGAACAATGTGGCGAGGTTCAATGATAGATAAAATGTTAGTGCAATGTTGTTAACTGTAAATAAAAAAATATTGTGTCGAATTTATACACTGTAGCTGTTCATGATTAGGTATGTGGGAATGTGTAAAAGAGAAAAAATATTTTTATTTTACGGAATTTTGTAAATGTACGAATACATGCGATGGGTACATTTTAAGTTCCCATCAGTAACTGTTATGTGTGCCCAGTGATGTACAAAACTATTCAGTCGTGTCAAATTTGGGACTTTATATTTTAGTACCTATTGAATAAAGTTATCTGAATCTTGTTCTAGTTTTTTTTTGATGACCTACAGTAATTTCAGTTTTGAATTCCAAAATCATGATCCCGACTGCATGTGTTCTATTTTTTTGGAACAAAAGCTTTTAGGAACTGTTGTAAATGTTGATGCCTATCAGGCACGTACACTACACTAGCACTAGTGTAAAGTGTATCAAGATAACTAGAGGAGTTGTCAGTGCGACGGGCGATGTGACGCGCGATACCGCGACCACCGGCCGAGACCACGTCACCGCACTACCATGGACCCCCTAATATCAATTTTACAACTCAAAGCTACCTATGGCGCACAATGCCTTGATTGACGCACGCCACTTTATTGATTGTCGTAATTTATATTACCGGAACATTGAATGCCACCTTTTTAAACCTGTAAGATTGATGCCCGCTGTATACAAAATATTTATTGAAGTTATTCCAATTCGTCATGTGTTACCGACGAATGTTCATATGAAGCCCGCATAGGATTTCTTTCTTTCAGATTGAACAGGCGATACGAATTCAATTAAAGATTGATTGTCGCAATCAGTTTTACGTGACTGCCAACATCGTATCTCCTTATATGTAGGAAAGTACACTCAGAACCAAAACACTTTCAAAGGAATTATTTTATTTATAATAATAGTTGAATAGGAATAGCATAAACGGTTAACCCAATTCTATTGATCTTACTCGAATTTAATTCAATTATTAGCTAAACCTTAACCATAACTTTTAAAGATTGCTAAAGGGAGCTGGGCATGCTATAATTTATGGGAGTCTCGAAACACTGCATAAATATTTGATTACGTTTTTCTTTAAAGCACAACGTTATTAATCTTCTATCGGCAATAACTACAGAATGATAGCGACGTTGTAAGCGACGCATGGGCAGACTTATAATTATTTAGCTCCAGGAAAGTTGGTGTTGAGTGTACCCACCCCTCGTACCTAACTAGATTTAATGTTAGCTCATTTACCTCGTTATAAACACGTAGCTACACAATGTTTAATAAATTACACATCTAATAAGTAACCGTGAACTTGGCTGCGGCAATCAATAACGAGCATTAATATTGGCTTAGGTGCATTCATCGGTACCAGTATGGCCGCACTCGCCGCCATTACCGTTTTGACAGTTGCAATCAATCAGAGCTGATGAATGAGGTTCGCGAGGCCCGTGTGCGGTAGCCTTGCTCACAAAAACTAAACTACACTGATGTTTTGATTTCGATACTGTATTTAGAATTGCTGCAGCCTTATAAGCACTGAGTATCTCTGTCCCCTTTAGAAAAAGATAAGCGCTAAGAATCTTATTCGAAATCGTTGGTGGATGGAAGAGAAATAATAGAATTTGCTACTTAATTTCATTTTAGTACAAAAATTAATTGATTGTATGATTGATTTCTTGCTGGCCAGCTAATAATCACTACACCAAATCACGACATAATAAAATACTACATATTATTATTTCGTAAGTTACGTGCTTGCTGACACGATCAATGGTTCTGAATCTTTTGATGAAGATAGTGTGTCAAATTATTTTATCACACGAAATGCTGTTGACGGAAAAAAATAGTATTTCTTAAAGTAGGTTTGATCATGAATTTTATTCGTTATCTAGTTGCAGGCGTTACAGCCCTAATGTGTCTATATCTGCATCAGTCCTTGTCGTACAATTGTTGAAGATGAAGGATTGAGCTGACAGTCGGTGGCGTGAGTCACCGCGGGCCACCGCGCGCCACTGCGCTCGTTACATTCTCTGCCAATGAAAAGATTAAACGACTGTCCATAAACAGACTCGTTCCTAATGTGAATTAAATTACTGTTCCATATATTACTCAATAGGCTGAATACTTTACGCAATCATGCAGGTACTTACGTATCATGAGCCTAATTAGGGGGGTACTTACTGCAATGGTGGGTAGGTACTGTAGGTACTAATGACTTCTCAAATATAAAATAACATTCCTCCTTGCCAGTCCTGCCTGCCATAAATGAAAACTTCCAATTTGTATGAGTAACTGCGTCAAACGCTCTTTAACAATACAATGTGTTCTGATGTTGTGGTTATAACACGGCATTACATTGTTAGTGTTCGATGCACTCGGGATTAACCTCAACGACTTTCAAAGATGGATAGCCGTCATAAAGGCTGAACGACACCGGCACTTGGCAGGCAAGTCACGCATGCTCGTCCGTGCCGATTGTCGCGCGAATTCGTCGGACGCCCATTTGATTTGCAACATTGTTTACCAAACTGCAACCATGGAAAGTTACGAAGTTATTCGGGAACTGAATAAGAAATCATTGATATTTTGACTTGCAAATTAACACATTTTTAGTTGACATCTTAGAGCGCGTACTGTGCTCTTATATCGACGTCAGCTTATTTACATGGAGTGACAAACCATCTAGTGTTTCATTTGTTTCCTTACTCAAAGGACTTTTCGTCTAGTGTAGGTACCTAATAATTTTAAGACAGTACGTAACTTAAATATTTTGCTAAGCCTTATTAGCCGTGGATAATCTGGTACCTACAATGAGTCTGAGGATTACCTATATAAATTTTCTTTAATTATTCATAATATTAATTGCTAGGAAATTATTTTATGTAGCACTGTACTAAGTGACGCATAACCTACAAACGGTTACCTAGTGTGAAATCGTTACTTATTGGTTACTTGTTTTCGATATAAAGTCAACTTGTGTCTGTTGAAATTAGCGATAAGAATGTTATAATCCTTTACACGTATTAAGGCATAATAAGTATTAAATTATAAACCAGGAAATGCATCTTACAATATAATAAGTGTCTCTAACAGTCTCTTAGCAAGTGAATAGTATTGTGAATATTGTTCATTGAAATAATAGCACCAAGTGTCGTTTAAAAGGTGACAGCACAACAATACGACGCGGGTGGTCGCGACACTGTGCCAACTGAAACACTTCTCGGAAGGTCAGCTCCAAATACCCCCGAGTACCTTCGAGCTACCCGGCCACATGGGCTAGGAGCTCGTAAAGCTCTAGGGCCTATAATTACGCATGCGGAACTCTTCGTGGTCTGCATATGAGGAAGGCTTCGAAGGACAACCCTAATTATTGTTTGCAACGTTCCGGGAAATATTTATTGACTTTGGTGAGTATTATTTAACAGGAGTTTATTACAATTATGGAATCTTTGCTAGGTTGTAAAATTGTAGTTTCGGTACAGGTACAAAAATGTTACATCTCCTCTGTTTGTTTTTTTATCTACAGCGGGTGACGATCGAATCACTTTATCTTTTGCAATACAGTTTCTGGTAGGCCTAAACACCATTTAAGTATTTGGAAATTATCAAACGCGTAACAAACATGCAATTTATTGTAATAGCATTTCTGCCCGCATAAAGTAGCAGTTGGAAATAACATTAAATCTAAATTGTAATCTTATACGATTTCGTCACGGCTTGTTGGTTGTTCGCACCGGTCCATAATAGCGGCGGAGATATGGCTTTGTAAATGTTGCGAGGTGACATATTATCTAGACGCACCGGTGCACTAGATTCGATGTGACGCGAGATAAATCCCAACTCGCTATCTATTTCAATTTCATTGGAGCGCGCGATATCGTACAAATCTCGGCCTTATTCTGTCCGCCTGGCATCGCCCGCGGCCCGCCGCGCGCCAACGCGGACCACCCAAGACGATTCACAACCACTCCTAAACATAGCGTCTGTCTATCTACCTAGCTGTTTATACTAAACGATACCAACAGCAACAGATACAAGATTAAAGAAACACGAGATGAATGTCAGCTCATCCGTTTTATGGCCCTAAACATTCATTCGTGTTTTCAGCCTCATGATGCCTTCGAAATGAGTTTCTGACAATTTATTCATTTTGCAAATTCATTGGGACGTATTAAATTATTATAATATCTGATAATCAAGTCATTATATCCACTTCTGAGATCAATAAAAATAACGTGTCATCGTAAATAAGATAATATATAAATCTAAAGACGTTTCACGATTATGAGGTCGTAAGAACTTAATTTACCCGAATAATAAAATGAGGTATGTAGGTGCCTTGCGGTAGGCAGTTTAAGTACATAATGTTCTATTATAGTAATTATTATTATATACAGGGTGTCCAAACAGGACACCTGCTTAAAGCGGATGGAATGACATACCTAATACTAATATGAAATGTTAATATCCTATTACAAAAACTTTTTTTAAACCGCGAATTATCAATTTTACAGCTATAACCGTGGGGTGGTTTGAGGAGGCGCAGGAAAAGAGTACCTGGGAGGAATAAAAAAAACCGTTAAATGTTGGTTAATCTTCAAAATAAAATCCATTAATTACATACATACTGAACTATATAATTTATTTTTATTTATTTATTAATTACTTTATACTGTAACATATTTAAGTGTTCCGTTTTCATGGACATCATGTATAAAGACGTTTTGTTAATTTGAATCTGTCCGCCTGTTAAAATAAGTTTGTTTTATTTTTCGCGGGGTTTTGCAGCGACCGTCATATTTCACGATGTCTGGTTAAAGGGAATCGTGGTCGCGGTCTCATGTTATATGGTCAAACCGCTGGAATTTTTGATTGAGAGCATAGCAAGACGATAAAATTCAATATTTATCGATAAAATATTTTATTAATTTGCGAATGTCGTTGATGAATTGGAATGTACCTTGAATTATTGTTTAGAAGGACCCTGTTGATGTTTGAGGTTGTTGTGTCACCCAGTACTCATAAACTTTATTTTATTTTTACGGTCGGTACGGTGGCCACCACATCAAGTTACCACAAAATGTCAAATTTTCTCAGTTGATTTTGAACTTTATGTTCAATAATTTAAGGTTTTAAGTAATTTGGAGAAATTTGACAGTTTTGTATACCTTGACCTGCTGGCGACACGTGTAATATAGTAACCTAGTCGGAGGACATAGACAAGCCGTGTGCCGTGAGGTGCCGTCACATATATCTCACCACTTACATCACTTTTATCACGTTAATCGCGGCCGAAAGATCTCTTGCGTGGCCGTGACACATAGTACGGTCGGTGCGAAAACTCTTATGACTATAACAACTACATATATTTTTTTGTACCTGGGTATTCTTTGCTTTTTTTAGTATTACATAGGGCTTTCCTTTTCGCCCAAATAGGATACTTATCTAACTAGACTAGACAAATCAAAAAAATCTTAAAGAAATAGAGAATAGATTCTCGAAGTAGTGGTCCTCACATATTGTCTTCTAGTATTCAGTTATTCCATTATGATTTCATTAAATCGGTAGAAAGTCAAGCATATGTCACCGTTTCATTTACGCACACGTCTGTACCATGCGTTTCACTGGACGTGCAAGTACCTACCTATATCCGTCTTACTCAGTGTCGTAAAGAAACAACAGTGTTAACACTAATGCTTTTATTTGACTATATCACTCACATTGATGCGAAGCCTTCGTAAATCGTCGTGGGTGGTATCTCGCTCTTGTTTTCTCACAAAAACAAAGTAAAAAAATTAATCCCTAAAGGAAATTAGTCCCTCTAAAACATGCTTTGGACATGTGTTACTTTTTTCGCTTTAAACATGTCTCTGGGTAAGATTTATGTTTAGGTTCTTCTCCGACATAAAGTCGTGGTCGAGTACCTAAACGTAAAACTTTAGAAGGATTAATTTAAAATAGAATGGAGCTAAGTCTACCCACTCGTTCAGTTCATGATCTTCAAAATGATGTTTTTTTTATCGCTTTCGGTTTGTTTGATTTCAAAATCCTTCTTAGAGTATTTACTCTTGGATTTTGTTGTATTTTATAGAATGATAAGGATTGTGTGCCTTGTGCAGTGTTGCGCAGGTAGAGCGTAGCACAGGTAGCACAAACAGCTACTGTGTTCCGTCCTGAGTACACAGCATACTCACACAATACTTGGGTAATATGGGGTAGGTTAACAACGAGACAGGGGAAAAAACTAGACGTCGGTGTCTCCTCACCCACCCCTAACGAAATAAAGTTGCGTGTCGCACTCATGTGTAAATGTCACGATGTGATCAACACAATGTATTTACATAATGATATTGTCAGTAATTAAGCAGATTGTTTATTTAATTAGTGATGATAGTAAGACAAATTACTTGTGACATAATAATGTAATAACTGTAGGTAAATGTTTGCATTTAAACACTCAACGATGTTTGAAGTATAATTTATACTCCATAGATAATATATTTTAATTTTCTTTTTGGTCTTAGCTGATAATCTTTTTCAAGGAATGTTTAAAATAGCAATTTTTTACGTTAAAGCTGTGTGCTGTGCCCAAGTATGTCCCATTGTGGTCGTTATCTATGGGCACAACATCACGTAACAATGCGAAAGTGTCGAGCAATTGGTCTGACATCGTGTTGCCGTGTTATTGTTTATCCGGTGCCACTCGAGGTAACAAGGGCCCGCTAAATGTACCCGCAAACAGAGCACCGCTCGCTGTCCGACGCCTTTGTGCTAACAGTTGTGCAGCCGGACTGTTTGCACAGGACTTGGAGCTGGACTTCTCACAACTAACGATAACTGCTCACCGAACTACGCGACAAAAAATATGCGAAGTATTTGTGTCGCCCCGAAGATAATTATATGGGTACAATATGTAAAGCGTCGCCTTCATAGTGTTGGTATTATTTTTTTAATTAAGTTTGAAAGCTCTACCAAAAATACATAGGCCATATAGGTTTATTGTCTACGATTAAATAATTAGGACTGGCGAGCTTAATTATAGTACCTAGTTTTCTTTTATTTATTTAGATATACAGGTTTGAGGTTATCTTGAAGGCTAATCTTCATGCAAATCTTCATAGCTTTGAGCCTTTGACTCTTGAGACGTTCATGGACTTAATTGTCATAGTTTAGTACCTACCAAGTAAAGAAGTCACTTTTCCTTCGACCTAGTTACTGATGGTACCTATAAGCTGTTAATTTGTTAATAAGCTCAAGGAATCTTATACAGTACATGGATTTATGTATTATGGTTTCTCTCTTTTCTCTTCCGGGTTAGCCTCTTTTGTAAGCTTTCTATTAGAAAAATAAATTACTTCATGAAGATCATAGTACCTAGATGATATAATAATCGTTACGCCCTCGAATAACATTTTGAAATGTTTGTTCATGAGTATGTTTTTAATTTCAAGAAAAAATAATGGTGAAAAATCGATTAAGTTTAAATTCAGGAGCGAGTCCTTCGTATCAGCGTTCCCGTGGTCGCGACGCGATGACAGCGCGACGGATTAATGTAAATAATCGCGCTGAGATCGCTGGCCGCCGCGTCGCTGGTTGAAGTTACGCAGGAAGTACGCCTATCATCGAGTCTGCATGCTGTCAACAACGGTGAGTTTCCATTCTAACCGTACAATGATAAAGTACGTGGCTAATTTCAAATACTTAAGATGTAACCTTCCAAATAACATAACATCTGTATTCCCCGTAGGATAAAACACAGTTCTCCTCGGGATTCATGTATATGACAAGGGATTAGGCTATAAGAATACACCATGGTGGCCTATTACAAGAATCTAAGCGTACCTATTTGGACTTCCAACCAATAAAATTGAGAAACCCCTGGGGCTCTCCTTAGTCACGTCTTAGTCACGTCCTTACGCAGTCAGGTGTGAATTAACACTATATGCGAATCATCACGATATTTTGATTTAGTGTTTTTGTTTAAATCCAGGCTTTCTGAATAAAATTAACATTTCAAAAACCGAAACAGCTATGAGAGGAATTGACGTTAGAATTCGTAAAACTCTAAATTCAAATTTTTTTTATGCAGCATTACGTGCAAAATTTCCACACAATAAGGTATATACCTTATTCAATGGACACAGTCCAAGAGATGTAGCGTAGATTGAAGAGTGAATTATCGATGTTGCGCTCCAAGCTAAGTTTGTTCAGCCGCCGAATGCCCACCTTGACTAAAGAAGAAAAAATAAATAAAAACGTCATCTGGGAACGGACGACATCCTGCCCTTTCATTAAGTTTCAGTTTTTCTGAGAGCTGACCTGCGCCGCCACAATTATCCGTTAATGATTGATTATACTGTTTACTTTCCATTTTTGTAATGTCACTGTTTGGTTTATCGTGAGATAGTTTGTACAAAGTTTCAAGTTTTTGTCACTATTTTTAAACATCTTTTTCCTTTTAGGATCATAATCTAAGTCGGTGGCTCCACTCACGGCAATTTACAGCCTATTGTGTAGCGAGCCTTATCTCGTGCGTTCTGCTAATTGAGTCATTCTACACTAGGAATGGTATTGTTTGCAAAACTTGACCATAAGTTAGCCGCAAACTATTCCACGTGGGTGGTCTTCTGTAAATATGATATAAGTAGACGTTCCTACTGTATTACTGTTCTGTATTAACGTAGGTATATGAAAGGCAGATAGAATAAGTAATATTTTTGATTAAGTTGTGTTACAAAATAATTAAATTAAGAAGGAGTTCCATGCAGTTCCATCATCCAAATGAAAGACCATAGTTATTCTAAAATAACGTCACATACCTACTACTTCACGTCATTGCAAAATATCTGTTTCGAGTTTTTGACCATTATGACTAAATTTGGGAAAACATACTCCATCCATACAGGGTGGTTTTTTTCCTGAAAGCTCTTTATACATTATTCCATCAGCTTTTATTCATTTATTAAAGTTTTCATATTATAACTAAGCTTTAAAGCTAGCTATAGCTATTGCTATAGGGGTTTTAGAGCATAATTATGTGGGAACTTTTTGTACTGCCATTCTCTCACAGCTCGTCTAAGAAACATATTAATAGACAAATGCGTACAGGATGCGTGACGAAAAGCGCATGTACGGTGCGCGTCGCGATCGTCGGGGACGAGCGGTAACGTGCAGTGTGCGCCCCCGCCGAAGGCCGAACAAATTGATTACACCGTGTTGAGTGACAGGCGACCACCCACGACGCTCTGATGCAACCGCATTGTGAGCTTCAACCAACTCCACCTATTGTGAACAGCATTACAGCTAGCAGCAATTTGCGACTATTCAAACGTCATACGTTGAAAGATAATTCCATCGGTAATCTTATTAAGTGTGAGCACGTCTGTTAAGCAGCCCTTTTCAAAACAAAGCCACGATTTAGTAGCTCAAAAACAGTTCTCAGGAAAATCGTCCCTAATATATCTAATTTGGGGAAAGTAATATAAGGCTACCTGTTTATTACAGAGGAGGTCAATATTAACCAATAGGATAGAATTTCTGAAGAATTCAGAAATGTCACTTCTTCAGCTCAGTTTCAGTGGAATATGCGAGTAGCTACAGTTGACATTAGTTTTACACACTTGATCCCAATAAAGTACCTACGGACGATTTGCGGAAGGCAGCTGGCAGTACCTGGATGAGCTGAAAATCGGGCTCTGCGGCGTTCACTTAAAGAGGCCTACGTCCAGCAGTGGACGAATACGGGCTGATGATAATGATGATGATGAAAGTACCTATAACACAGTAGAGGCTGATGCAGAGGCTTAGGAAATGACAGTAGTAGTAGCAAGCCATATCTATTTACTGTGCTTGATAGTTTTGACGTATGTTTTACTGTTTTGTATATTTTATCAGAGAGATCTGTTATATCTTTTGACCTGATAACGTATAGTTAGAGCCCCATAAGGAAACCTAATAACACTATCGATACCTACCTATATACAAACATGGAAAGTTCATGTAAATATTTATGATCTCTAGGATCATAGAATAAACATGAAGGTTAAGCAGCGGTGGGCGCGGCTGCTCACGTAGCTTGCTATCCTTTCCTGCCATTAGACTCCTTAATTGCTCTCAGATTGGTCATGTTACTCTCTTTTATGGCAATGCGGTCAAACATAATTGTTTTTATGTGTGCTTGGTTTTTAACTCTGTATTATTAGTTTTGTAATCGGACGTAGGTGGTCTGTCATTAGCGGCACGGTTCGTCTACGGCATTTTAATAGTGTAATCGCTAATTAATTGTCTGGAAACGATTTCAATGTCCATTTTTATGGAAAGCGTGTTGACACTGAATAAATAAAGATACTTTATGACATCTTTGTATTTTATTGTTAATTTATTCAAGTCGTAACAATGTTCGCTATCTTTATCTTGGCACAAAAGTATGTTTATATTGGAATGTAACCGCTGTATTCATGGGAGTTCCTCGCATAAGCTAGATCTGTATCATCAGCGTGCCTGCGTTCATAATAATATTGATTGTTTATTAGGATGATATGTTTTATAGAGTAACAGTCAGAAATACCGATAATAAATAAGCTTAGTAGGAAGTTTTCCTGGCTTATTTAAATTCATAATTCAATCAGTACTTGACTGACTCGTTAGTCCCGTGGTCCTTAGTGCGGCTGACTACGCTAGAATTCCTGGGTTCGATTCCCAATTCGTTTTGTTATTGGATTTTTCTACGAAATTCTCAGTTGCAGCTCGAAGTTTGGTTTGTGCCCGGTTAGTGGCAATAGGCTTGCCCTCTATTACTTCCGATCTAAACATACCGGCGTAATGTGGTGTAGTTAGTAAACCTCAGCTTAACCCTTCGGGGAATACAGGCGTGATGGTTTGTTATGTTTATGTTTATTAGGAGTTTCTATTCTTCACCTAAAATTTAAAAGCTTTCCATAAGGAAATAATAATACCTTCCTTTGTGTTATACTACTTATACCTTTTTCAGAGAGTGAAAGTACAGTGTCAATTTGATAGCAGAGGTCGAACATCTGTATTAAATTGAGTACACTCGCAGTATGAGCTTGCCTATATGTGTAAAGTGCGCCGCTTATTACCTTTAATGAAGCTTGACGAAAGAACCAATATGAGCGGAGGCACGCAACTCAAACACCGGCCGGGTGACATTCATCATGCAATTTGGTACGAGTTTAAAACTCGCACGTAGCGGTATTTCCTTTGTTCCGCTGTCGTCCTGGGAGGCTACTGGCCAATAAAACAAACCGTTGCGAACAATGGCCACATAAAAATTGGGAGAGCTGAGCAAATGACTTACAAGTATGACGAAGTGATTCGTAGGCGACGAGTTTTACGCGTTCGGTGTTGAGCACTAACACCTGTACTTACTCTTATAAATTTATTTATACACACCATACACACTGTATAACAATTGAAAATTGTTTCTTTTACTCTAATATAATTGCAAGCGTTTTTCATTGTCCGTAAATTAGTACCAAACTACAATGAAAAGATTGAATAATTAAATTAGGAAACCAATTCCTTCTGGAAGTAATAACAAATAATCGTATTCTTAGGTAAACAAAAAGATTTTTTTGTTTGTGTGATTCACTCTGTTTGTGTACTGGATGAGCGGACCTAAAGCTTCCCTATATTATTGTGCTGGGTCTACGAGACCGTCAAAAGTTTGAAGCTTTCCCATTGATTTACAGAACATCATTCAGGATTAAAGCTTAAGTCTCATTGAAAATTCTTATCCGCGCTAACAATATTATGACGAATGGTCACTCTTTCCCTACCTAGTTCACTGATTGACCGATATAACAGTTTATTTTAAATTGCTCCCTTTTAGGGAAGTGGTATCATTAGAGCAAACGAGTTCTAGTTACAACTAGGTACTGGACTACTGGTACTTACGCAGTCGCCCGCCATCCGTTGATTTTACTGCCTATTCTAAAGCTCGATTAGGTTTATGAATATTAAGTTATAAATCAAAGCCCGCACATGAGTCAACAGGCGTCAAGTTTTTGCGCCAATTAACTTTCTGTAGTGGTTTATTGCGAAAAGATGAGTAATCGGTGTTCGATTATAAAATATTTCCTATTTAACAAAATAATGCACTGCTGTGGATTATATCTACGTTTATTTTTATTTACTTACCGTTATCTTTATTTGCCACGATTCTATTTTGAAAATATAATAAGTCAGCACAAATGGAGCTCTATATCGGCGTGCATTGGTATTTATCTTATAGATTACGGTCATTTTGTTCTGTTTAGTTCCATTTATATCGATACTGGCAATCCAGTGGACGTCGGTGGTCTACTGAATGTTATTGTTAGTTTACATAACAAATGAGACAAATCGTCGATTTGAAATGTGATACGAAACTGGTATGTTACCTTTGTAATTTCCAGGAGGTTTACGATCCTAAAATGCGCTTTTGAACACCAGAATGACTGAATAGAAATTTTATACTTATTATAAAATGTTTTTCAATAATAAGTTTTAGACAATTTTTCATAGAATATAAGCGGATTAGAATATTAGCGTGGTTGGATCAGCTCGGAGCGTCGAAAAGTGGGTAGTTTGCGTCCACCTACGCGAGCGAGCGGAGCAGGGCGCGCGGACGAGCGGCTCAGGCGGCGGCGGCGCAGGCGCGTGTCACTCGCCGCGATTCCTGCAATAATCTCCTCGAGCGATTGCTCTATCCGGTGACGGAGTAAAGTATCGCTAGTTGATTATTGTGTTTATTTGCGCGTCGGGAGCGTGTGTTGGTGCGGCGCGCGTGTGTGTGATGCGTGCGCGCGGTAGTGGGCCACCCAGCGCGCGGCCACACAGCGCGCCCACCCACGTGGCAGGGGCGCCGCACTCGCGGCCCGCGCCCCTCTACTCTCGCCATCCACTAACATACTCCCCTTACGTCATGCTAGCTACCGAACTCCGACCATCGATATGGGGCTTTGATTGACATGTGACTGTCTCCGATACAGCCGTCCTAATTGAAATTTGATTGGAGGTAGCTACTGTTACGCTACGCATCAGAAAACATGGAATATACCAACACAATGATTTATAATCCCTGACTACATTCATCATGTATGTTCTCTAGTCATTATTTTTGTTAAGTGTAACTAAAATGTAGGTAGGTAGTGCCTGGTTAATAAATAGTATATGTATAATCCACAATAGTGCCCGATCGTTTGAACGAAAGGTCAAAACAAATGTAAGTGTGACGTGCCAGTTTGTTTGTTATTCATGACAAATATGAATGAATTTTCATTGAAACGCTTTTATGAATACAGTATCAGATAATCAATCAGTACCTAATGATTGGATGAATATCTGACAAGTTTTCATTGCTTTCCCACGTAGGTACTACCCTCGGAAAACAATGAAAACTGTTCAGGTTTTCTGAATATTACATAGTGTAAGTTTAAAAAAGGTATGTTTCAGTTTAATTAACTATGAGTTATTCCCTATATTGCAAAAATATAATTTAAAGTATATATAAAACCTACCCGTTATAAACCCGACCATAATTGTGTAACACCTGACGCGCTACGAGAGCGAGCGCACGCGTGCGCGGCCGCTGCCGAATTTCGCGATCAACCGACGCCCGCGCACCACACTCCTAACTCTCATAATATCATTCACTCCTGACACTGCGGCTACACACGAACGTAATGCACGATACATTAGATGCGATCTATAGTAAAACAAATTTTTATATAATTAGGCTGTAGAACATAAATATGCGGGCCGATTACTGTGAATCATTGATATCTTTACTTATATGAGACTAACTATTTCAATTGATACCTACGTGTTCTTATCCCATATACTTGCAAAGTTGTTATTTTTAAACTAGTTGCCTATTTAACCTTAGATCGCGCAGTATCGTCGTCGTCATTTTTAGAGTAAATAAATTCATAATAAATTCATAATCTCTATGTATCTTCTAAGACCGATTTAAGTACTTACCTATTAAAGTTAATAATATGAATTGAAGAATTGCAAGAGTTCTCTCTGAGCGCGTTACTTTAGCGGCGGTACGCCGTCAAACGCTTAATATTTATTGTGATTATTACCTGCGCCTGCGCTGATTGATCTTGGCTTCACACCTTCCTAGAATTTGCGCATTAAGTACTGTAACATATTGTATTGAAAACTTACGGCTTCAAGACCACCACCTTATTATACTTATTAAAACGCTTTTGTAATATCCGTAATTAGGTCCGTCGATACAGGAAACTGTTTATATCAACAAATTATCAAGATCGTATCCAGTAAATTTTAAGATAAGGCGATGGCAAAGCCTCACTTGTGTACTTTCTTTTGTAATTCAAGGAAAGGAAATTGGCAAAATTTACAAGAATATCATTTTTTTCAGCGTCTTAAGTTTTTCATATTTTCATTTTCAACTTCCGCAAAATAAATCACAGCCGAATTATCGAACCACCTATCCTTTCATTCCTAGAATGTGATTGGAGCCCCCATTATCAAGTTATCGAATATACAGCAAAGACAAACATCCTTACTGTTCTCGGAAGTAGGTTCATCATCAGTGATGATGATGACTTCCTTAATGACGGGTTGCATATGGCCAGGCGATAATAACATTGTTATTAGGCGATATTTTGGTAAGCTCATCAGTTCAGGTAGATCGGCTATACGGCCGGTAATAGGGCCTGTCGCCACGTAATCGCCGTGTCCGTTGATAAAGAGTATTTTGTTGCCGAGGAGGCACAGACACTTGATGTCACAGATTATAAAACTATAGAGGGGAGAGAATTACGTTGTACGAGTATTGTTCGATGTTTAATTATGGCGTTCCGAATTCAAACTAAGTATCGCTTGAGTAAATCTGAACAAATTTGTATTTAGATATGATATTGCGCTTTACTTTAAAAGCTTGCTTTGCTTGCTTGAATTGCGACGTAAACGATGTTACGATTCAATCCTTTTTTAAGTTTCACGTAAATGTTCGAGAGTGAAATTTAGCAAGTAAGCACATCGCGTAGCCCTATGCAAAATGCTATAAAATTAACATATTAGATAACTAATAGCAGGAAACTGGCAACATCTGTTATGGCTTTATAGATAGATCTATGTAACATATCGAAGGCTGTATGTCGTTTAATGTAGCCGCCAGCTACTGAGAAGTGATCGGCCGAGCGGGCCGGGGCGTGCCCAATCGCTGAGCCATCAATCTGCGCCACCCTATAGAGACATTAGCTCGACAGACATTTTCGTTGTGCGATTAGTCAGGAATCCGTTTCCGCTTGTTTTTTACCTATCTTCCTTCACATTTTTCACCGCCGCTTTGTATTTTGTTTAAGTTGAGACAAATTTTTCAATATAAGTATAAATAACTGCCGACTAAGAAACGGAAATTGCGAATTCACAGATTTAACTGATGTACACTGTCACTTACCCAGGTATTATTTAATAAGTGGATACCTACATACTTTTATAGTATGTACTACTTACTTTTATAGTATGTACTACTTACTTTTTTTCGTTTTTAGTATTCTTTGTTTGTATTTTAGCATTATATTTTAGCATTTATATTTTAGCATTCGAGATGTTAATGTATGCATAAGAGATAACTAGGTTGTTTTATTTTACTTAATTATAACTCTCATATCCTAACTATCAGAATAGATTAATGCATATCTAGATATAATAAATTCACACTACAAGGAAAAGCTTAATTACAAAACGCACGGCTCCGGGCCTATAATTATTGGCAATAGAAACTTTTACTAGTAATAAACTTTTATGCAGTCATGCATTTATGCTCGGAAAGATGAAGGTTTGACATACAAGTTACAGTATTTTTATGGCTGTTGTAACAAAATATTGCTTGTAAAGTTATAAGACATAATGCTAAAAAGGTTAAGAGCGGACACTCGTGCGCATTTAAATTTCAAAGTACAAAGTGAGTTAATAAACTCAGTTGTTGTTCCGTCGAAGTACAAAATTAAGTCATTATACGGAACGACAAGTATTATTTAATTAATGCGTGGTTGGTACAAAACAATGGCTCGATTGTTCCACTGAGCGCTCTGTCAGCAAGACTCGTCGCCGCGCGCCCACTGCGCACAATCAACGCGCACTTGGACAAAAAATAATATTAGACATGGATAATCTCCATTAAATCTAGGAAAATAATTGAGATAGCTCAATTTATTTCTTACTTTAATTGTTAAGCTTATTGCAATTTCTTTATTAAAGTTGCTTTTTTTTAAATCAGGCGCCATGAGTGAATTGCCATTAAAATATTGTTAAAATCTGTCATTGTGTAAATAGATTGAAATGAAAGTGAGTTTTTACAAGATAATCCAGCTGTTATCGATGAATCTATGTCAATTTTCCATGTTTTTTTCTTACTTCATGAAGGAGTTAGAGCACTGTGTGGCGTTATGGCGAGGACGCGTCGCGTCTCTATGGCAACGGGTTCTTCCGCCATCTTGCCCGGCTTTTTGTGCCGAGGACCACCCAACACGAACTCGCTACATTATTTTATTGTACAATAAACAAATTTATTGCTCCACATGGCTATTTATGTTTTTATTTATAAGGGTTTTTGTTAACAACCAAAAGAGATGTTAGTAATCTTTCGTGGGTAATTGCGTTTTAAAGTTGTAGTGTAGTTACGGTTGTAATCATGATTCTCCATAACGTTCATAATAAATCTACGGTAGGAACCGTTTATACAGATGTGGGGAATACGCGCCGATATAGTAGTATCCATTGATTTCTCTTAAAATAACAAAAAAAAAGAATAAATTAAGTTTATTGCTCTGCTTGCAAGTGTTTTTGCATTTGATTCATTTCAGTTCAGGAACTCCACCGGTTTTGAGGAGTCATTTATATTTGAAAATATTTTTTTAAGTAGTCGTTATTGAGTTGCATCGTGAAAGTAGAATATGGGCTATTTGTCTAAGTACCTATTTAGATACTTGAAAAATCTTAAGTAGATATACCACCTTGTTGTTACAACTGAATTGTCTGAAGTGACCTGAAACGTCAGTCTTCTAAACTGAGGTCTACTCATTTATTTATCCTATTGAAAGGTAATTTCCATACATTTCCGGCCGATCGAATGTCGATTCTAACCATATATTTCAAATATTCTACAGCTAATGAATAAGTTAAGAATGTATGTACACGATTGATCATTATCGGTTCCGGTTGATATTGTAATGTAGTGTTTGAGGAAAGTTAAGCTATTATCATTATGGCAAGCTTTTTCACCATTTGTTTAACAAAAGAACTTTATTAGGTTGAGCTTTTTTTTACATCCAGCATCTCTTCCAACATACTTAAAAACTTTATGACACAAATTAAAAATTTGCAACAATTTATTTCCATCACAGGAAAAACAACTGCTTTAAGCTTTATTGGGAGCGGTTAAAATTATCACTAATCACGGAATACCCAAAGTGGAGTGACGGACGTCAGTTACTAATGAGTGATTGGCAGTTCTCTGGAACGCGTCCAACATTATCGCGCAGTTAAAGCTGATGCCCTTACTGAGCACGTGTTTATGAATACTAACTTGCTTCCTGCATACTAACTTATTGTTCTTGTCAATGACTTTTACCCGTCGGCTCTCAGGACACGCGCACTGATGAATCATGATAAAACAAAAAAAAAATAAAGTTTTTTTAATAGGTACCTACTTAAAAATTGTATTGAATTTAAAATAAATTCCATTGTGAGTCCGTAAGAACGTAACTCTGTCTGTTATGTTTTCATGCCTAAACTGCTTAACCAATTTTAATGAATTCTTGTTTATTGATTAATTAGAGAAGGATAAAAGCTACCGTTTGTTACAAAAAGCCCCTTTGGATGAGCGTAAAACCACAGACATGAGCTTGTATATAATTCAATATTATTATAAATTACCTAGTTGTGTACCTATACAAATAAAGTTTCGTGTGCAGCGTTATTTAAAAAAAACCGACTGCAGATATAGCTTCCATTATTACTATAGGTGGAACGCTCACCACTTAAAAAATAGCGTGAAGATATATAAAGTTATAGGATAAATCCGTGAAATTATTTTTTAATCAATTTCATAGACCGGACAGTATCAGAGGAATGGAAAAAGGATATTAATTAAGTTCATTCCCTTCAAGTTTCCTAATATTAACATTGTGGACGCAAAAACCGTTTAAGGGAATATTAAAGTCCATTAACAGTCATAATTGTCATCTTAATTACGCTGAACGTAAACAATAATAACTAGAAGTGGAAAACAGAGTACATTTTATACTTTAACCGTGGGTAATATCGCCGTGAGCAATGTGCGGGCATCGATTAAAATAATTTAACTATCAGTGAGTACACGTTAAGGCATTATAAACATGCATTAAGTATTAATTAAGTTGGTAACAAAAAATAGATTCTGTATCATTAATGGAAAATATCAGTCGGGCTTGCATTATGGATGCGCTCCGAGGCGGTGGCCATGCGACTGAAAGTTATACTCAGGACATCGTCAAATTTTATACACTATCATTATATTATTTATCTGCACACTGTTTTGTAATTAAAAATAATGTTTCACATAAATTAATGTTTGGACGTCCTTGTAAATTCTTGAAAGTATACGCTTTGTTTTTCAATAAACCGTAGTCCCGAACTAGGATTGTATCTTGTATTGATGGTCACAAATCGTCACATGCACAAACAAACAGAAACAACTAACTGTGAGCCATACATACATATATTTGTACCGTGCGGGAATCGAACCGGTGACCCATGGCACAGAAACCGATTGAAATGAAGCATAGGTACTTGTACAATTAAAGCTCTACGGTATAATATTAAAAAGAAAAGCTTAGTTACTAACAATGTGGGTCGCAAATTACCTGTATAGTATAGTAGTTTGTTCAAATAGTTAAAATAAAATGGGCTGTGAATAATAGAAAAAGGTCATGACTGAATTAATAACATAAATCAAGTGAATAACGTTGTATGACAGATGAATAGACACACCAAACATAGTGAACAATAAAAGTAGTATCGTGAGACAATACTCCGCTATACATTTTACAACAAACGCTACAATAAGATCGCAATATCAGATAAGCGATGTACGTTTGTCAGTCCATCGGTTACGGATACTATAGTGGCCCGTTTTCCATTTTACTTACGCGGAATAACAATCAGCTGATTCATTTAGACTTCAGGTGACAATAGGCACAGTCTTGGCATGTCCTGAATAAAAGCGGAATGTTGGTGCTCCTACATTGGAGCAAAGTGGCAGATGTAGTGAATTATAAGGACATTTAGATGCATGTCCATAGGCCGCGACTGCATAGAGATGTCAGAGGGACCACCCACCGCGCACCTTGCAACTCGCACATAATACTCAGAAACCAACTAATCGTACGAAGAGATATGTAGGTATTATAAAAATAACACTTGATACACGTCGTTATGATTTGTTTGAATTGGACAACAGATATCGTTTAGTATGTGACTACGTGAAATAATGTTTGTCTGATATAGAGCAATTCATCTCTTTAAGTGTCTAATGGTATCTTGCTTTCTTAAGGAAAGTGTTTTAAGTGGCTTGTTTTAAAAATTTGGGAGTAATACGTCTTTTATTCTTACCACTCAATCGAAGTTGTAATAAATTTAATAGTCGGGTAAAAAGTCTCTTATACGTTAATGCACCTATTCCGATTGTAAGAGTTTACAAGCGTTAATATTTGTCTGTTCGGGTCAAATCTTGCAACTGAATTTTAAAGAAGTTACCCTCAACTGATTGAGCTGAATTTTTGTATACACATTTAGTTTGAATGACAATGCATAGTTAGCTAAGTGACGTCATTCCCAATCCAATATGACCGCAAATAAAAGTTTGTTTTAAAAAAATACTATTCATTATTATCTACTTATTTGATTGAGTTATTATTCTAAAGACAAATATTTTAGTATACAAAGCTGTAATATATCCAGCCACATCCATTTTGTATTTTATTATATATATAAAATAAACGGCATATTGGTTATTTAATGTCATCGTCAATTTAGATCTTGTCGCGGGAGCAAACGCCACTATTCCTATCCTATTTTTTGTTACCGATTCTATAATTTATGACAATCGATAACAGATTCATTTGACTGACTAGGTATATCGTTAAAGTTTACCCCAAGAAAATATGAAAATTAAGTGAATTACTCCACTAATATTATATTTTACAATCAGGCTTATTCTCAACATGTAAGTTTACCGGTTTACGGTTTTTTAATATAATTTTATATCATGAATCTGTGACCGCTACCGCAAAAGCATAATTATTAACTTAGAATTGCAACCGCCATAAACTATATCGGCGAAGAGCTAAATTTGTTAGCTGTGTCTGCATTGTGCCGTGATGGCCGGCTACTATCAGCTACCATCTATTTCCCTTTCCTGGCGACGACTTCTATGAGTTTCGTAGCATTATAAACAGTTGTTATGTATGCCCCCAAATGCGTTCCGTTTTTTAACACCCAGTTAATTTACTAACATAGATGTTATTTGTCATGATTTGCGCTTTGAAATATGCATTTTATTGTCTCTCACATAAAATCGTTTTTTATTTTATGTATTTGAATTTTTTAATTGGATGTTGAAAAATTTCACCACTGTCACCAAGGATGCGTTCTCTTTCTGTTATTTGTATATTAATAAACACGTGCAGTATATTTTGATCACCACGCTCCGCACGGGCTCAATAAGCCTACGTAGTTCATTAGATAAGTATGTCTATGTAATTGCAGGCTACGTCGTAGCGCCGCCGTAGCGCGTCCGTTAAGCGATTGTTGCTCAACGACCAACGTGCAGGTAAAACAACAAATTGTTTAATTCAGTGTATCGTGCGTCTAACTCGGCAATTTATCCAATTAGGCGTCCGGCGGACCACCCACGGCGCTCCACTATTAAACATAAATTATAAATAATTTGGTAAAGTTTATTTTGGCTCACGGACCACGGTCCACACTGATTGCTGCGGTTGGGAAGCTAGAGGATGAAATGTGTTCGAGTCTTCGGAAAGATATTACTTTTGTTTGGTTAGTCTAAGTTGCTTATTATGTTTTGGAAGTGATACGAGATATTTAAAATCTCAACTTTTAGACCTACTTACATTACCTACTTGTAATACTTTTAATAACATCTCCCGTCCTAGAAAGGTAACATTCTGTAAGCGTGAACACGTCACTATGGGTTTGAAATGACATTTGCGAATCACTATCGATTCGCAAATGTAATATTAGTATTCGATTATGTAAATTTCAATTTCACAGAATGTCACTCGCCTGGAAGAAAAATCATTTTAATATCTAATAGTGCTGATATGGCGCGAATCAAGATGAAAACTATCTCAATATACGTCCATGAAATAATTTCAATTATAATATTTCACCTACATATTCTATTAGGTACATATTTTATGGAGTAACATTATACACAAGAACAATTTATACATTTGCTACATGGAATCAAACACTTTAATCCATAAACATAACTATATTAATTATAGTTAATGATACTTAGATAAATGATATCGTATGGCGCCACACATAGTCGCAACTATATGTAGTGGGCATGTAAATTAACGGACAGCCGGTTCTAAATCAAACAATTTATAGCAGTAACTACTGCGTTATTTAACGAGGGGCTGGCGTGACATGTTTTTATCAAGATGTTGGTGCGAGGTGCGAAACCGAAGAGCGTGCAATTAAAATACTCCAAGTGGTTGATTTACGTGCGACGCGCACACGCATGGTCGGCGCTGTCTCCGCGAACTAATGTACGTATCAACTGCTAACATCCAACGCTTTATTGTTAGCCCATACATAATGTCGAAGACACATCTTATGTACGATTTTACATATTACAACTATGTATGTAATTACGTGTAGTCAAAAGATTGGAGAAAACTTCTCGTGTTTATTAACTATCAACGTTTCATTAACTATCAAATAACTTACATGAAGTGTCATTGTGCCCTTGATTTGTTTTATAATGTATGTCTGCAGAATTACCGTATTTCAGTATCTAAATTCATCTCATGACACGTTTCTCATTTTACGAGGACCATAAAATCGTATGGCGACATGCGCGTCAGACTCGCGCGCAGCCACAACATGTCAATGAGCCGCCAGTTCTTCCAGTAGTCGCATTTAAAACTTCACTGGAAGAGCCTAGCGCGTGACAATCCTCTAAGCATAGTTCGCCTTTCACACATAAATATACACTTACTATAAACGAATAGTGCTAATGTGTATTTGGTTATCGCAAGGATGTGTGATGCCTTTTCCAGTGATGTTTAGTTCTGTGAATGCAACGCTTGGCTAAAATTCAGGCAGGCACGGTGCACCTCGGCGCCATAAATTTGTCAATGTCACGCCTCTCGACAGCACGACTACTACTAATTTTTATTAAACAGCATGATCGCTGACCGGAATGCCAAAACGTAATCACTGCGCGTTAGAAGCATATCGCATGGCACACTATTTCAGTGGTATAAGGCTCCTTAACAATAGATAATTATGTGATAGAATAAACTAGGGCATTATACTTTTTTCAATTATCTATTCTTATTTCCCAACGTTCGAGCTCATAATTGAAATATTTCACATGATGGTCTCAATTCCGTACCTCACGCGAGGTTCTAAGAAGATGTATAGAGCGACACCCCGCTGCGTCTTCGCCCGAAGTGTCAAAATGTCCAAAGTTTAGCCACCCTTAAGAAACCAAACAACATTTGAGCTTTTGTAGGGAAATCTGTAGGAATTTTGACTTTATGTAAATCGAAATACAGTATATCGTTTGGAGGTAGCCAGCATAACTATTAAGGTGCAGTATATTTGCGGTCCCATATACTCGTATCGCGAGATCGATCTATCTGTTGGATTCACATTATGAGTAGAATGAATTCAATAGGGACGTTTACACCTCCACGGTTTCTGAGAAGGTTGTACTCTCCGTGAAATCGAGTTGTCGTCGGGTGTGGCTTGAGATGTTAATCCGATTGAGTTTATCTTTATAATGCAGTAAAAGTTTTATTGTTGTTATTGAATCTTATCAATCAATAACATTGTGTATATACTATCTCGTTACAAATGCTATGTGAATATTAAAGGCAGAATAGTTAATTTTATAATAATTTCTATAACTACTTTAGAATACTTTAGTTTATATTCCGTTTTTTTTTTTTTCATTTACTTTAACTAGCCCAAAATAACCAAACATTTCTGCAAAAAAATAAATAATATTATAATTGCCCGGCATTTAAGCGTCTTGCATTTAATTTAAAGCAAAATATTATTATTATTAGCTTATGGTGTTAGTAACAGTATCCTAATAATAGTAATAGTAATTTGTTGTATTTGAAAATTCTTCAGACCATAAAGAACAAAAATGTTGAGTTGCCGAGAGTAATAAGACAAAAATAAAATAATTAATATTTATGAAATTCGCACAAACGTTTTTAGTTGTTGGTATAGGGGAGAACCGGGTCGTTTGAACCACAAAATAGTGATTTCTTCCTTGTGTAAAAAAAACTACAACATTACCTTTTTCAATAAACGTCATATTAATTTTATTACAGAGGGCATTAGACACTAATGACTGAATTTTAGTACTAGTCCTAAGTACTCTTTTGGAATAAATGTATTTTTGTGTAAATAAAATATGCAATATAAATGTTGTATGATGTAATGACAATTAGGTATAATAAAATTGTGGCCCCGTTATTTGTTGCTTTTCTGTGTCATGGTAAAGTATGTTCTACTGATTTTCCTTTTCGCTTTTTGGAATAAGAATGTTGTAATTGTTGGTAGTGTTTTGCATAAATGGGTCAGCGCTACCGGAGTAGTAATCCCACGGAATATCGACGTTCAGTAGCAGTATGCATACTGTTGCCTTTCTTACGGTGCGCCGGAGGCCAAATTCCTCCCACAGTACCCTTCCTTATCCTATTCTCCTTAAGGGCTGGCATCAGCAACTCCTCCGATGTTGTTGTCTATGGGCGGCACTGTCAACTTACTATCACTGGTTTGCCGTCTAAACGTCTAAAGATAAAAAAAGTATAAGCTAATGAATACCTCTCCTTAAGAGTAATATATACGAATGTCTCCGTTCTCCTTTCAATAACAACACGCAGCTCTTCCCAGAAGTCTGGAATAACAGCTGAGGTGGTCACATGTTCAAGGATACTCAACCAATGCACTCATATTTTACAGCTATTCAAAACAAACATAAGCAAGATCGACGTATATTGCTAATAATATTCTTTAGTCTTGGCTCATTTCGTATTTCGTCTGTTTAAAGATTTTAAGCACACGATATCGTACTGCCTTGCTATGCTAATATGGCGACTATATTCGGCAACCCTCGATCCCCCATTATATTCATGTCGCGTTTTGCGAAAACATGGTAAGGTACACCTTGCTAGTTTAGGATTCAACCCGTGTATGCTGCGCATCACCAATCAATTGTCACATTTAGGTATCATTTTACTAGAGGCTGCATCAACACATCGCTTGTATGGATCATCATGTTTAAGAATAAAGCCGCTTTATTTATCATTTTTTGTTTTTATCGAGTATACATAAAAATGCTCATGCATACTTATAGTTACTTTAATCTTTAAGAGTTATATATAGCCTAGCTTGGTCCTAATCATTTCGATCCTGCTAATTTCCATGTTCTTTACTGTTTTTTCCAGTCATTTTATCGCGCAATTGATGGTAATTATGCAATATTGAAGAGGTTATCAATGGCCAATTACATCCGTGTCTAGTGTGGAGTGCATGGGGACAGGGCGGCAATCAGTCAGTGTGGCCGCTAAATAAATTCATTAGTTAAATCACCGCCGGCGGCGTTTTGTGTCGGCAACATCAAAGGGCCAGCCTGCCGCCCTGCCAGGGGCGCGCTCGTCCGACTTTTTACTCAGAAAACTCTGTAAACAAAATGATATGGTGCGTCCGAATGTTTGATCCGCCTTTATTATCTGTATACAGAGAGAATGTTTAGCTAGCAAACGTACTCTCTTTGTGGTAATTGTGGGGATGTAATAACTTTTGTGAGTGCGGGTAAACATCGCTTTGAAGTGTTTCTGGTGTGCTGGAATCCCTCGTAGAGTTTGTCACTACCAGTTGTTAGTGTTCTGCAAAGTCTAAAGGCCGATTGTATTGTTATTTGGTGCTGCATCCTTATTTCCGCCACTGAATCAAATTATAGGTACCGTCGATATAGGTAATGATAGTGTGCATTTGTTGTGATCTGGTTGAATTCGTAGCAGCTTCATTCAATGCTTTTATTTTGCCGCGCAGCTTCCCTCTTCCTCTCAATTGTGTGAGTGAGACAGATATAACATGTGTGTGGTCCTCCGGCGCGGGTGCTCGGCTGTTTCCGTCGGACTTCGGTCCCCCTTCGTGCCCAAGACGGCAACATAATCGTTCGAATCATGATGGCGGCTCAACAAACATTCAGTGTACGCATTCGTAGCTCGAATCAGTATTGCTCGAGTCGCGCCGCTGTCGACACGCAAACGCGACGTAACTTTTGTAATGAAACTTGGTATCGTTCCGTGTTTCGTACGGTAAAGTGATAGATAGAAGTGACGAATCCTGGTGTACAAGTGTGTGGTTATGTGGCGGCGAGTGATATGACAGCGTGCGCCGCCAGACGGACTCCGGCCGTCTTCATGAGGATACTGGTGACAATCCTGGCCCCGAGATCATGGTGGCTCCCGATTCCGAGGCTCCTGCGAATCCTCGGATAGTGGCCGCCGCACACGAGAGCCCCTCCGCTGCAGAGGCGCGACACAGCGCCGACCTGTATATTCGCACCAGCTGGGTAGATGCGGCCTTAGCGCTCTCCGAACTTGAAAAGGTGCAGTGTTCACTAGATACCCAAGATACAGTTTCAATTGTCATATTGCACGTGTGATTGTTTTTCTGCGAATGCCAATCGCGTTGAGGAACGCGGCAGCGCAAAGCGGTGGCGCCGACTAGTGGTAAATGTGTGTACTATCAAGGCCGCGCGTATTTTGTAAGGAAAAACAACTACTTAAAAGGCTTCCTACTTATTACGCAGATGAGTTCTGAGATAAAGCCACTGTAAGAAACAAAATATGAAATAAGTGGCATGTTTCTGTCCCAATTTAGCCTATCCTCCCCTCAAAAAATTTTAACCAGTATTTACATTACTTATTACCAGATTGTTTGAAAATAATTATTTGTAAATGTCCTCTACGACATTAACAATTTATTCAAATGAAAGCAATCATGAAAGTAGTTTATGAACAGAAAGCCTCGCAATTGCCGAGTCGTGTAGGCACGTCGTGTATGTATACAACAGTGGCAGACTCAGACGGGTTCGGGGAAGGTAGCGCTTTCCTAGAAGGCCGCACGCACGCCCCGCGGTGGTCCGCACCCCTACCAGCGCCATTCGCGAAACTTCCACACAGAAATGTCTCAAAAAAGCCTCCACAGAGAGCACAATCATGCCTACAGCGGCACATAAAATATTTACCAGTTTTTTTTTTACTTGACACTTTTTAAATAAGAACGGATTAAATGACAATGTACAGTCGTAAAGGTGAAAAATCATTAACCTATTTAGGTATACCAAAGTAATCACATCCTTAATAAAAAAGGTACTAAAAAAGCATTGTGATCTGTACTTAGGTTTATGTAACCAACTCAGCAGATGTTAGATAAGTTACTTATAATGTAGGAACTCGGCCGGTCGTATGCAAGATGAAGCAATTAAGGCTCAGTGGGAGCAAGGCGCGCGGGGGGCTGCGCACGCGCAGCGCATCGGCGCCGATAGAGACATCAACGCGGCCCGCACGCCGCGACTCGCGCACTAACAAAATGCGTACAGCCTTCTTGTTTTTCAATATAATATTTTTGTTGAAGAAATAAATATGAGTGAAAAAATATTAATACTATACCAAAAGTTTTTGTTTTCATTGAAGAGACGTATACTAATACATCAGTCATTGCTGACTATTCATTAAATCTTGATGGAAAATGTTATGAAGTTTATAATTATTTCCAATATTTGAAAACATAATAGATATGTCTTCCCTCAAATTATGAACAAACATTCAAATTACATAACTGCTTCCTCAATATAAAAATAAAAGAATGCTATTCTACGAAGTTTTATGTCTGACAAGACCGCACAGAGCTCGCCTCGTGGAATTGAGACATCTTGTGGTTTCCGATCTTACATCTCTTTTCTTCATACCGAAAGGGTAGGTTCTTTCCTTTTCTTTAAGGTTTACATTCCATCTCTTTTCCACCAGTTTTTCCCACATATCGTCTGTCTTCGTCCAAACATTGTGTTCGTCGGCGGTCGGCAGCTGCGTTGGAGACCTATAAATGATTGTACATCCACAACTTTTAAAGGTGCGTTTTTGGGACAGACTGATCATTATAATCTTGGAACAGAACATGGTTTCGAAGTCTTCATTCTTGGCAACGACATTGTTAGTAATGTTATTACTGGGTACCTAAATTATGATTTCATAAGTAATCGAGTAGAATATGATGCTGGCGATCAACGAAAATATTTGGCAGACTATGAAATTTTGGTGGCAGTAATTTTTGTGTCAGGTTACCTTATGCATTGTATGGGGCGCCGCGACACGTGGACGTCACACATCATTGCACATTCGGCAATTTTCTCCATCACTGCCCGTTGCCTCCGTCTCAGTAGCTTTACAACACCAGCTGTTTTACCCTTGTTTTAGCGACCAGTCAAGTGCATTGGTACTTTTCGAGTTCCCTCTCAGTATAAGTAATTTTTAATAGAAACTCGATCCAAAAATCAAGACCGTTCCAAAAAGTTTCATAAGCCCGTATTAGGAACTGTACGGGAACACCTTACAACTCGTAGATGAAACAATTCGTACAAACTCGTAGATGTCGAGCATACTTAAGTTTTTGTAATTTGGAAGAGCAAACCAAGATCTGAGGATCAAGGCTAACATTCTGATCAAGGTACATTAAGAGAACTGGACATTAGATGACATGACATGCGGCATCCGGCCTTTAAATTATTCTAGAATTTTTTGTTCGTAGTTTTTGTAATGGACACAAAAATTTGATTAATGCATCCAGATGTTTTCTATCTCTCGATCACAACTATTAACCTAGTGCTTTATCCATAACATCGCTATCACATGGCCGCTCGAACCGGTTACGTTGTCCACCTAACTTGGCCACTTTCTCGATGTTATTGAATGCTTTGCGCTTAAGATTGACATAAAAGTTATCTTTCCGCAATCGATTTGCAAATACAAATACATAAAGAGATATGAGACTATGACGACGAGAACTAGACTATAACGATATAAGAACGAGAAGTTAAGTTTTCGATCGACTGCAGTGATGTGGTAATGGTTCAAGTGAAAAATGTATGAACTGAACAGTTTTAAGAAGGAATCTCTCCACCTCAGACCGGACTTAAATGTTGACGTACGACTATGTATGTATCTAAACAGAAAAAAACCGTTGTTTCCGTGAAGCCGATCACCCCACCATCCTAGTGATCGTTGTCGTGGGACAGGAAATGAGATTCAATGTTGTCTCAAGAGAATATCCTCCCTGCACGAACTGGTGTTCGCATTATACATTATACCTTTATATAACAACTTACGACATTTTACGAGCACATGATAAATTTTATTAATTTGACCCTTAACTGTTTTTGAGTCTAGAATCAGCTCAATTGTAACATGACACCGATAATAAAGTAATAAAATGAAGACACTGCTTTTGATTGCTGACTTTATTGCTGAGTCACATAATTCTGTCAATCAAGTATGAAATATCTACACAAGAAACAATCAAAATCTATCTATAATATTATAAAATCGTAGAGAACCTATGTCTGGATATTGAAGATATTTTAAAAAGAAGTGATTCAAAATATATTTAAACCGACAATGAACCAGAACAAGTGATTTTAGATTTTTTATGTGTTTTAACGCCAACTCCTAGGCGTTAAAACTACTAAATATCATTTTATTTTTTATTCACCGTTGGAAAGTAAATGCTTCAAATTAAATACTGGGGTATATCGTATTTAAATCATCTGAATAGACGCTGAGGTATAGCCTGATCTGTGTTGTAGGCAGACCCATGGAGAGAAGAGATCATTACGATTGGTTTCTTATTAAATTCTTTCTTTTCTTGTACGGGATCGAAGCCACGGGCAAAAGCTAGTATTAAATAAAACACTGAATCAGTTTTTTACTATTTATTACGGACAAAAAAAAAAGTTACATGCCAAGATTTACTTAAGATGATTAAATTAGCACAATACTTAGAAATACAGATATACATAATTATGTTATTACACATGTAAACCACCACCACCACCATTGTCCACAAATCCTCAAAAAAATTCTTCTCTTATTTCCTAGTATTAGGCGAAAGGTTTCTTTGATGTTCTAGTGTCAGATATGTGCGCAGCATTATGTAAAGAATTTAAAATGTCATTGACATTCAGTAGCATTGGCAAGTGGCGCGTCGCTGGTGGCCGACTGGCCAATTGGTCAAACGTGATGTCCTTGAAGAGGGCCATTCGAATCTTTAATCATACATACATGCATATTACAAAGTAGGCTGGAAACGATAAAACAAGTCTTGAAATTCTTTTTTCTGATAATTTGTTTTATTTTTCTCGAGTAAGTAAGAGAGTTATAAAATTCCGGCCATTGTGCGATCTTCGTTTAGTCATCTATTATTTGGAAACTTGCTATTTCCAACCTGAAGAAGGAGGTAAATTCTCAGCAACAATTATTGAAATTCTACGCCATAAGTCTACACCTTTCAAGTTAATTGCAGTTTGTTTTACTATCGCTCATAAAACAGGGTAGCTAGACAAAATATTGTTTACGATAATACCTTTGAGTCCTTTGGAAACACTATTGTAAAATCGTTTTCAAGAGGCAACTTTTTACTACTTTCTTCTATTTTGTAATAAACTAAAGAATTTTTGCTTTATTCGTTATCGGTTACTGTTACCGTGATATAAAAAGTTGGAGATTGTTTTTAAGTAGAATTTAAAGTATAAAACACAGAGCTCATGTTTGGAATAATGTTAGGGTGACACCCACGTCCCATTATATGCAGATATAGGGAGCCGTGATCGCCTGCATGTCGATGGTACAGGATGTCAGGGATCGCGCCAATCATACCACTCACTCCGTTGGTAACGTCTGACTGATAAACTCCGACATGACAGATTTGAATGATGCATCGCCTCACAGAGGGATATGGCGCACGTTCTTAACACACTTTAATACATCAATCTTAAACTTATATACAACTGCTTATCATCGAAATAATAAATGTAATCTATTTTATTGGTTTGTTCTTTTAGCGTACCGTCTATACCGTAGGCGAAGGAAATCATTGCTAATTTGTTCGGGTTATCAGTTAAATTCAAATCAAAGTATATAAAACGTCTGACTTTGTATAAGAATGTTATGTTAGAGGTGTGTGAGTATTTCATTTCCCAATCATGTGTGGCCTACGCGATAAATTTCACAATAACAAAATTTGACTATTTGGAGACACATTATGGAGTAATTAAATGCAGACATTATTACACCGCGCTTGACCTTAGATAACAAACAAAGTCAGCCGGCGACTACAACACAGTCGGTATTCATTACTAAAATTATCTCAGTACCGTTTCCTGTAAGATGATAAAGAAATGTTTATATAATGGTTTATTAATAGCTACTAAATTATTTTGAAATCATTGGATGGGCACATTACGTAGTGACAAAGCGTCAGTGTTTATACTCTCCAGAATATGTTGATAGTAGCCGGCAGCCACGATCGTGAGAACGTGCTCCTAGTGGGCCAATCTCTTATCTACAGGAAGCGCAGTCGACGGCGCCGGCGCATCGCGGATTATACATAGTAAATAATGTCGTATTAGGTACTTGCGACAGCCGTTTACATGCGCGAGCGTCATGACTGCTTCTTATTAGTTTGTAGGACTCAGGTATGATCGCAATCAGGGCTTATCACGTTGCACACGTAATGCATATGTGTGCCAAATTTGGTGCATGAATGAAGGAGTGTTACGAGGTGGTGGAGTTGCAGCGTGGTGGCGTGTTGCGTACGCTCCACGTGGGTCGTGCGGCGGCGGGGAGAGATGCGCGGGCGGCGCGGGCGCATTCCGGCCATGACGTCACGCCCACCCAGCGAGCCCGACATTCACCTCGCCCGCGCCCGTTCGCCCGCACCGTACCCGGACCGTTCTATGAGTCCACTGTATCAGACATTATTGCTGCTACGATTTATTTATTTACATATGCAATAAAATTCGGCGGGAAATACCAGCTGCGTTCGGCAAACTAACTTGATGAACTGGTGTCAAACAAGCAAACTCAAAAGTGTTTAAATCACTAATAATGTTTTGATTGCAATATTTTATTTTGCTACGATTTTAGTTTCCCCTCTATGCAATACCTACAGAAATTTTAGTAGTAGAAGTAGGTACTTTAATTGTACTAAAAAACTTTCCTTTACTCCAATTATTTTACATTTATTAATTTTTTTTCACTCATTTTAGTTTTCATCACTCATATTTCTTTACATTCATTTCAGTTTTTTCACTCATATTTTTTTACATTCATTTCAGTATTTTCACTCATTTTAGTTTTCATCACTCATATTTTTTTACATTAACAGGTACCTACAGACAGAGAAATAAACAAAAACCCATCGTGGTGTACATACAATTTTACCATTTCCAAATTTTTCCAACGGAATTATCTAAATATTAATATTTACCCATACTTATCGTATATTTTCTCATATTTTAAGTTTTAAATGTGTTATTAATATTTATTCAGGAAGTATCAAACAGTTCCTTGCAACTACTTAACATGATGTTGAATAAAAATGTGATTGACATTATGAGACTGGTTTTTAAACGCGGTACCCTAAAAGTAGACTTAAATTAAAATTGGTAACTGCTAATTATTTTCACATTAGCGTTGGTTGTCGTATCGAAATGGCCATTACAAAAGGGCAAATGTACCCTTGATCGCTTAATCGCTGCGTTCAACACGAGACGTCGATTGAGTTATTATTATGCAATTAGTAAGCGCTTCACGAGATTTGGTCTGTGTCGGCTCTCGTGTACAGGCTCCGGCTGCGGCCGAGCGCGGCGCCACCGCTGCGGGCCCGACCTCGACCGACCAGCCCACTCTCATTAATCACAATCAACTGAGAAATTATTTCGACGTTTAAAGAGTTCGATGTTATTATATCTACCGCCAAAGCGATCTCATAATCTGTGTGTTTATTGATATAAGATCGAAAGATTAATAACCAACATATGCTGTGTCACCACAGACACAGCATATATGATGGCTACTGTTCTGTCTATTCCTACAATTGCTACCGTTTTTTGTTTACCGAAAAAAAAACCTGATGTTGATATGTATGATAAGTATGAAAGTATTAGTATGATGTTGTTTGTGCAGGGTAACATCGAAGGCGGGCGCACGTCGCTTTGGATCCGCGCGTGGCTACAGGAACAGCTGTTCATACTAGGTTGCTTCCTCCAGGGCGACGCGGGCAAAGTCCTATTCGTCGCGATCCTCGTGCTCTCAACATTTTGCGTTGGATTAAAATCCGCGCAAATACACTCACGGGTCGACCAACTCTGGGTTCAAGGTACGTTAAATTGTTTATACTGTATGTATCCTTCATCTTTATTGGCCGCTGCGTATGTTAGAAAGGGCACATCACGATAGAGACATTGTGGCACATTGTGCATCTTGTGGAATACCAATGTAGTGGGACATGCGCGTCTGTGGAGCCGCTTCCGCTTCGTCGGACGTGCTCAGCATGCGCGCCGCGACTACACAGCGCGCCGCATGTGTAGGCACCCTTATAAGCTCCGTAAACTTGAATTTGAATTCGTCTGTCGAAAATCTGAATGGGCATTTGCGTCCGGTGCACTACTCAATTTAGCCTAATTGTATTACTACTCTTGTATTTAAAACATAATGGTATTCAAATAATATTATGAATGGTAATCGTTTCCGACATATTCATTAAAATGTTAAATTTGTTTGGACACAACGTGTAGTATAAAAAGTGCACAAGTTATGAAGTAGTTTTTGATTTAAACCACTTACAACTACATACGCCATTTTTGCTTACAATTTGCAACGATACCTAAGCTAATAACCTACGATACATCGAAGTTTCATCAAAGTTTAAAATAAATTACCGTTCATAGAATGATACACTAAACTTTTTGAGATGCTAATCTTGCCTACGAACCTATTTCTACGAAAATAGACGTAGTTGTAAACTTTCGTAGCACTCTCGTAGCAAGTACTCGTAGCAAACATTTCGGCAACATTCAAATACAAACTTACATAAATCTATTAGACTTGTTTTATGAATTTATTCACATAGGTATCCATGAATGACTGCCTCATTAGTTTAGTGGTCCTAAGCACGACTGCTACGCTAGTGGTCCTGGGTTCGATCCCCAGGTCGAGTGTTATTGGGTTTTTCTATGAAATTCTCAGTAGCAGCTCGGGGTCTGGATTTGTGGCAATAATTGCAATGTTAATGGCAACAGGCTCGCCCCCTATTACTTGGGACCTAAACATACCGGCGAAATGTGTGTGTACATTAGTACACCTCTGCCTAACCCTTCGGGGATGCAGGCGTGACGGTATGTATGTTAGGTATCCATTGCTTTATATTTTTAACGGTATTTGAGCACAACCAGTGTAATTAACACTACTAAGTATTTCATTTAGAAGTGCAGTTTGCATCATAGGTATTATAATATTTAGTTTGTTTAATAGTCGTAGCAAACTATGAAAACGAAATGCATCCATTACTAAATAATACAATCAGTTGTTTATATAAGTATGAAGCGGGAATTATAACAACATTTAGTAAGAATTTACAAGCAATACTCCCAACTTCATCCTCGTCACGGACGCAGCAATATTCGTATTATTACACAGTCCACGTACGCTCGTTGCACGTACGTCACTTGATTTATATTCATTGACGTGAATTATTAATTTACTTCAAAATCTTTTATTGATTTGTGTGACAAGCGCGTGTGTCCACCTTTCCGGGTTAGAGATACCATTATAATATATAACTTTTCTTGAGGCGTTCACTAGGAGAGGCCAGCCCACGCCCAGCAGTGAACTTGTATAGGCTGATGATGATGTTGGTTATGATCTTATAACTTAACATAGGTTCCTTCCTAGAAAGAAAAACCAATACGTAGTATTTATTTCTTTCCTTCCTTCTTCGTTATAGAAAACTGCAAATTGAATTCGTGAATTTGTTGATGTATGAAATATTAAGTTGTTGAAAACGCAAAGTAAATATTAATTTCGGCTTTTAAAAAAGCTTCGTAACAGAATTTCATTATCATGGTACCTAACAATTTTAAAACGCATAATTAGGAGGAAATCCATATTGGGCAACGTTATGAAAGAAAAACAAATTTTAATACGGCATAACCCTTAAAGCTGTGCTAGGGCTTCGGGATCTGCAAACAATAAACGTGTTATTAGATATGCCTCTCGTACGCTGTTTGTTTTCATGAACACTCAAGGTATATGCTATTTTATAGGTGTATGGAATCTATCAAATGAATTGTAAAACTAATCAACTTCATAATACTTACAAAAAAGGTAGTCACGTAGTCACACATTTTGTTATCAGCAGTTGAAAGTTTCTAAAAGCGTTTACAATAAAATAAACAGAATTGAGTCATAATATACCGAGATCAATACCTACCAATTAATTGGTATTTTTATAGTTTTACTACGTTGCTATAAAATACCGCGTCGCATTTATGTTATTTTGTTATTTGTCAGCAACTTGGTCAATGTCATTAAAGATTTCGTTCAATTTCGTTATATTATAGGTACATTTTTGTAATTAATACGAGAAAGTGAATATGTACTGAGTGGAAATAGTTTTTTTTTTCTTTAACTTTTATCGTTATTGTTTAAAGAACAGTTAAATATCAGCAAAGTATGAGGCCTCGGCCATAAAAAATGTTTTAAGACAAAGATACATACGTTTAGTTATGATCCCGGAAAGGCGCCATGAGATGTGCGCCAGAACACCAAGTATCTCTTATAGCACCAACGTTTGCTTTTAACTTGTTTGATGTTGCCTGAAACTCGTAAATCCATATACATAATGAATATTGCACATAATAACATTTATGAGCTTTTTGATTTCTCTTAAATACACGTTATAATATATATATTTTTTCAATGTTCATCTTGTGAACTCTAACTCTATATCAAGCAATATTTATTTGTTTGTAAGAATCGTATATTCGTGTTCTCTATGTTTTGTTATATAAAGCAACCATCTTGAAAATAAATTATAGGTTTCGACCTAAGAATCATAATATCTAGATAGATAGACTAGACCTTATACATATTATGTCGAGAGCAGAGCTCTTCGTTGTTATTGCCCATGTAACAAATTACTTATAGCTTACCTAAGTATTGCAGTTATGTAACTACCACACATAAATAAGGGCTTAATCTTTATCACCAGTGAAAACGGAAACGATTTTATTAACGTAAGATAATAATAATATTAAACCAAATAAAATAAGAAAATAAGATAACCGTCATAAAATGTACCATAATTTATTAAGGAGTATAAACACTAAAAAGCTGTCGTTTACGAGTGCAAATGGGCGTAACAACAATATTTAGTACTCTTAACTAACACCGAACCCACAAAAGCCCAATCTGCAAACGCTGTATGAAGAATACCTTTTTAAAACAAATAAAACTCTAGGAGGCGTCCTTGAAACCAAAAAGGATACAACAGCAGTGAAATAACTGAACCTTTTTTCTTGTTTTGGGCCCTTACAATGATGGGTGGTCTTGGGTTTATGAATGTAAGAAATGGTACACATTAATCGACTAGGTATGTATTTGTATGATTATTTTTCGATTCTGTAGTGTATGATGTCATGAATTAGGTTGGGAGGAAGTGGCAGAGTGCAACTTCCGTCATTGCAACATCCCGTGGTCGCTGCGACACTTAATCACGAAGATAATACCAGTATGCGGAGATTTTAAAGCATAGATTTCGAACAAATGTTTTCGTAATTTGAAGGTAATACTACCCAAATAAAGACCAGTTCAGTAGCTCAGAACTAGAGTTAAATTTTACGGTACTATAGTTTTACGGGAATCACAGATCATTTCGTTATCGTATTCCTGGTCGTAGGCATATTTTTTCTAAAAGCTCTTATCAACGTATAAAAGCTTATGGCACAAAATAGGAAAGATATGTGAAAATAGTTTGCAAAATTGCGGACGTTATAAAAAGGAAGCGGACTAATTTATTGAAGCACCTGCTTGAACAGCGGCGCGCCCGCGCCGTGAGAACGCAGATGACGCAACTTTATTCGCTATGTCCAAAAGGATTTAAAGCCGTGCATCGACTGCACATACTATCGGATTTATAAATCTAAGACCTTTTCTCCGAATAAAAAGATTGAAATGTCAATTTATATTAAGTCGTCGGCTACTGTCCCATACAAACACACTGAAAGGTAACTGCCTCTGAGACGTTATCGCGGAACAAAGCCGGCACAGTTAAACAATGCCGAAGGTCCCGAGTCGCCTAACAACTTAATTAGGTGGCCCGCGGCCGCCCGTAAATATCCCTACGTAAAATTACGACCAATAAAACTAAAAAAAAATGTATAACATTTCTATTGACTCACAAAAAACGAGGGATCTGATTGTCCGGTCCGCTTTTGTGTGAAGACGCCTTGCTGCGCGCCACGCTCACCCATTGTACTGCGACCCCTCTTAACCTGTGCTGTTCCCTCATTTCAATTGAGGATGGGATGTGGTCGAGTTCTGTCTAAACTGGCCTTACTTGTGCAGTGTAGAGAATAATTATAGGACCTATTATTTGCGGAACTTGAAAGGACTTACGGTATCTATACTGTTTGTAAGATATTTGAAAATCAATCTACATAAGTAAGTAAGTAATTCGAAAAAAACATTTAAACCTGCTGGAAATAGAACATAAAATGCGTCTTTTCTTAAGGTTTGACTTCTCCTTTATCGTAATGAGACATGAAATCAGTAACCTATTTACGACCTTAGGTAGTATGAAATTATCTGTACAATTACACTTACGTGCACATCTATGATTAAAATTACATTAGTAAGTACGACAAGCATACAAATATGTTGATAAAAGTATCGACAAAATTATTCTTTTAAACTGACACTATTGTACAACATTTTTAAATGTTAAAACCACACCACAATGTTTGTCCATGTGACGTATAACATGTGGTGTGGCGCACTACACACGACCTACTAAAGCTTAAGTAAACTCTCAAATGCATGCCAATAAATAGCGATATAACTTTGTAGCGCCGTAGCTAAAGTAGGTTGTAAATCCGTTGGGCGAAGGCGCGTAGATGCAGTTACGTTGTTAAGTCAGTCTGGTTCGAATGTCAAATGAGATGTGCCACACGTGTTATTTGTAAGTGATACAGCACGGTATAATCTGTCGGTTGATTACATGGTGCGCGGCCACCTTGCCTCGCGCCGCTCTGACTGACCTCGCTTGGTACTGGGTACTTGCTATGGACTTCTAAATGCGACTAGTTTTTGTCCAAAAACCGGCCTGACGCTCGATCGATTTAGCGACCATGACCGAATTGTTACAGATTTCTTCCATCCAAATATCACGTTAAATATAATCTACTAATAGCTTTTCTTCCTATTTTGTTACTATACAGAGCTGTGGGTGTGGAACCAGTTCTCAACTATTTTAATACTTGTATGTCGCGCTTGATGTGTCAATTAAAGGTCTGAAAAGCCTGTGCTAACAAAGTCGCGTCACGGCTGTGCGATCGCTCGCGCCGTCCGCAAAGGACGCGGTTTGTTTATTCCGCCATCCATCTGTTGTCTACGCTCTGGCTAATTTGCATAGAGGGCCAGAGCCAGGGGTGCGCGGGCGGAGGCCGGACCACACGGGCTCGGCACGGCGGCGCGCGGGTGGCCACAACCACATGCGCGAGCTCACGTATTGCCGCGCTCCCCTCGTCCTCGGGTCCTCCGCGATGTCATTCATTGCGATTGTCCGCGATGATGTCCGCTACCACATCGAGTAGAAATGTTGTCATTATCGACGCACACGCATCGAGAATGCAATAAAAGGTTTGAGATTCGCATTGATTATTGTCAGCGTACATTGATAGATTCAGGTACCATTCAAGCGATCATTACGCATTGTGTTGTCAGAAGAGCTGATTGTTATGTTGAGTTATGCAACGATATGAACGTACGTTAGTTGATAAGAGCAAATATAGCTAAACTGTATTAAAGGCACCGCCCCTGCTGTCCGCTGAGTGTGATAAGTGCGTTGCGACGCGGTGAGTGTGAAAGCTACACTCTCACAGACTGATGCGATAACCTCACATGACCTTGCGATGTTTCCACGCCAACCTTCCCGCCCTATGGCGTTGTTGCACTTGTATTGGGATGTATACTCTCAAAAATTCATTATATGGAGTAAGTATATGGAATATATACGGTAGAGTAGGCGTAGGGAAAGAAGAAAGAGTTGAACGAAGCCCAGTTTTAGTGCCTTACCGTAGTCTGTATTTTTTTCTGACAGAAAATAGGAGGGAGATCTTATTAATGTAGAACATTGGTTTTATACATACTTCATTACATACCAGCACGCCTGTACACTCCGAAGAGTTGGCAGAGGTGTACTTAATGTATACCCACAGTTTGCCGGTATGTTTAGGTCCCATGTAATAGGGCGCGAGTATACTGAGGAAAAATATTAGTGGAGTGCCCTACGGCACGGCGCGTTGATGTCTTACACTCTTGAAAAAAACCCTATAAATAATGGTTTTTGTAAAACTAAGTATTCTTCCCAAGAGAGGAAATAGTCACCTTCTTACCTCCCTATTAGCGTAGTAATAACACACTTTCTGAATAGGTGAAACATTCCATAAAGTTGCTCCGCGTCACTAATATAAATTGACTGTGCTGGTGTAAACTGGCTGGTTTTATGAATCGATGTGTAATTTTGCCACAAAGTAAGCACTACTCTATTATTCTCATCGATGCCGATACTTAATCCGCTGACGCGATCCTACATAAGCGTGGTGCGATGCAGCGTCGTAAATCGCGCCCACAGCCACGGCCTGGTAGGTGTTAAAATAGAGGCGCCCTGTGCGGCCCACCGTGGCACCGTCCCGGCCGCGCCACCTCGCCACCACGCTCGATTCCATTCCACTTGCTTTATGATAATCCCTAATATCCGGCACGAGTGGCTATGTTTAGCCTGAATGATTACGAAACGAACGCCCGCGCCCTTCACTTGGAACGACACTTCCAATGTTGATTTTTCTACGTCGATAGTTTTAACTGACGCTTACATTTTATGTGGGTTTGTTGGCCTAGCTTAACTTCACGCCGAGGAAATGTATCTTGAGCTATAAAAGTGTGCGTAAAATATTTTGTTTGTATTCATGTCAACACGCATAATGTTAACATTTTAGTCATTAAAAGGTATTGTGAAATGTTGTTATCATGTCAGCTGTTCTTGTAAATGTACGAACAATAAACATTAACAAACAACTAATTGTATATATTAACGCCACCGTTAGCGTTCTGTCACGAACTAAAAATTTTTTACACATTTCTTTAACCCAGAGTCTCCATTTCACGCACTTTTATTTTTAAGCAGAAATGTTTATCCTTTACCTTTCCCCTGTAATCCCTAAAAGAGTGTTATTTTAAGTACATAATTTCAATTGTTTTAATTGTGATTTTAAAGTTCATACTGATACTGAGTATGGTATTGTTGTATCAGCCCTTGATCTTCTTAGGGATTTGGTAATTTGTCTTATTATCTAGTTTGGACAATCTTAAAAGATCTTCTCTAACAGTGTGAATGGCAGGTTTGGGATACGATCACTATCAATATGTTGCAAAAACTTAACAGTTATATAAAAAATGCCTTTTTTATATGGTCGATTGTTAGTCACAGATAGCATGCATGATACAACAGCTACGAGATAGAACTCAAATGCTTATTGTACCTGTGTGCCGTACACTTACATACACAGTTAGTAGTTACACACAACGGTAAGACGTGAACAAAAAGTCTTGGCACGTTTCATCGGATTTTTTGTTCATACTCGTTTTGTAATTTTTAATGCTTATTAAGCTCATTTACATACAAAGTGTTCTGCGAAATGTTGATGGCATTAGCATTAGTACAATATCTGTAGCCGCGAACAAATGACTGACGACAGTCAGGTGGTCCGCACTGCATTAAAGGACATTATTTCCATTGCGACACATGCCGCGTAACTGCAAAATAGCATAATTCAGTAGTATTATACGGGACACTGAGCAGTAGTTGACTAAGAAATATCAACGTTAATGTTGCTCAGGGGAGGTCTATACAGCTTTACAAGTTTAATGCCAATTCAGAAATGAAAGGAAATCGCAGTGTGTGGTGTAAACGATTCCACGTACTTATCGGTAATTAAGTGTCAATATTATGAACTTTTGTAGTTTACCGCAATATTACTATGCATTATATGTACTTTATATACATATCTACCTACTAGTATTCATAGTTCAGTTTCCTACTCATTAAAGGTAAACGAGTACGTCGGTGCGGACCCTACTAGTAAAGTCATTATAAATAAATCATCTATGTTCATATTATGCAAATGAGCATGTTTATTTGTGTTATGTTTATTCATAGCGTGCCGTGCGCTTTCCACTATGCACTACATTGACCGGTCACGCTATAAATTAGCGACGAAAATAAAATAACATTCCGAGCGTGGAGCGAGGGCGTTAACAGCCACTGTTCCATGCACGAAACACATGTGAGAAATAGTTCCGAATACGGGACCAACGTGTTTCAAGTGTTTCTACTCACTGTTCCCGGACAAACTTTTAAATAAGGGTTTCTTCGAATTTCAAACATTCATTTAAACATCGTTAAAAGTGGAGGCACATTTTAAAAAAATATTTTAACTTAAGAAGTACCTATACGAGAAACGTTTTGTTTTCAAAACTAAATAAATAACTGCCTATATAGCTGCACTGCCTAATTGTATTTTTGGCTTTAATAACAATGATTCGAGCCAAGCTTTGTATTGTGTAATCGCTAAATGCAGAGCGTGCGTGTGCAGATACCCACAAGTATCCTGCTGTTTTCGATATTATTTTCTGATGAATTCTAAATATAAATACTTAAGTACAATAATATACTTTATGTCTACCTACCTGATATAGTGTGCAGGTCTTCACAAGTTAATTTAAGGTTAAGAGAACCTGTCAAACCTTTTTTTTTCCTAACACGTCGTGCACCTAATTCAGCACAAAAAATGATACAAACCGGCTTATAAATCATTGGGACGGGTGTTAATTGGAACGAATTCTCTCGCCGATCCGCTGACAACATGCGAAATTGTTCTGCCTGACGCTGCAGCGACATTATTTAACTTCTTCTCATAGTTGGCACCAATAAGTTTTTTATTAAATTAAATTATGGATTCTTTAATGAAGTTCTTAAAATAATTACCTACCCTTCATATTGACCCCAATGGAAATAAGATGTCAACATTTTAAAAGCGCATAAATAGGCGTTGATATATTCAACATCTGTTTAAATTAAATAAAATTCTGACTATTTCTAATTAAAGGGTGTCGGGCGACGATGGCGACAGTTGTCAGAGGGGCGTCAGATAGGAACGCGGTAAATCACAGATGAACGTGTTAAGTATCGCATCAGCGCCCGAGGTTCCAATGTGTCGACTTCACACTGTAAACCCACATAGATCGGGCATCCACCCACAGGCTAAATTTGGACGTTTTTTAAGACTGACTTGCCTATTCTACACGAATAATATTCCATGAGAAGATAAGAAATACTGTATGATACAATTTTACGATTCGTTTTACAAAAATTAGGTATCATTTTAACCTTTGAAAATAAATAATTTGTTTTTAGTCAAATACATCATTAATTTGTCTGACAATATAGAAATCAAAACATCTTTATCATAACTAACTAACAATACAAAATTACAATATGAAATCTGTTGTAATTTCACGTTTATCGCATTTGCTACATAAATACTCCGTAGATAATACTCGTATTATGCAAAGCAATGACCTTGCTAGCAATATCTCTAGTTCTTAAGTTGTTCTTAAGAACCCGTTGGGTTATATAAATAAATAAAATTAAGAGATCTTCGCTCGTAAAGAGTGTCGTATTAAATGGAAGATTTATTTTAATGAACAACAAGTATGGTCAACAAGTGCGATAACGAAAAAATATAATTAAATGCTGAATTAATTGCATTTCCATCAATACTCGTAAATATAAAAGTATTCTCCGGACTCCAAAAGACACAAATTGCGCGCTAATTTGATATCCATTTTAGTGCAGTGTCGCTCACCAAAGCAAAATCTCGATGCTGATAATTACGATATAATTTAATTGGATCTTGTTCTTCCGTCTTATACTTGTTACATATAATGAATAAATAACGACTACTGTAATTTCTTACAATAAATTTTCTTATAGATGGTTGTTTAAAGCTATGTTTGATGAAAATTGGTCGATATATAATGCAATTGTAGGGAGTTATTTAAATTTTAATTAAGAGAAGTTGTTCTTGTGGAAGAGATCATCATATTTATTTTCGATAATCATTCGTTTAAAAAACAGACATTAAATTTGATTATTGTCATCAATACATTAATCCCCTACTTATGAGGTACATAATTGAAACAATCTTTAAAACATGTATTGTATGGTTTGTCAACAGAGGGTGGTCGATTAGAAGCCGAACTAAAGTACACGGCAAAGGCGCTGGGAGAAGCAGACTCCTCAACGCACCAGCTCATCATACAAACTGCTAAGGACCCTGACGTGTCACTGTTGCACGCTGGCGCACTGCTTGAACACCTAAAGGTACACTTAAACAGCTACAAGTACCCAAAATGCAATGTATTATTTTGGAGTCAGTACAATACAGTTGCAATCGTATATTCTCCGACGCACCGTCATAACGAAACATTTTGACTACTAATCATGCCGTTTCTAAGACACATAAAAATGGAACTACTTGGATGAAAATTAAGTTATTAACTTATTAGCAGAAGTGCCATCAAGTCGATCAATTTAGTGGCATACTATACTATGTTAATCTAAATAACCATGTGTGTGATTTTTTTCTATTTACAACGTACCGTCTCCGTCGCAAACATTACTGATAGTGAATACTTTAATGTTATTTTCTTAGGTGGTCCACGCTGCGACCCGCGTCACAGTTCATATGCACGATATAGAGTGGAGGCTAAAGGACCTGTGCTACAGTCCCAGCATACCCGACTTCGAAGCCTATCACATAGAGAAAATCATCGACAACATAATTCCATGCGCGATCATCACGCCACTTGATTGCTTCTGGGAAGGGTCCAAGTTATTAGGACCTGATTATCCCATTCTTGTTCCGTGAGTACTTTACTTTGCCTTCCACTATTAAATTTAACTACATCAATTTTGAGTGGAATACTCACGTCTAATAATTCCTCCCTCAGCGGTCTTCACCACAAATTACAATGGACGCACTTACACCCTCAAGAAGTTTTAGAAGAAGTCAGGAAACTGAAGTTTCAGTTCCCATTCAGCACAATGGAGGCTTACATGAAGAGAGCTGGTATCACCTCCGCCTACATGAAGAAGCCGTGCCTCGACCCCACCGATGCCCACTGTCCAGACACGGCACCGAACAAGAAAACAGGCAATGTAAGTATTCGCTAATATCCTTAAGTTTATTTTATAGTTCCAAAAACTTCAGGTAGATCTTTTGTATGGTTAGTTGTTGTGTATGAATCATTTGTTACGGCTTCGTGAGGGTCACATTAGGGACCATTACGACGACTCCCGGTCCTTTTATGAAGACTTCAATTTACGACAGTTTTACTGACACATAAATAAAGCATGTAGGATCACGACAAATAAAATATCTTTATCGAGATGAACGCATAAAGTTTAAATACTTTCCATAATAATAAAATATTTTTGGAAACGGTAATAAGGCAGGATGAAAGCGGTCGCCGCCGGGCAGATGGTGCGACTACCTGCCGCCGGTGCTCCGCCCTGCGTGAAAGTTATGTTATACCAACTATGTGATAACATCATTAAAAATATAGGTTTCGCAACATTTATTACTTTATATTTTGACACCTACATTTTTAGTTATTTATGAAACATAATCCAAAATAAACGTTTCATTCGTGCTCGGATCTTTAAGTGAACAAATCGTCTTAACGAATACTACATTCATGGCGGATACTCAATTGCATTGGTTTGAGTTTTTGTGAGTTCGCTGAGGGTATCTGTCGCCACCCACGTTCGGCGAAGGGTCGGGCGCAGATCGGGCGCGCATTGTTCGGTGCGCCCGCGCAGCCGGACCGCTGCATTATACGGGCGCATTGTACACGCTTCAATGGGCTTCGTTTGCCGCAGCTATTGCCCGTCACAATGACACTATTATATCAATAAATGCTTACCATCCGATGGAGGCGAGCAGTTCCACGGAAAACTCATAAATTAAGTTTACTTTGTTTCTTTAACATTGTCAAGTTAATGATATTCTAAGAATTTGTTTAACTGTAGATTTAATTGTTAATATAATTGTCGTGGTTGTATTCAATCTTGTTAGCCAACAATTAAACAGTTTCTTGGTGTAAAGATTCCAGACGTAGCAGCGGAACTGTCACACGGGTGTTACGGTTTCGCGGCGGCGTACATGCACTGGCCAGAGCAGCTGATAGTGGGCGGTGCGACCAGGAACTCCACTTCAGCACTGCGAAGTGCGAAAGCTCTACAAACAGTGGTGCAGCTGATGGGAGAGCGAGAGATGTACGAGTACTGGGCAGACCACTACAAAGTGCACCATGTTGGCTGGACGCAAGAGAAAGCCGCTGCCGTCTTAGACTCCTGGCAGAGGAAATTCGCTGCTGTAAGTTTATTATTCCTTTAACTTAAATAGAATAACTCTATCAATCTCCTCTAGCAGGTCTTCTGGAAGAGATTTCTTTAGAAATAAGCTGTATCTTTTATTTTATAGTCCTGTATTTTTTATTAACCTTTTTTTTATTAGTGTGCATATTTAAATAATACAACTATGTAGCCCAAGTGCCATAGTCAGTTACTGTTCATACATTGGCGGGTCTCGATTGACCGTAACCAGAATAAAATTTCTAATTGCCACTATCAACTACTCCAAAAGCTCTTTAACTAATATTCCATTGCGTTCCAGGAGGTGCGAAGGATGACGACAACAGAATCAGTGTCGCCGTCGTACAGCTTCTACCCATTCTCGACGTCCACGCTAAACGACATACTTGGGAAATTCTCTGAACTGTCATTAAAGAATATTATGCTGGGATATATGTTCATGGTAAGGATTTAATAATTTCACCGTATTAGCACTTTCACGTTCATTATTTTTGTACTTTTTTTTCACCTGTTTGGTTGGCACTTAGTATTCTATTTTATTGTTTATTTCAGTTAATTTATGTAGCCGTGACACTAATTCAGTGGCGTGACCCTGTCCGCTCGCAAGCTGGCGTGGGTATAGCAGGGGTGCTTCTACTCTCCATCACTGTCGCAGCCGGATTAGGCTTTTGCGCTTTGTTAGGTGATTATTATTTGATTTTGTTTTTTTTACACCACACACCGCTTTTTTTATATTTATTAGAATTATTTAGCGACATAATTGACCCCTATTTTACTAACTTCCTAATAGTATTTTTCAAGCTTTCCTATTTTTATTCCCCAGGTATACCATTCAATGCCTCAAGTACACAGATAGTTCCGTTCCTCGCGCTAGGGCTGGGCGTGCAGGACATGTTCCTTCTCACTCACACGTACGTGGAGCAAGCGGGAGACGTGCCACGCGAGGAGCGGACTGGCCTGGTGCTCAAGAAGAGCGGCCTCAGCGTGCTGTTGGCCTCGCTCTGTAATGTCATGGCCTTCCTAGCAGCAGCCTTGCTGCCAATTCCCGCGTTACGCGTGTTTTGCCTCCAGGTGAATAAATAACTGCAAAAATAATCTTAAAAAATAACAATAATTAGCATTATTTTAGGGGATATTCATCTCAACAAAATTATTAGAAAAATATAATATATTGTTAACGGTTAACGGCGAAGAACTCCGAAAAAAAAATTCTTAAGTATTAACAAACAATATTATTCCGCAGGCCGCCATCCTCCTTCTATTCAACCTTGGTTCAATGCTGCTGGTGTTCCCCGCGATGATCTCACTTGATCTGCGGAGGCGGTCGGCAGCGAGAGCTGACCTGTTGTGTTGTCTGACGCCGGAGAGCCCAGTGCCCAAACGACCTAAGAAGATTGCTGAGCGGTCCAGGACAAGGAGTGGGAAGACGGATAAGGTACGGAAATGTCATTCAAGCTTTTAAAAATGTACTGCCTCTAAATAGCAATTACGTGTAACTAGTATACGACTTTTCAATTGTACACACACACCTAGTTGAATGGTCTTAGTGAAACATTTCAAGTTTACTATTATTTTCCTGGTTTTACTAATACCAAAATAACTTTTGCAGACTAATTGGAAGGATACGTCGAGACAGCCGCTAGATCCTGAGGATACGGGAGATCAGTCGAAGGCGACGTGTTGCCTCAGTCTATCGCTCACCAAGTGGGCGAAAAACCAATACGCGCCGTTCATCATGCGACCTTCTGTTAAGGTACGTGTTTTACAACACCGTAAGAATTGCTTTACATATTTCTAAGAACTCTTTTAAATTTACCATCTTAAGAACACACAGAAGCTATATACTAGTTTTTTTTTTTTAGGTTACATCAATGTTAGCGTTGATCGCAGTCATTCTGGCAAGTGTTTGGGGAGCTACTAAAGTCAAAGACGGTCTAGATCTCACAGACATTGTACCAGAAAATACGGACGAACATGAGTTCTTATATCGCCAGGAAAAATACTTCGGCTTCTATAGTATGTATGCTGTCACCCAGGGAGACTTCGAATACCCAACTAACCAGAAGTTGCTCTACGAATACCACGACCAATTTGTTAGGATACCGAATATAATAAAGAATGACAATGGTGGACTCACAAAATTCTGGCTTAGTCTCTTCCGCGACTGGCTATTGGACTTGCAGGCAGCTTACGACAAGGAGGTCGAGAACGGTTGCATAACACAGGAATACTGGTGTAAAAACGCTAGTGACGAGGGCATATTAGCATACAAATTGATGGTGCAGACTGGACATGTTGACAATCCTATCGATAAGTCACTAATTACAACCGACACGAAGAACGGTCATAGGTTGGTCGATAAAGAAGGTATCATTAATCCGAAGGCGTTCTACAACTACCTATCAGCCTGGGCAACAAACGATGCTCTTGCTTATGGAGCTTCCCAAGGAAATTTGAAACCGCAGCCGAAGATATGGACACATTCATCGGGAGATGTAGATTTGAAGATACCGAAATCATCACCCCTTATTTACACACAACTGCCGTTCTACTTATCTGGTTTAAGTGACACTGAGAGTATCAAGAACCTCATAATGTCTGTACGGGAGTTGTGTTTGAAGTTCGAAGCGAAGGGATTGTCTAATTTCCCGTCTGGTATACCTTTCCTGTTTTGGGAGCAGTATCTGTATTTGAGAACATCACTGCTCCTGGCCCTCGCCTGCGCTCTGGCTGCTGTTTTTGTGGTAAGATTTTTTAGACATTATATTTTCTAATTTTTAGTTTATTATTGAATGAATACTAAACATCAAGCTGTAAAATCCAGTATAAGCTGAACTCGCATTGAATAAGCTTTCCTTGCAATCAGATTATTCTGGAAAATTGGAGCTAGACCGCATTTCACTGTATATTTAAAACCATTTCTTTGTCTTCAGGCGGTAATGGTACTCCTCCTGAACGTCTGGGCAGCAGTGCTGGTCACATTGGCGTTAGCAGCATTGGTATTGCAGTTACTCGGCACGATGGCACTGCTAGGAGTCAAACTGTCTGCAGTTCCAGCTGTCTTGCTAGTCCTTGCCATCGGCAGGGGCGTCCACTTTACTGTACATTTATGTCTTGTGAGTATTACATACATAATTTGATATTTATATATAAGTTGTTGGTAAACCAATGAGCCCAGCATCATATTTTTATTATATCTGTCTTAAGATATTATGCACCATTAAATGAAAACTAATAACACTCTTTCACGCTAGGCTTTCGTAACATCGATCGGTTGCAAGCGAAGACGAGCATCACTGGCCCTCGAGTCAGTGCTGGCTCCTGTGGTCCACGGCGCGTTGGCCGCTGCTCTTGCAGCATCAATGCTGGCTACCAGCGAGTTTGGTTTCGTGGCGAGGCTGTTCCTACGACTTCTGCTAGCGCTAGTCCTACTTGGCTTGATCGACGGCTTACTGTTCTTCCCGATTATACTGGCGATATTGGGACCCGCTGCCGAGGTAAGGGTCTACATTATTACCGTTTTACTTTCTTCTTCATCTCTCTCTCCTTGTGAGAATCAATATTTTTTTTATATTACATTGCTATATTTTTGCTCATAAGTGAACTTTAAATGCAGGTACGACCACTGGAACACCCGGAAAGGTTGTCGACACCCTCACCGAAGAGTTCTCCAGTGCACCCACGCAAGTCCAGCTCAGGTTCTGGTGGAGGCGACAAGGCGAGTCGCGGTGGCAAGTCTGCACCACGGCCTTCTGCTCCGTCCCTCACCACCATTACGGAGGAGCCAAGTTGGCACTCCTCTGCACCCTCTGTGCAGTCCTCCATGCAGTCCATTGTCGTACAGCCGGAAGTGGTCGTGGAGACCACCACGTATAATGGCAGTGATTCAGCGTCAGGAAGATCGACACCCACTTCTAAGACACCTCATCCTGGTGCCATTACTACTAAGGTTAGTTACATGTCATTTAATTTTTTCGCAAAAACAAGTATTGAAGAAGTGGCACAATTAAGTAATTAATTTAACGCTATATCATCTAACTCAACCAATTTTTACAGGTAACGGCAACAGCAAATATTAAAGTAGAAGTTGTGACACCGAGCGACCGGAAATCACGGCGGTCATATCACTACTATGATCGACGCAGGGACCGTGACGACGACCGGGAGAGAGACCGAGATCGAGATAGAGACCGAGATCGGGACAGAGACCGAGACAGGGATCGGGAGCGGGAGCGCGACCGGGATAGGGATAGGTCGAGAGAAAGAGAGCGCAGAGACCGGTTTAGAGATGAGAGAGACCACCGAGCCTCACCTAGAGAAAACGGCCGCGATTCTGGCCACGAAAGTGACTCCTCAAGGCATTGAAGACACAAGGAGTGTCTTTAATCTGGGTGTCACTTAAGCAATGATCCACAACGTGTCAACACGCTGTGACGACTAGTTATACTTGCATGAATGCAACTTATTATACTGTATGTATGTAATGATCTGATCGATGAATTTGACATCTTTACCTAAAGTTACGGAGTTAAATCTCTTATAAGCTGAGCAATCGTACGTAAAACATGTTTTAAGGTTGGCAATACCGCTTATAATCAGTACCTTAAGACAGTATTACGAGAATTGTAATTTTAAGTTTACTTTTCATAGAAATATAGTGGAGGCTATGTTGTAAACTCGGTTCACGATGGAAGTGTTAGTATCTGATGTCAGCATTTGTGTTACTATGAGTAGTGTATACAGGATGGTACTAAAATCATTCCATAGCGGGGCACTAGTACTTCTATATTGTGGTTCAGTATAGATGTGTTCCAGTGTAAAAAGCTAGTGAATTCTTTACTGTTTAAAAACCAAATATCATTTGTAGACGTCATTATACATTTGTTTGTGTGTTCCTATTTTAAAGACATTTCCATTTGTCTCCAAACTCTTTGTTACATTTATACTTCTCTAAAGACTGTGGTCAAATATCATTAATTTATAACATTATTTATTTGTATGTCTATAATTATTCTATCACCAGGAAAATCTGAAGGATATCTCAGATTAATTGTACAAATTATTTAGGTAGTTTTAACACTAGGTTAGACGGCTATTTATGAGATTACTTAGTTATGTTTTGTACCTAACTGTATTTTTGTGATCTTTAGGTAAACTTAGTAATTGTGAAGACTGCATTTAAAGATCAAAGCACAGTATTGTGTGAAAATAAGGCGAGGCGTCGCGTCGGTAGGAAATCGACCACCGACTTATACTGACCTCACTTTATGATCGATGAGTTACATTGTAACGATTTGTGCAAAGTACTTAGTAGCATATATTAATTTATACGTACCTATATAACTTAATGATATTTTGTAAATATAGCTGTAACATTAGCAAGTAGCTGTGCTCGCAGGCAGCCCCGGGGCCCGGGCCCCCTTGCGGTGCCGCTGTTGCGCACAATTGTATCATTTATTTTTATACAATTTTAACTGACATATTGTCGAAAAACTGTAGATTGTAACTGAATTGAAAGCGTTTATTAACTTTTATAGGTTTTAATAAAATATCAAATGAAATGTGAAGAAATTATTTGGGCAGTGTTAATTAATAAATAATTATCATCTAGCATTTATTTACAACGAGTATTTAAATTATATTACTATGGAAGGCTGGATAATTGTGAAATTTCAAAAGACAATACCTAAATGAATTCGTTATAAATTTACTTTGAGAAAAAAAGCATTGCACTATAATGGAGATAAGTACAATTATTTGGTTAAAAATAAAATATATTTGTTGAAAACACTTCATTCGGGAAATTGATTAATGTCGTGATTACATAGTGTTTTGCTTACCGCACATGACACATCGTGACAATTGTTAGCACAAAAATTAATGTCGACTGTATTGAAAAAAATAAAATACTTTTAAACTGTACAATTATTCTCGTATTTTTTTAACCTTTTCTGCCGTTAATCTCTAAATTGTTTAACTAAGAAAAACATTATATATCTATAACCTGGTCAGGCTATCAAAACCATGATATACATATTATAAACAAAAAGTACTTTAAATTTTGTAACGCTTTCGCGACGCCAGCGTATACTTATTTAGCATGATTACAGTTGAGTAAAACTGTACGGTACCTAACTACTAACGTGTTAAATGAAAACGTGACCGTCTAACGCCTTAAGTTTGAAAAGCTATTTGTTCGAAACTACGATTACCCACACCAAACTACAAACCAGTAGAACCATCCATAGAATCCATCAAGCTATTAAAGCTACAGGGCGTGCCAAAGAAATTTACATACATACACTCGAAAAACATAACCCTCATTCTGGCGCAGTCGGGTAAAACGAAGAATATCAATAATCCCCATCGTCTATAATAGTCTATGTTACCAAATCGAAAGTTGCGTAAGCATCTAAGACTACCTTTTTATAAAAATATATGTGTCGTCTTTTCTGTAGCTTCTTAAAATTGCGACGATATGATTTCTATTTTCATGTACCTACTAAGATAATAAATATTATGTTACAAAATATTCAACTAACAGCAAAAATTAAAAATCTTGTTAAGAAATATTTTTGCGAACTCGGGAGGCAATAATTAAATTTTATTCGTTTCCATATCAAGGTACTTTGGAGGAAAATCCCTTAAATTGGTTAGGTGTAACGAAAGCAATTCACGTAGCGTAGGTACAGTTATCCGCTTAACTGAAATTATAATAGTGGGAGGGTGAAATTTTGGCGGTAGCAACGCCTGCGACATTCCTTAGAAAGCTGGAGCGCGGGAATCAATAAAGGATTTCCTGGCGACTTGCCCACGCATGTGCGTGGCGGCCGATGTCGCGAGCGGTATAACCTCTCACCGGCAGCGCTCGCCCCAGCCGTGCAGCGAGCCTTGCACTTCCATGCAGCACCTCCCTCACCAGCTCGCCTGCTACGAGGACTACACCAACAGTCCGCGCGCCGGCTGCGACCTCACTTCTCCTAATACTAGGCCGTATGTTTTGATAGAGCGGCTCTTAGGCGTCCGCAACGGTCGCTGACCATCAACCCTATGTATGAGCAAATAAATCTCAGTAATAAGTAGTAGGCCGCTGCGTTATTGGGCGTATGATTCGCGCGCAGCGTCAGTGCGGGCGCGGAGTGGCGGGGTGCGCGGGGCGGGGTCGCGCGGGGGTCGCGACGGCGCGCGACACGCTTGTCCTCGCCTGCGGCCCGCCCGCACGACACCGCCGCCACCGCCGACACCGGCCCCGGTCCCTAACCTGACTGACACAACCACTCGATGACTCATGCACAAACGTACGCCCCTGTGTGACACTGTCAGGAGAGTGTAGTGCGAACGGTGTGTTGTTCCATGTAGGAGCGGTCAGTGCTGTGTCGGTTGTCGTGTGCCCTTGTCATGTGGGGAGTGCGATGGTGATGATGGGCAGTATGTGTCCGCGAAGGCCGTTAGGCCTGCTCATCGCGCTTCTCGCAACTGCCGCGCTCGCCAATCAGCTTGAGGATATCCCGCACAATGAGTAAGTGCTATCATATCAGATAACATCTCACCTTCCTCAGCCACAAAATCAAAATCAAAATCAAATGTTTTTATTTCAAATAAGCTTCTACAAGTGTTTATGAAACGTTATTGACTCTAGTTGCACGGTTCCAAAAGGTTGATCCTATGGAGAAGAATCCGGCAAGAAACTCCATGGACACTCTTTTAAAATAAAAGATGTTACATTATTCACTTTACACTCTGGCGATAACAGGATGTGAGTACATCGGAGGTTTATGTCATAATTAGCCTGAAGTCAGGATTAAAATTAGATAAGGTTCTCAGCATAGCATACTGCATCTTTGAACATTAAATCATCTCAAATCACTAAAGTATAAATACCCTCTAAGAATATTATTTATATTTTAAAGGAATGTAGAAAAAAAACATGTCTTTTATCGAATTTCAAATTCAAAACAATGTTTTGCTTATTCTATGATTGGTATGATTTTCATAAATATTTTTGAATTCTCATCGGTGGGTACTTAATTAATTGTAGATTCATAATCAACAAAATGCTTTTAAGTTGCAATTTTCTACAACAATATTCAGCTCAGAACTGTACGTACATAAATAATATAATAATGAATAATCTAAACTTTAAAAAAAACTAAATTGTGCACGTTTGTGTTGATTTTTACAATTAATTATTCACGTAATAGAAATCAACACAATAACTTGCGCAATCATATTTTATTGAGAAGGATAAGCATCTTTTCAGGATCTTTTCAGACGAGTAGAAAAGAAAACAGGAATGTTCCATAAGCCAGAAAAATATGGAATACTCATACAGCTTTTTCATTATCACGGTTACCCTTTTGGAAGGTGTATGTAATGCGAAAGAAACCATACAATAATTTACGAAGATGACGGAAAATGATGAAAATTGACACGTTACCATGGCTGCCTGCTTTCCCGTACATTAATCTTATTATTTGCACCTGTTGCGAGAATATTCGCACCATTTTTTCCCTTTATTTTCTATGGAGATATAGATATTATGAAGAACAGAGCGTACTTGTTAATTATTGCGAGATTTAATATTGGATGTAGGTTACAATGAAATAACGGCTTGGTACGCCGCTGGAGTATACGCCATATGGAGTAAAGTATTCTTATCACATTGAGACCCTCCGTGCCTCGGAGAGTACGTTAAGCCGTCGGTCCTAGTTGTCATACGAACAATCGTTAGTGGTATTCAGAAACCCAAAAAGCCTGACAACCTGTCTAAGTATATCGCCGACGGATATTCGAAGAATAGACACCAGTCTATTCTTCGAATATCCATCGGAGATATTGACATGGTTGTCAGAAGAGCATTGCCAAGAAATTGGTTTGCGGTGGTCAAAACAGTCGCCTCGAACAAAAAACTGATGTTCAGCTGCATCTGGAAGCCGACCGCAACATAATTGGCTAAAGAAGGCTATGGGATGATGGGAGGAGAAGAACTTTATTTACTAATTTACTGAGTTATATTGCAAAGTACGGTCGCCAGCATATCAAGTTACCACAAAATGTCAAATTTTCTCAGTTGATTTTGAACTTAATCTTCAACATCTTAAGGTTTAAAATCATTTGGAGAAATTTGTCAGTTTTGTATCACCTGATGTGCTGGCGACTGTACTCTAGAATACACTGTATTACTTACTGCCTTCATTCGAGCAAAGTGCTATTGTTAAGTGGCAGTTCGGAATGTGGATTTGGCAATAGGCTCACCCCTTTATATAGTATCAAAATATATTATGTCAGTAAATATGCCGGCGAATTATGGACGAACGCCTTAGTACGTCTGTATTAGCACGCTTCTGCCTTATAATTCGGGAAATATTAGCGTGATGGCATAAGTAGTACTATAATATTATGTTTATAGGTAATAGACATTCATTTCTCTCTGCCTAGTCTGTTCCTAGTTATATCGGACTCGTATCTTGCTAACCAGACGCAGTAAAGCTCTAGTATTTTACTAAATTGGGATAAATGTACCGACTGATTAATTTTAAATACCATTTGTGGCGACCCAGATTAGTCCTCGACCAACTCCCACATAATTAACCAAAAGGGTTATCTTATATTTTTAATTATAACTACTACTACATAATATATACATGTACAGGACCTAAACTTTATTTTATTTAACTTTATTTAAGGCGTCTCTTCTCGCCTTGGCCGCCAACTTTTTTTTATGGCATTTCGCCTACGTCTATAACACATTGTAAGTTTTGCTTAAAAACTTGTTGTAGCAGATAGTAAAGTAAAACATTCTGTTATAAATGTCAATTTACCTTTTCTGCTACGATATCGATTTCTAAGCAACAGTTTTAATACTCAGTTGTGATAAGTTATATTGATGTCGCAATTTCTACTGTCATGACCTTAGAATCACTTATAGGCGTCGAATTTTCGAAAAAAAAGGTAGATTTGTATACTAATGATGTTTAATATAAACGATGAGGCCAGATTGTACAAAACATGTTTAATTTATATATATAATCTGGATGTGCCTTTACAGATAAACTAAGTTAAATTTATCTTTATTAATTGCTTTGGAAATAGGAATCGAGCACAAACTCGTGTTGTTAACGCTGCGCTGCTTTAATGGATATATGTCGAATGAAGACAAACCACGCTTAGTTTATTTGGAATCGTTAGTAAAATTACATTGAACAGTAAAACAGATCCGTATCTTTTTTATTTTATTTTAGTTTTCAGGGTAGATAACATAATTGTGCCAAGGGACACACGCTATCACTCGGATGTGTTAACATGTATAGCGACAATAACATCATACAACCCAGTAAACCCAAAAGGGGTAGGCAGAAGTGTATGAGTTGTAGTATATGTATTTTTTACTAAGATCTAATGCCAAAATTACTGTAGCTTATTATTACATTACAAAATCTATAAACCTATTCCTATTCCGATTTCCCAATCGTACAGTACGATTGGGAAATCGAAATAGGACCTCTCACTCGACATTTTTCGACCATATACTTACCTACATAAGGCAGATTACGGGTAATAATTTAAGTTAGCAATTAACTTAACTTTTAAAAAACAGTATGAGGAATGACCTAAGATACTCAGGCACATTAAATTTGTTTGAAATCTAACTAAATTAATTTCGGAAGGTTTTGAGTTCTCTAGATTCCTGCACTTCAAACAATTTCGATGAGAACTTTGCGACTTTGTGTGGGCGCCCGCGAAGGTTTATGACTAAAATACATTTATAAAATAAAAGTATTTTTTATAAAATAATAATAGTTATCCATATAACTTATCCTAGGACGTACCTAGGTTGCAGCGGTATGTGGAGCAAGTTCGACGTGCCCCGCATTGCTAAGCAGCTTATTGACAGGCAATTACAGAACGATATTCAGCTCTCGCCCTCCCCCGCCCCACGACCCGCCACCGCTTACACTTCCGCTACTTAGATGAATTTCAGTAATGACGTTTCGTCGTCACAACGCCACGATTTGCTAAACGAAAAAGTTCACAAGTGACAGTTGAAAGTTCCAAGATGGATCAATTCGTGATAAATGGTGGCACGGCCCGCCTCTACCCTGCGGCCACACATACAGCGAAGCCGTTGTAAAAACTTTGAATTATTAACGAGGATTTCCGGTTAAAGAAATTACAAATCCAGGCCATTGATTAAATGTATTGGACGGTTTCATTAATCTGTATTACGATGTGTGTTTCGGTTTGTAAATAGGGATGGGAATTTGGATGTAAAGGATAATTAATTAGAAGAGGCTTTATGTAGGTGTACATACTTGCTTTACATTACATGATACCCGACTGTAGCCAAGTCTTAACTTTTAACAGATTTCTCATTTCTATAATATTCAAACTATCATTGGCTTTTATCTGATATAGACCAGCTAAACTTTCTGGTGAAATAAGTTATTATGGCTACGTTTGTATTATAAAGTGATAACATTAATTTATCTTTAATATTATGCAAATCCAGGTTATCTTAATTCCTATAGAGTTTATTAACCAACTTATTTGCGTCTCAAATTATGAAATTAATTTCTACCTACCATTATACATAATGGGGGTTCGTTTATGGTTGTGACCGTGGGAATTTCATTTAACTTGCCAACATTTTATTTACGAAAATATATTTCTAAATCAAGTCAGCAAATGTTATTATAAAAAAAAAATTCAGCCTTAGGGCAGCCACCACGCGATCACGCCGCGCAAATTGAAATTATATTAGCTATATGTGTATGTGTATACTGTGGAATGATCTGCATTTTAAATTGTTTGTCTCAGTTCAAGAGGATAGTATTTATAATTGAATAGTTGGAATTTGAACTTAAAACGCATTGATATTATGTATGGGCTGCGTAAAGGCTTTTTGTAAGTCCAAACATGATGACGTTTCAGCGCGGAATGAGATAGGTTCGTCAGCAGCTAATGCTTCAAATGAAAAGTCTATCATGCATGCATTTTTATGAGAGATGAAAAGCGAGACTGTAGATCTAGCTACCTATCCTTCAATATATAATATATATAATTTATTCTACAAATAAAGCCGCGGAGCTTAAAAGCTATAAAACACGAGCTCATTCCAAACACGACTATGGGCACGCTTAAACTATGAAGAAAGTACAGAAGAAATTTGTATAGTAACAGTTTGTGGAGTTCCAAGCGACGCCGCGACGCCCGGCCGCTCTCCAACGTTATTACGATCTTTAAACTCTACACACGCCTCAGACGATATTAAATTAACTAGTGTCGTTATCTCTTGAGATTTCGCTGAGACGGAAAGAGACACACAACTTATAAAATAAATTCACATATTACCTATATGTATTTGTGATCTACAGTTGTATTTCAGTAGTTCTCACAATATTTGTTACTACGTCGCCAGTTCGCAGGAATTATTCAAGGTTTTCTCACGGTATAGGTCGGTTACTAAGTAGGCAGTTACCCATATGTCTCGGTGCTGTTTGTAGACATATGTATATGTTTTATTGTTGTAGTGATTTATATATAATGGTATCGCTGAATCATTTAATTCCTTTTTTCCCTAATTGATTTCCTAGCTTGAAGCGCTAAAACGGCTTAGTGCATTCCTTTGGATTAAATTAAATGTAGGTACCCATATCGACTTATTAGTAGTTATCTAATATTCATGGCCCTTTAGTCGTTTCCCAACTACATGTGTTGGGATTGGTTGCGAGTTTAATTATTTGCGGCTGAATATCTGTTTTTTACTCTGCAACCCAATTTCTGGCCATTATCGATATCCTAAAGAAAACCTAATAAGGTTTATATTCTTATGACCAATTGAAAACGGCCAATAGGCCAGAATTTTAATTAAGTGAATATAAACATTCGGTTTGCTGTCGCCTGCTAATTATGGAGTGCAAGAAGAGCAACTGAGATGAAACATTTAATCTAAAATACATATAACAGCACTAACAGCAGCTCGGATTCATCCATTCAATCTTAGTACATGATACGTCTTGACCGTTTTACTGGGCGTTTGTAAGCAACATGTGGGTAGCTGCAATTTCCGCTCGAGCTCGCCAGGAGCCGCTGTAAACAATAGCTTTATATGAGATACGGTCATAGTTCAGCGAATCGCGGTGTAAGCGCATTGATGCAGCGCTTAGCAGCGTAATATTACAGCGGTATTTACGAGTACGTATCCGACGGCTTTTGTAGCGTCGGAGCTGAATGGAAAACACTCAACACATTATTAAGTTGAGAAGAAACAATATTAAGTTGAGAATTGCAAATAAATTACCTCACAATAAAAAAAACCTTACTTTATTATGTATGGAAACCTTACTGAAGCAGATTTCAAATAATCAGCCATGATCGAAATCAGAAGAATGATAGCCAAACCACTTACTTCTAGTAGAATAAGGAAATGTAAAGATTCAAAATGGCTTTGAGTTTTAGTAGTCACTACAATAGGTACCTACTGTTAACCCAGACAATATTATAAATTCGAAAGTAAGTAACTCTGTTGATCTGTTTGCTTGTTTGTTACATGTTATCGCCTAAACCACTGCATTAATAAACTGAATAAAGACAATGAAATAAAACTACTTTTTACGGATTTTATCGCGTTATATTGATATTTTTATTCCGACGTTTCGGATCCTTTACATCATCCATGGTCAAGGGTGGACTGAGTTGTTGGTCGTCCTAATGTCAAAATGATCATATAATTTAAAGGATCCGAAACGTCGGGAATTTAAAAATATCAAAATAACGCGATAAAATCCGTAAAAGTAGTTGTATTTCAATGTCTAATATTCGCGTGAGTGTTAGAAATCAGTATGGATAAAGACAAATATGTATTTTTTGGGATGCGAGTGATACCGCGAGAAATCGTTTGTTAAATATAAATAGGGACTACTTACATATTAAATTGAACGTTGATCTATACATAAAAACCTTAATCTTATTATACTTGCTTATTTTGCATTTATAAAAATTAAACAAAAAGGGTGTGTCGGCTCCCTCAGGGTTGTTTGCGAGATTGATCGCAAAACTTGGTCTAGACACGAAATTATATAGCTAACTTCAGTACTCTAAAGCATAAAATAAATGAAAGTTCCATTAAAACTTATCCAGTAGTTTTAAAACAGCAAAAAACTCGAAAACTTGTTGTTTGCAGTTTCATTGGTTTTAGTGCTTCAGTGCCTATGGTTAAGGTTTCATATTTAAACATAATTGTGTGTAAAACTTTTTTCACTCAGAATATATCCAAAAATATTTATAATTTTCTTATCTGAAATAGGTATTTATTGCAACCGTTACATATAGTCTCGATATAGAGAAACCTAAATAATATAAAATATATCAAAACTTCCGTTCTTTGAAATAATTTTAATTTGCAATAGATAGTAAATCTACAATTTACACTAAAATGGGAAATATTTTGTAAAATATATTATTCAAATCAACTGTAATAAATATAGATAGGATTTTATGGGCGTTACCTTCTAAGCGTACTATGGTACATCAATGGTTATAATAAACTACTTAGAAATCAAGTTTAATTAATATTATAACTAGCAGAACGTCTAATGGTTGTACTAAAGTCCGTGCAACTTACAATCGTAACTCAATTAACTGTTTCGTAGAAGCGTAGACAATATACATAAGCGGCGTAGCCTCGTAGCACCTCGCGTAGCATTCAGTCGACTACGAAGCCGATGTCAGTGCACTGCGTAGCAAGTGTGACATTCAATACTGGTAAAGGGTGTGACATTATTTTGTTTTGCGTACATAAACTGATTATTATGTCTATATATCTTTATAAACATATTGTATATATTTTAATACTGCAATCGCTTTTTGATTATTATGTTAATCTATTAAAAAAATCTTAAATTTTCCACTTTTCCGGATAACCATTCAACATGTTTATTCTGTAAAAAGTGGCAACCGTTCTCAAGTAATTGGCGTACCAACGAACAGCATTTCATAACATACATACCATCACGCCTGTAGTCCCCGAAGAGTAAGGCAGAGGTGTAATAAGTACACCCACATTTCGCAGGTATGTTTAGGTCCCATGTAATAGGGGGCGAGCCTATTGCCATTAACCGGGCACAAATCCAGACTCCGAGCTGGTACTGAGTATTTCATAGAAAAACCCAATAACACTTTGCTCGACCTGTGGACCGAACCCAGGACCTCTAGCGTAGCAGTCGCGCTTAGGACCACTAGACTAATGAGGCAGTCATTTCATTTTCATTTATATAAATAGATATAGACTAACTATAGTTTGACTTTATGTTTCACGTCAATGTTATTGTTTATTCATTCAAAGTGTAAATTAATGTTGAATATTATTTAGTGGATTGCGGCTTATCAATGATTGGCCGACATCGCATGCGGTATCGACGCTTTAGCAGTCGATTGCTGGACGGAAGCCAGTACCACAGATATCCATAGATAGTCACCGTGCTGGGTGATTGCCCGGAGAACCCAGTAAAACATTATCATTCAGCAAAACAAATATGAATGACCAATTACTAGGTTCATCAGATCAATTTAAAACCGCCAAATCAGAGATATTTTTTTTTTCTGAACCTGACGTTACCGGTAATACCAAGTAGCTTATAAGTAGTTGGCTGCCTATTTGGTCTAGTAGTGGCAAGGTACTGTTCGTTACATCTTGGGCTCGATTTCCATGATTGATTTACAGGAAATCGAACTCAGGAAGTAGTATTGTTAAGTTTAATTGAATGGTGTCAGTAGGTAAAGTTTTATTTCAAACTCAAAGACTAGTGGAAGCTAGTGTGTGAGATGTACGAGATGCTATGAGTTATTGCCAAAGTAATTTTTTTTCAATACAATAAGTTCCCATTTTCCTCTACTGACTGCCCGTCTTCTGGACCAAGTAGTTAAAATCATCATCGAAATAAAGGCAATTTCATTTCGTGTTTAGAGAATCAATTCATGAAAAAAAAAAGAAAATGAAGCGATAAAGTTTCGTCTGAACAAGTTATTATAATTCTAATTATAATCAAAAGCAGCAATATTGCTTAAATGACATACCATCACGCCTGTATTCCCCGAAGGGTTAGGCAGAGGTGTACTAATGTACACCCACATTTCGCCGGTATGTTTAGGTCCCATGTAATAGGGGGCGAGCCTATTGCCATTAACGGGGCACGAATCCAGACTCCGAGCTGCTACTGGGAATTTCATAGAAAAACCCAATAACACTTTGCTCGATCTGGGAATCGAACCCAGGACCTCTAGCGTAGCAGTCGCACTTGGAACCACTAGACTAACGAGGCAGTTGCTTAAATAATTGAGACATAAATTAGGCGTTTGTCAATTAAATTGGTTTTTATTGGTGTGGGTGTGAGTTGCGGGCGACGTACAAACAGGCAAATGAAACTAGTTATGATCTGTTTCCACAACGTAAATATTTGCAGAGCGGCACGCGGCGCGGGGCACATGTCAAAGGCGCCGGCTCCGGTATTGATCTAGAGCGGGGCGGGGGTGTCGTAGCGAGCGCCGCGGGGGCCTCGGGGGACGGCGCGGGGCGCGGGGCGCGGGCCCAGCCGCGTACTACGGAGGCTGCCTTACGTAAGGGCGCAGCGCGTCTGACACCCCGTCTGCCAGCACTCACCGACACTGATTAATAAAACAACCGTTATCAACTTACTGCAACCGCGATGTCATCACCTCTATCTCTAATTTGTTGACTTTGATCCAGAGAACCTGTTACAAATACATCTATTCCATCTACCTAATAAATATAATATAAATCACAAGGCCAAAGAAAGTAAGCAGGTCACGACCATATCAAACACGTCACACGGGACTACCTCGACAAAATTAGGCGCGCTGGGAACTTTCGTCCACGCATTTTACGCGATTTCCTTTTCACAGATACTATCATTTCTTATTTATTTATAATTAATTCAATAAGGCTCAATACGATCCCTAATTAAACAGGAATTATAAATTAGATAAGTAATTCAAGGGCTCGCTTTGATGTCGTCTAAGTCTCCAGTTCAATTTCCCACGTTTTACTAAGTCAGAGTATTTTAAGTATAAATTTGTCATACGCAAAGGTATGATATTAAACTCAGGTGAAACGTAAATCGGTTTACTCCCACCCCGGCGACGAAACCCTCTGCTCAGCGCCAGGGTTAAACCGATTACAGTAACAAGATATTTTAAGCGGATCACTGCAGTGTTAAGACCCTTTTCTCAGTTTTGCAAACGTACTCATACATAGTTTTAGTAGCAAATAGCCGTCTACTTCGTTAAATACAAATAAAAGTTAGTCATTTTATACGACCCATTGCCTTGTCGGGCTGAGAACGTTTTGCTTTACAACCCATTTTCATATCTAAGAAAGCCCTGAATTCATTTAATACAGAGACGATTTATTTTAAATGAACGCCCAACAGCTAGTCATAACAGTCTTAAAAGTGATTTGTTAGAAGATGGAAGAGGCTTCGCCGTGCCCCGTCTAACGGCTCCGAGACGCAGCCGGCCGCGTGCTGCGCACCTGCCGGCCGCCTAAACGTACATTTTAAATAATTCTAAATTCCGAACCGGTGCCGGTGACGGCCGAACTTGGGCGAACAATGCCCGCGAAACATTCCCTGATTGCTAATGAGGACATTGTGGAACAACTTGAATTAAACGAAACGGAATAAGGAAATAAGAACGAAGTTTTGGCCAAAAATTCGCCCGGCCATTCTCGTCGTTTACATTTCCTTTATTATTACTTATGTTATCAGCGAAATCTTTTCAAAAACAGATAGGGATGTGATACGGTCAAAAAAGGAATGAATAAAAGAAATCGAAGGGTAGAGCAGAAAACATCACAAACGAACTCGAAGGCATTTTGATAAAGTACACAAAAAATCACTCCATTAGGTATCTACAGGGAAGTTAAATCCTTGTTATTTTCTCTTCAGTTACGTTTTCTACATGAGTGATAAAGGAGATGTGACAATGTAATGTATTCAAATTGTTTGGTTCAGCTGAAAAGATAATGTAATACGTTTAAAATATTGCTCAAAGTTTTTTATTCTCTTATATTACTTAAACGACAAAAATGAGTCCCAGTCTTTAGAAGTCTTGCAGTCCCAAAGGGTTTATAGCATTAAGTCTAGACGGCGTCTACTCGTATTTCATTTCACTGCAGCTCTCTTTCAATCGATTTCTCATCACAGGTCTCCTCGGGATGGAAATAATCCCGTATCATACATAGATAGATAGATTACTTAAAGCTCCACTAAATACCGAAGGACGGAAATAGAGTTTTATTATGTATGAAAATGAGAGATTCCGTCACGTATATATTTTTTATTCCATTGTAGAATTTTTATCCGCAAGTATTTAAGGCTTAAGTTTAAAATAATATAGTTGCTAGTATCCCAAGACTTTCATTTATAAAAAAAAACATAATTATACGTCATTAAAGAATAAGTGTATGTTGGTCCAAAATACTTTCAATATTCCAAACCGTTTCATACTTTCACGCGTGTTTAATTCTTTATGGCTGAATACTTTTCTTACATATACTTACATACATGTGTACTAGTGTTTACATGCACAGTTGACTGGTACGTTCAAATCCCAGGATAACAGCCGCACTTGCGTGTACTAGACCTATCAGCCAATTTCTAAGGTATCAGCAGAACCTTATAGAATATTAAAGTTTTGGGTTTAAAGTATTCTACTTAATTTTTAGTATATTTAGTTTTTAGCTTAAGTTGTCGCTTGTGTTTGAGAATGTTAGTTCACCAGTTATTGGCAACTTATTATAAGTCCATTACTTTATTTTTTTTAATAAAAGCTTACTAGCAATGTTGATCACACATTACTTCTTGTTAACGCTTTTAATTGTTACCTACTGTTATTTAAAATTTGTATACAGAAGCTGTTGGTGTACCTTTATAAAATCAATAAATAAAGTCACTACGAAAATTAAGCTATTAGCAAAAAAACTATTCAAATCGTTAATAAGCAGCTGGAAAACAATAAAGTAGTAAAAAATTGTCACATTCATTCCTGTCAGTGGCTGGCAATTTTGATGACACATTTGTATTTGTAATCGCACTCCCGATACTTTTTATAAAAATGTTTATGAAGCTACTTTCAACTTAATAATTAATGTTAATCGATTTTTAAATCACGAACTGAAGCCAGAGAGCCATTGCTCGGCGCTTTCATTAAATTGGTGTCATTAAAATAAATAAATAAATAAATAACTACTCTAATAATAGATATGTGGATAAAATTAATTTCGAAAACATTGTTTTGGAGTGCAAAAATACAGATTTCAATAAACTATTATTATGTAACCAAGATCCAAACTCAGCAACCAACATCTTTGTTAATTTTATGCAAAATTTAGTCATTCGCAATACAATAAAAATGAAAATGCCGCGAAATAAAACCACACTGAAACCCTGGATTACGATCGGTTTATTAAGATGCATAAGAAACAGGGATCAAATGCATCAAAGACTAAAACGTGATCCTGAAAATGCTGTACTTGTCACTACCTATAAAAGATACAGAAATTTTTGTAACTCCTTACTTAAAAAGTGTAAAATAAATTACGAAAAACAAGAATTAGAAAAATCAAAAAACAATACCAAGATGCTTTGGAATAGTATTAAAAATATTACCAATTCGCATAAAACTAAACAGATAAGTCATGAACTGTTATCTATTGAGAAAACGCCGAAGGACTCTGTTAATTTAATCAATCAGTACTTTGCTAGCGTTGGTGCAAATTTGGCTAGTAAGATACCGTCCACGTCACCGATATCTGACAGAAGTACTTATAGTACCCCCGGAGCGTCTTTTGTTTTATTGGAAACAGATTGTGACGAGGTGAGGAATAGCATTGGTAACTTAAAATCAACTAGCAGTACTGGATTTGATGGCGTCTCTAGTAAACTGTTGAAATTAAGTCAAGAATTTATTGTACCCCCCATTACACAGCTTTTTAATAGCTGTCTCAATCTAGGAGTTTTTCCTGATGCCCTCAAGCAATCGTTAGTGATACCCATTCATAAGAGTGGCGAGAGAGACTGTATCAGTAATTATCGTCCAATATCTTTACTACCCACGCTATCGAAGGTCCTGGAGGTAATAATTAATAAGAGGCTCGTTAAATTTTTGGAATCAAAAAATTTATTGTCAGATGCCCAATACGGTTTCAGGCAAGGTCGATCAACAGAAGGTGCAGTTCACACACTCACAGAATTTATCGCGAAGAAGCTGGATAACAAATGTAAATGTCTTACAATATTCCTAGACCTCGCAAAAGCGTTTGATACAGTCTCTCTTTCCAAGCTACTTTCAAAGCTTGAGAGCCTCGGTATCAGAGATAGACAACTTCTTTTATTTAAGAGCTATCTGTCGGGTCGTACACAGCGGGTAAGGATAGGTGACAGTTTGAGCGAAGAGTGCTCTATCAATTTTGGAGTCCCACAGGGAAGTATTCTGGGGCCTTCTCTATTCTTGTGCTATATCAATGAATTGTGTAAATTAAATCTTAAAAACTGCAAAATCATTTGCTATGCAGATGATACAGCTCTTACTTTTTATGGGGACTCATGGCCAAACGTTTTTAAATATGCCCAAGAAGGCTTTAGCAGGGTATGTCTTTGGTTAGCTAATAACTCACTTACACTAAATGCAAGTAAAACACACTTTATAACTTTTTCATTACGAAATCCCGCTCTCCCGCAACATGACATTATAGCACATTCCTGTAACTCAATTTCACTTGATTCAAAATGTAACTGTCCGCGTATTAAGAAAACAAAATCTATAAAATACCTCGGAGTAACCATTGATGAAAACCTTAACTTTGCAGAACACATAGGTAATGCTGCTAAGAGAGTACGTAAATTAACTTATATATTTAAACAGCTTAGACATGTAGCGGACCCCAAAGTTATGAAAACTGTCTATCTGGCTCTTTGTCAATCTGTCCTTGCGTACTGTATTTCCTCCTGGGGTGGAGCAGCAAAAAGCCATCTGATAGAATTAGAGCGGGCTCAAAGACTTATACTCAAGATAAGTTTTTTTAAACCAAGGTTATTCCCTACTTCGAAACTATTTGCACTTGCGGACGTACTATCGGTAAGGCAATTATATGTTCTGGCTACAGTTCTTAGGCAACACAAGCTGCTAGGATTTGACCCCACTAACCCAACGTTGGCTCGGCGCCGGAATTTTCAAATATGTCCAATAGAACCAGCCAGAACAGCCTTCAGCGATAAATACTTCTTTTTCCAAGGTCCACGTTTGTACAACCTTGCCAATAAGTTATTTGTAATTTACTCAAATACGACACAAGTATGTAAAAATGTTGTCACTAAATGGCTACTAAAACTTAACTATGAGGACACAGAAAAAATACTCATCAGTCATAGAAACATTTAACACACACTCGCTTCCAGACATACAATCAGACACTCACTCAAATTCAGACACAATCACATACTCACACACCCCTCATTTACCCAAATCATAAATAAACCACTCATATAATTCACTCCCATACACGTGAAACTTAACTGTTTAAGGCTTATATCATGTCCGGATCCTTCATCCGGACATGATATAAGCCAGGCCAGGAAACCCATGACACAAGTCTTCGACTTAGTATGGGCTCCTGTCTCCCTTCTATAAATTCTTTACATTCTAAACCTGTAAAATGTTTGTATCATACGGGAGAAAATAAATAAATATTATTATATTATTATTATTATTATCCGCACAGGATGATATACAAAGGATGTACATTTGTAACGCGTTGCGACAAATATAAATTGTACAAGTAACGCGCTTGTACCGAATAAGGGTGGGTGGTTGACGAAGTGGAAAAAATGCTTAACCTGTTTCCCTGATCACATTTACTTCCCCGTCACAGGCTTATGATAAATGTTTAATTTTTTTCCGAGATACGCGCGAATTTTATTCCGCATCGTTGCTTAAGCGCTCCGTCACTTCGTGCGTATTGTTATATTTTTTAAATTTGTGTGTTTCTTTATTATTAGTTTTCCTTGTACCTGTAATAAGATTTTAAATTAAGTCAGCAGTCAGCTGGCATCATTTTAAAATATATTTTCATTGTTTCAGAGTCAAAAACTGGGCGCTAAAATTTGGCGTGGACTTATGGGAGTTTGGAAGGCATTTTACTAAAATGAATCAAATACAAAATGTAAGTACTCAATACACACAAATTGTAGTACTTGGTGTAGTTATTATCTACTTGGAATACTGGCAAACCTACCCTGTATCTTTCATAGGAAAATGCATTTCAATGTTTGTAGCATAATTTTTCGGAAAGCTCCTAAAACTGAGACTGATAGCAAAAGCACTTTCTATTTTATGAGAATAGTGCGTGAAATGTACGTGTGATGTTTCTCTCTTGAAGGCGGCGAGATAGCGTGTAGCAAGTAAGCCGGATCGCCGGTCCGACGCGCTCGTACAAAAACTACGCGTCCGCTCCCGTAGTGCCCCCTAACGCCCCAAACACCCCCTAGCACCCCTACATCCCGCGACCCAGTTACGTGTCCTACCAGAGATACAGAGACTGCTACTAAAGCATGGTATTAGTCACTTATCGATGCATCTTGATCGACTAATGGTTTCAATTAGTTGCTATTCGTAACGTTTATTATGTGGGGATCTTCCTTAGTTTCTGTGTCCTTTGGGGTGGTACTCTTCCCTTATTTTCTACACGAAATATTATACGACCTATATTAAACTATAACGTATGTAGGTATATGTATTTTACTGAATCCGGGAAAAAAACCTTAATTTTATATAAAATGTGCAATGATTTAAATAAAATCCCTAACCAATTTCAAAAGTAGTATCTTGAAATTTTTATCTAAGTAAGTATAGTAAAGCTCCTCTAACGCTATATAACTTTTTATTTGAAGGTAATTGGAAAACGTTGAAATACGTTACTTGTCTGCAAAATTATTCCTTTAGTCTAGAGATTATTCGGGTTATGAAATGGTTATTTTACCTAAATATATACCAGATTGTAGGCGTACCTAATACCTTTTGGGTAAACTTAATATCATTGCCCAACAAGTAATAGTAAATATAACAAGCGCAAGTAAGTCGTTACTATTCCACAAAGATAAAAGGAATAAAAGGAAATTGTAATTATTTTACATAAAACGAGTAAAAATATTACCTTTCAGAAAAATTATACTCAAGATGAACACTGAATTTTGACACTAAAAAGATGATAACCCATTTAATGTACCCATTTAATAGAGCTTTTATTCAGTTAAAGTAATCTATATACATAAAAATAAATGGCTTTATGTGCTGCTAAGCGCTCGATAGTTCGCCTTTTATCTATTGGGTCACCTAGTACTTAACATAATAACTAACTAATATTTTTACGCGTGACTTTATTAAGCTTATACAATTTTATTGTATCTTATACGGCAAATAACTCACCAATGAGATGATTTACCCTTATTCTTGATAACACGAAATTATCATCAAGCCGTCTTTGAACTTTTAATAAAATGGTTTCACGATGCTTCAACATAAAAAGTTCAGAAATCGGTACATAAGTAATACAGAGGTAATCTATATACTTAACCGTTTGTTATAAAACAATCAAAATTCTGTGTACATCGCGGCCGACCAAGTAATATGATGTTTCGCGAAACTTGGGCATCACAACTTATTCAATATTAGTGGCAAGATCGAGCCCGCTCGCGCCCTGCCCGCTATCACTTCAATAAATCATTTATATTATTAACTTTCGTATTTATTTATTAGCTTCTCTATTGTTGTTCTTAACTCCTACGTGTTTTCACTCCTATTTAAAGTATCACTCCTCTCTTTAGTATTGTTCGTGTAAAGAAAAATTAACCATTTAATTTCGTTTTTAATAAAAAATATATATTAAATCAAATTTTCTTAATATATCATATTATGTTTGAGCGATCGTATATTTTTCTAACCGTTTATTTCTCATTGCGAGCTTGGTCACATAACAGTAGCAGCTTGTATTTGCCAACTTGATTTAACTCTGCTACATTATAATGATGCAGAACAACAAAATGGTGGCACACATATGAATATGTTCACTTCTTCACTTGTGTCTGCTATTTACCTTGCCCCACTTTTCACAAAGGGAGACGAGCGACCTAAACCCACTATTCTGTGAAGGTTCAGGCCTTCACTACTCATTCACACTACAATCAAATTGGGTTAAACTCTGCCACCTCCCGCTACAATACACCAGTTGCGATACTCAACACTCAAAAGATTACAAGTGGTCGATTGAAATTAGCAGAGTTTGTTAAGCTTTGCCTCTTAATTTTATTAACGCAATTACTGTAAGGGTTCAATTAGGGGTAATCTTAATTTATTGTTTCGCTTTGCATTTGCAGAAGTGTTGTCCAAGAATACCTACACGCTGAAATGATAGGAATAAGAGTTATGTCAGTTGATTAAACAACATAAAATTGCTCAGTTAAGTAATTATATAGCCTGTTCTAGTGTTTATAAATTTAATTTAAATCAATTGTACACAAGACTTGTATTATCCTATAAGTGAACAATGTATGTTCTTTTTGGAATAATAAAGAATCTCTAATCTCATATAATTAATTATTTAAATTAGACTGTTTGTACAGGCTTTACTCGTTCATACAAATAAATAACAGGAGGCTTTACTGTAAAATGAACCTTTATGTATTCATTAGAGCAACATAAACATAACTCTGTTTACTATAATAAGTCAATTAATAGATCGACATGATTAAGAAAAAACATTTCAGGTGAAATCGAATGCTTCAAACTTACCATTATTACTTCGTATTCGATTTATGATCTGATAAATTGAGTGATGAATTTTCACCATAATCTTCTGATGAATAATTTAAAGACAGCGCGAAATGATTAAATGGCGATAAGAATATTTCAAAATCGCATTCAACGCTGCAAAAATCTGATTCAAAATGAAGTTTTACACTGAAATGAATCTTCAGCACGCTCAATCTCGACATTCTAAAGAGAATATGAAATTCCAAGACGCTTCAACCGCCTCTCTCTTGCCTTTCCGAAACTTAAATTTCATTAGTAATACATTTTTAATTAATAGCTGCTACGTATTAAAAGTTTGGCATTTTGGCAAGCCGTCGCAATTAAAATTTAATTGGTGGGGACGACACTTTATCCCTAGAGGTGAATTACCTGCGTAATACATTTAAATGACCGACTCATTGAATAGGGGGTGATAAGCTGCGTGACAACATCGCCCTTTGAAGATTTATGCTTATGTGTACCTATATAATAGGCGATTACTTGTTTTTTTTGGTGCCATGAAGAGATTAGGTTCGACTAGAAACCTGGATGAAAAGAATGGGTGAACAAATAATACTTTAAATTAACAAAAAAGTAAAACCGCCTTCCAAAAAATAAAAATAATTTTATGTCTACAACACTTTGGGAAGGACTCAGGCAGTTTTATGTTTTTGTTAAAACTATTTTTATTTTTTGGAAAGCTTTGTTTATTCTATAATACTACGACTAAACGCACTACTCCAATGAGACAGCGAGGTTTGGGAGTAAACGATAATATCATCGATGTATACAATTTTTAGATTATTGACTTTTTTTAAAACCGCTCAACCGATGTCGATTAAATTTTAATGGGACCTTTTAAGTATGACCTCCTAAACAAAAAAATAATCATCAAACCGATCCACAATTGTCGGAGTTATCGCATAACAAACATACAAAAAAAAACAAACGAATTGAGAACCTCCTCCTTTTTGAAGTCTGAAGTTTGACAATCAAAACCCAAAAAATAGTTAATTATAACGATTGCATCATTTTACGCATCAATCGTCAATCGACAGGTCAATAGCATATTAAATAGGAACGCCAATGTTTTACCCCTATATTGTACCTAAATGTACAAAGCGTCTTTCAAGCCAAAAGCGTACAAGAGCAAAGTGTGTAGCAGCAGGAGAGAACGTTTGTTTTTCCCGGCCTATTGTAGTCCACAATAATGGAAACGAACACCTTTCATTCTTTTAAAAACTTCTGTCGACGAAGCAAAGCGCCCACGCTTACGTTACATACCACCACTTGCGTTATTAGTCATATTCTAAATTGAAGAAAATATATGACTAAGGCTTTTTGAGAATATTGTTTTAAAAGCGTATTTTTAATACAGTTTGATTCATGGGCCAGAAATTATAGTACAAATAATATCAATACCACTTTTATTAAATAAGGTGGCCTTTTTTATTTATAACCCATTTAATTAAAATTACAAGCTTTTCACTTTCTAACGAGTTCATGAAAGTATTCGTTTAATTAGATGCTTCATACAAAGTTCACATTATTCATAAAGACTGCAAAATACGTGTGTATTTACAACATTTATTTATTACATTAAGTAAGGAATGTAATTTCCGACTAATAGAAAGGACTTCCTATTAATTAGAATCAAACAAAAATGTTACTGAATTTCTAAACCCATGTAGCATTCAAACCAATAATATCGTATAATTCTACTTAATTTCAAATTTTGTATCAGTCCATAAGTATATGTACATACTACATACATTCACATATCAATAGGAACTGGATGAAAACGGGTCCTATTGGGAGTTCGTCCGCGACCACCGCCATTATTTATTTCCATCCTACGTATTCGGAACTGTTGAAGGCGAGCTCTCCTAATATATTTCCCATCGGTTCGTATTTTGGAATTCGCTTAGAATTATACAGCCCACAAGGCGATCCTGCCCTTTTCACTATATATTTTTTGTTGGTAAATGGAGTTCCCTTGTGCGTACTACGCACAAATGCGACCGGGCGGAGTGGAAAATCCTGTCCGGTTCGGCAAGAAACGCCGGGCCGTCCGCCGGACCGGCCGCGAACCGTGACGACGCGATTTTGCTGTTATTATTAAGCATAGTAGTTGATTAGTCAACCGTCCTAGATAGGGTTTATAAAACTTTTGTTTTTAAGTAATATTAAACTAACTCCGAATGAATGATAATCACACAAAATTTTATCTTTGGAACTTCGGCGCATACCCGTTATAATGATGCCGCTAATAATAAAATAATATATGTACCTTCAAACACTACTGATGCACCATCAAGGTTGGGAACGAATCAATAAAATTATCACTTGAAAAAACATATTTGTAATTATAGGCACTTATTCTATCGTATTTGCATGTTACACAAAATTAAATCGTATGAAAATATCAACAAGGCTAATTCCCTCCGTACTTTAAGACATTTCAGGGTTCATAATTAAACAACCGCTTTTTAATATGATTTAAAACGTGCGTCTTTTAGCATTTCCCCTTAGAATGTGACACATACTGTTTGGTTTTAAACGTGTCCCATATTAATTTAACAATTTTTGCCCATAACGAGCCATTCCAGCTCTGCAGATCTATCGCAACCCAAATGAACTGAAAGTTCGCAATCACATCACGCAATCGCTTTCGATGGATGATGAGCTCATGTACTCCTACCAATTCATTTATATATTAGATAGCCGATTTAAAAATCTCGCGCTAACGAAGTAAAGTTTCCACTGATGTAAAGATGAGTGATGATCTCCGATGCTGGAAATATAAATAAGTAAGTTTTAAATCAATAGGAAACCGAAATATCATCCAAACGATATTAATACGATATTGAAAGCATAGGTAACATCTAGAGGCGCAGGTACCTACCGTTGTACATCCACAGTTCGCCGGTATATTTTACATCCTATGCCTTACCTAAGCTTACTACTATTTTCTACCTTACCGTTTTTTATCCTCAATGACCTTTGCAACCTTGCTTTTGTCGGCTTGCATAGAGCAGACCTGCTCTCGTATATAATAACCAATTTCGATGATGTTTTAATACTTCTTTTTTATTTAGTTTTTTAAGTCCAGGTTATTTCATATAATATCTTTTATTTTAATAATATTCTAAACAAAAATTACGTAATAAAGACATAAGAACCTCTGTACATATTTTACATCGACTTATTTGCTTCTTATAATGAAAATAGTTGAATATATAGGATTAATCATAGGTCCGCGAGGGTGGTGTTGACACACAAAGCGGATTAAATTAACTGCCTTAATTGAATTTAGGTTCCTTGTTAGCCAATGTGTCCGGGGTCCCTCGGGCCGGGCGGGTGTGCGGGCGTTATGCAACCGCGCCGCGCCGCGCCGCAGTGAAGGCTGCCCACTACCTAGCAATTAAATTACGAATTAAATACAACACTACTTGATTGACCCAATATATTTCTGATATTTTTTTCAGATATTATTAAGATAGGTGTGTGTAGGTTAGAATTTTGAGTTCAAAACCTCCAATTTCAATTTCATGTCGTTTGTATTATGCAAAGCAGCCGAGAGCATTTTGTTCTACTTCGAGTACCATGATCATAATTCATATTAGTACAGTACCTACTAATATTTAATTGTATTTCACTACATACATACGTGCCGACCATATAATAAGTTTGTACTGAGGAAAAACACTGGCCACTAACAAAAAAAAACTTCAACGGAACTGAAAAAGTTATGTCATTGTTTGACAAGTAACACGAAATTGGCGGGAACTGGAATATTTTGTTTGGTTTTCATAATCTGTTAAGGGCAGCGCCTATTTTGTAACGATAGCTAAAGAATTATTTAATTACATCCATTAAAATAATAAACGAGGAGAGACGATTAAGCATCCCTGACCGCACATAATGCAGGATTGCGGAGAATACCCAAGGGTCAATAAATTCTCCTCCCAAAGAGCACGTCCTAAACACACGTAAGCAAATTTTTGTGTTTAGCCACTTAAATTTTTTATATGTGTTCTAAGTGAATGCTATGTGAAATCCAAAGTTTTATTGTTTAATGTTAAACAATATAACTGTGGATTTCACTTATCATGCGATAAATATCTGCAATATTTTAATGAAAGGAAAGATTTAATGCAATTAAGTACGTGATAGGTACTTAATTTTTTAATTTAAATTAAGGACTTTAATTGGGAACGTTTTTATTGTAAATAAACAAACTTTATTCTACCTTTATTAGGCCATTATCTGGTTTGTAAATAATCTTATATAATCTTGCTTGCTTTATATTATAAAAAATGTCGTTTAAGTTTATCCTCTAAATCTGATACTAAAGTGATAGTTTTATTTTGTATTATAGATAAAAATAATAATAACTCAAATCATTCTATAAAATTTTTATGTCTGTTTTCTCATTAATACTTAGTACTCATTTTTCAATAAACTACTACTCTAGTAGACCGCTGTAAGCCTAGTGTTGGCAGCCCTAACGGTCCACAAATACGCGGCGACGTGTGTAGGGTGGTATCAAATCAAATATCCGCCGGCCGCGACCCTACCTCGGCCAACTACCTTGCTACTCTATTTGCACAATTAATAAGGTTTCCCTTAATAAACTTACACTCAACATTTACAAGTATAATACAGTATCAATCAAATTTTGCTTTGTTAAATGTGCTGTAGATCCTCCCGTCGAATTGAAAATTCAAGCATGGGTTGCACTTTGCCATTTTTCCCCCCTGTTAAACCTCAAGTAGGCTATCGATTAAATAGGATCTCCGGATGTCGTTGAAGACAATGTAAGATGAAGGGGAGTGTCGTCGTGGGCAGCGGACGGACTTCTCTATGACGCGCCGCCATTTCCCATCCGCCGCCACCGATGGTACTCTTAAAACGAACTTTATTGAGTGAGCGGCAGCTGGTTTCCCGTAAATTGTATTACCGCTCATCTTTAAGCTGTATTCCTTTTTATTTCCTCGTTCATCCTTAATCTAAGAGACGTTTTAAGTTAACTCTGTTATTGCAGGCTCACGTTTCCGTTACAGATAAGCGACGGTTTTGTTAAAGCGGTCGGTGAAAATGTTAATAAAAAAATATTATAAGCACAGTAACGCATCTCGTTAGATTTGATAGTACAACAAAGGCGACATCGGGCACATCCAAAATTCAATAACAAGGCAGCACGAAGCGGGCGCCTCTGCCGAATAACAATAATTTGGCAGCCAGCATCCGCCAAATTCCGGATGTGTTCGTTCCATTTTTAAATTTGACAGGTCTCGGCCGAGTCGCGCGCGGTTCGCCCCGCGCGCCGCCGCCATGTTGGGAACCAATAACTCAACGCGTAATGTAGCGCGAATGCGACACGATTGTTGTCATTTTCACAAATTATGCGAACGCTACATGCCTGCCAATGTTTATCTGTGCTCGTGAAAGCATTAAATTACGCATGCTCTACGCAGATATTACTTGCACTCGTCTATTTACTAGGTATTAACTATTGTTATGTGTTATATTAATTTGCTGATGAAAGCGCGACTTCTACGCTAGAGGTCCTGAGTTCGTGATGAGCTTCTACAATATCGCAGCCCTAAATCAAAATCAAAATCAAAACAAATAAAAGCGACTAGAAAACGTTTCTAAATTTTCTAGTTTTTATGTTTTTATTTTTGGTGTGCGATATGCTAAATCTAACGTCTAACGTCTGATCTGCAAATTGATGGTTACCAACCCTTAAAAATATTTAACTGTAGCAACACCTTGATGGAATGTCAAATTATCGATGTTTTTATTCACCTACCCACAATTTGAACTATATTCACAACTGTCTACTACTTTACGGCATTTTCTCGCGGGCACAATTTTTGTTATAAATAGAAATTAGAAGCATAAAACTAGTAGATTTAGTGTTCGAAGTGCATTTTGTAAATAAATAAATGCATATCTGATAATGTATAGATACAAACATATACTCACTTATTGTATACATATACAGTTTGTTCGAAATAAGTAAGCCGATCGGAAGTTATCTGCAAGTGGTTTAGAAGTGGTAAATTTTACTAGAAAGAGTCGGTGTAAAGATAATTAGAGTCGTATATGTTTCACATTTCTAATGATTTTGTTTACTAATTTCGATATCTACGTATTAAAACACTTTATTGAACGATTTTATCACCGCTGTAGTTCGGAACGGCTAACTTCCGATCGGCTTACTTATTTCGAACAAACTGTATTTATATTTGTTTATATTGTTGTATATAGAAATACCACGAGTACAACGTGGACGTGGTGCGCAAGGATGGGCTGCTGCTGGTGCGCGAGCTTGCTGCTGAGGTCAAGAACCACATGGACTTCAAGATTAACGCCGTCATGGTGAGTTACAGTACCCACTTTATAATTATATCTCCTTACCGCGTTAATACATACGGTATTTTATATAAATAAGAGGTAATAAGTGTGTGTGTTTTTAAGTATCTATGTAGGTACCTACAATCTACCGCGAAGAGACTAATCAATAATGATAAAAAGGTGAGAATGTTATCAGTTTGATATCAAAGCTGACCTGGCCAAGGTACGCTAGGCGATCATTGATATATATATATATATATATTTTTCTTTTTTTAAAAAAAAAGCTTACTAGCAATGTGGGTCGCACATTACTAGTATTCTTGTTAACCCCTCGTAGTAAGCTAAATGCTTGTATTACGAGTGGGTTCACGTCGGTAGTGCAATGGGTGAGTTACGTACCGGCAACCACATGATCAATGTCAATTTAGAATAAGTACATGCTCTTGTACTTACACGTAAAAAACTGACTTCGCTATGCCTACCTTGACATTCGAGAATGACTTAAAAACGCTATAAAATATTACGCTTGCCTACCTAATGGCGAGGCTTAGATAAGCTTCTCATTTGTATTTTGTCATGTCCCTTTGTTTGCACTCCCTAAAAGCACTTTTTTATTTGTCAGAAAAAGCGAAAATAATTTCTCATTGTGACATTTTCATCTCAACAGATCTTAGATTATGTCTCATTAATGTATATAGGTACTTACCTAATTTAAAAAAAAGTGTTGTTAAGGCGAAGCAACCACGTCAAGTTCCATGAAATAAACTGCGACGCAGGAACCAAAATTAAAGTTTCTAGATCCAGTGGTTTGGGCTGTGTTTTGGGTACCTATATGCTATATGTACCCACGACTCGACTATGTAGATAGTTATGAGGCGTCATGCGACAGAGGTCCATCTGTGTGGGCGACTAACATTCAAGGTTTCCGTTTGTCCTTTTTCCAGTTTGAGAGATCATTTTCATGTATAAGGAAGGTTTTCTTATGTAGTGACCTCCAACCCGGTGTTGCACATGCTACTGCCAGTTTATTGGTGCCCGTTGGAATACTCTCAAAAAAAATATCTGTTGGAACTGAAACCCTACTACTTGCTTCGTAAATAAAATGTAAATTAATTTAATTAATATGGAGTTGAATTTACTTAAGCCTAGAGTATTGCATTGTGAGTACATTTAGGTTTGGTGCAGGCACAGCTAACGGACGGTCGCGCGCGTCTGTATTCGTGAATCTAGTGCACAGTACAGAAATCCTTTCAAAGTGAATTGTCATGCGAGTCGAGATCGAGTGACGCTTACATTCCCTGTTATGTATAGAGTTTAAACGGATTGTAACCGTGAGTGTCCATCGGCTTTAAATTTACCCACGGATACATTACTACATGACAAATTATCAAATTAATGTAAACAATCTTATTAGGTAACCAAATATCGCCAGTATCGAAGCATCTGAGCAACATTTAGACACTTGAATTGCGTAGCCAAAAGCAATAAACCATTGGGCTCCATTTCGGTATAAAACTCAATAGGAATGTGTTAACGATGAGGCGAGTCGCGAATTGTAAGGAACGATATTGCGGCGACAGCGACCGTGGCGTCTCGAACATTAACATATTCAGCAGTGGTCGATGTCGAAGTTGTGTGGCGCTCCGGCGTCGCCACGCCACACCACGACTTGCCTTCGTGCCGTGCCGCCAGCCGCGCCTGCAGACACTCGTCTTCGCGATTTGTACCACAGATATTGGAATTCTTTTGAATTTCAACAAGTCCTCTGACTGCTGTTGCCTGGGTAACTTTCAGTCGAATGCAAAGTTGACAATTTCGTGGGAATAAATCTTTCCAGGAGCTCGGTCGATATGTATCTATACCGTAGCTATGTACCTTAACTACAACACATACAAGTAAGAGGTTCAATTTTACAAAGTTTTCCATATAAGTACATATTCGCCCTTGGTCTTGAATTGCGTATGCAAAGAATGACACGTAGCAAGTATTTATGTACTCATGTCAACATCTTTTCACTCAGACAAAGTTTGTTAAGCACTTACGTTTTGGTAAAACATGTAATAATTCAGGCAGTGAGAAGTTGTACGCAAAGTTTCATGAAGGAGCGACGATGTTTGGAGTGTGAAAGCCAAGTTGAGCATGAGCCACAGCGACGTAATTATTCGATCCGTGCCACCTCCCAAATGTCATTTGTGGTTTTTGTCCGTACCCCGACGCGCGACGTCCTCCTTTCTATAAAAGTTCGTTTTTGTCGAAACGTCCCCCGCCGCGTCTCTAATGAAGGCCTACAGGATTCAATTAACCGGAGGGATTGGAATGTTTTGTGATTTGTACCCAGTACGGAATTCTATCAACGCGCGTCAATTCAATGCCTTGTAGCCTTCGTACAAATTACATCGATGAAAAACTGGAAGAATTGCTTAGTTGATTGTTGTCACCTACATTACCTATAATTCATCTGTTACAGGTTTCCTTAACAACAAAAACAAAATCACACGTATATAGATATACGAGTATCTTGTACTACTTAATACAACTAAAAATAATAAATTACCTGTTAATTATCGCACTGCGATTTTATGCTCGCCGATACTTTACAAATTGTCAGCTTTCAGAAATGAAATAGGTTAAAAGAGATATGGAGTGTGGTGCGGGAGTGGGGGCACGATGCCGTCAGATCTCACTGAATGCACTCGTTTCTCGGTCGCCGTATTTGCATTCTGACTAGGCATTCGCAATTTGAGGCTTTGTTGAAGGAACTCAAACTTTGTGTTAACGTTTGAGCTGCAATCACCTCTTGTTAATCGAAGTACCTACTTGATTTCAACCTACCAAAAAACCCTCTCATTATTTTTATTTCTACGGACCTCTACCATAGATACTATACCTGCTTTATTTTACTAGATAAAACACTAAATCAACACACGAGTAGGTGTAGGCGGCGGTATATAAGATACAAAGCATATTATTTTAGGCTCTCATCCTACATAAATTCCACTTCATTTTTCCATAAACTATTTAGCAGTACCTTCGCCGTATCAAAGCATTTGATTCCTTTAAAGTTAAGGCATAGTTGAAATTCCTCTATGTACATGAAGTTTAGCAACATTTCGGTGAAATTACCAGAGTGTCTGGGGCTGGGGTGGCGCATCGATTGAGCAATAAATCATAATAATATAATAGGTATAATGTAAACAGTGGCCGCGGGTGATGCCCACCCTCTAACCTCTGCCGCCCGGCCCCGCCTGCCACCATGCTTTATTTAAACACACAAAAATTTACAATGAAACAGGTTATATCGAAAATTTGGAAGCTACAGCAAATATTCACACTATATATTTTATTTTATCCATACACATATGTATACAAAATAAGCTCCAAAAATTTAACAATATTTGCGATTAAGGAAATGTTACTAAAATATTCCGTTAGCTGCGACTTGAAAATAAATAAGACAAAAATTTAATAAAAAAACATACAAAATAGTATATAATGCAAGATAACACAAAGAGAGCATAGTTAACATTGTTGCAAATTAACTGTTTAAAAATATGATTTGGCTATTATAAATACGGCTTTTTGACTAATCTATTTAAAGCCAGGTGTACGTATTATCAAAAGCTTAAAAGGTTTACTATATAATTATGTATGACATATTTTTGGCAGTGCAATGAACCAGTGTGCAGTGGGCGCAACACAACAAACGGCCTAGTTTCAATGTGCTAATTGCCCTGTTCTGCATCCGAGTATATTTCATTACTGTACCTACGCCATAATGTGGACTTTTTTATCCTTTACTAGTTTTTAATGATTGTCCTCTGCAAATCATAACAAATTTAGTTAAATAGGTACATTTTTGTTTCAAGTGCTTCACACCTGTATTCAGTCTGTCACTCAATTATTTATTTTAACAATTAAAAACAAAGGTACTTATTTAAGTTTTTTTAATATCATAACATAATTCGTACGAGGTATAATGCGATGCTTAGATTTTTTATTTATAGATAGAATTTACCAAGCAATACATATACAAAATTCGAACATCATACTTCTAATAAACTTCAGTATAAACATAAAAAAAGACCTGCTGAAGTATAAAAGTAAACATAACATAAACATTACCTTTACGCCTGTATTCCCCGAAGGCTTAGGACCACTATTCTAATGAGGCAGTCATAATATAGTAAAATTTTGACGAAATGTATTCGATGCAAAGAAATATTCATATGAAATATGAACGGCTATGAGTAATAAAAAATACTTAGAACTTTACCGAAAAACCCTTATTTGCTCACAAATGGTGTTATGAATCAAAGCTATTCAGTTAAGTTTCAAACGCACCAAATAATTCATAGGAAACCAGCTCGTTAACATTTAAGTGGCACAAAGGTATTCGTACCAGCGTAAAAAGTTACAATAAAACGCATCCATTACCATACCACGACACTGTGTTATTCCTGGTTCATTAATAAGTATAATTAATGGTATGGTATGCAAGCATTCGTGGTATAAATACGAGTAGGCACGTTGGACAGAACCACCACTGAATTAAACGAGTACATTGCCAGTTCAGTATGCGAAATAGAATTGTTCTGTTTAACTCTCCTTCATCCGAAGCAACTGAAACTAAATTGTAGGTAAATACTTATTTATATAATTATCAATTGTAGATCGGTCTAAACAGTCAGAGAAGAGGTAACTACATATCAGAACCTTTTTTTAACATCGTATAACAGTAACGGTGGCGAGATTTTTGTAGACAAAATATTCTCTTACTATAACGGTTACCTAACTAAAAACAACAAGTTTTACGATGCGAGCAAGAAATTGGCAACTTAAACTCAGATATTTAGATCAAATTCCTTTACAAGATATTACAGCAACATTATCTTGAGATGCAGTATAACTTCATAAATGAATGCCTTCACAAACTAAATATAATAGCTCAATAATTAGTTAATGTAACGCCAACAATTCGTCAAGTTGAGCACGCGGGTGGGGTGCGGGTCGGGTAGACGCATGTTTGCTGCAAGTTTCCGACGTCACACAGATCAACTATTCCAACCCAGGTGCCGCCTTGAAACACTTGAAATACCTGCGTTGACTACACTTACCAAATCAATTTGAAATATACAACAATTCCAAACTCCGTCACTCTGCTCACCTTGTACTCTCTTCGTAGCAAGATATTTATTCGTAGCAGTAAGCGTAGCAGTACGTAGAAACTGACTCGCCACCCGTAAATCTTTTTGGCGCGCTCTGGATCGCATTCAAAGGAAATAGCTGTAGTTGCAACTAAACACTAAAAGCTTAGTAGTGTAGAGGAAAACCAGTACATATTTATCACCAGAATACATTACTAAATAGCATAATATATTATTGCAGCCATCATATTTTCAAGCTTCAGCAGTGTTTATTCGTGTAATAAGTTATGTATATGTATATGTTGTCCAGCTACGAGAAAATCATTAGATTTTTATTATACATGCTAAATACCTATTTGTCTTACGTAAAGTCACGGGCAGCAGTTACACTTGCACAAGTGAACACTAGCACGCCTGCTTTGCTATGACACTTTTTTTTCCATGATCAATCATTTGAAGTTAAGATCAGTATTTTTTATATTTGAATCCAAATTGACTAATGGTTACTGCCGCACTATAGTTGCCGTATCGTTGGTATATAGGTAATAATTGCTTCCGTTTCAATATAAAACGTTTTTAATAATCCATGTTCTCCTTTAATGTAATATGTTAAACGTGTTTTATTTTTTATTAAACCTTTTGAGAGCTAAAGGGAGGAAGCCACACAAGCGAGTACAATATCCGCTCGGCTTGTAAGATAATACGTAACGCTTCCCACGCTATACGGTACAACATGTGTATGCTTAAATTCCGAAGCAAGCCTAAGTGCAAGGCGCACCGCCAAATTCCGGCGGCGTGCCGCAGGGCGCACAGGGAGACAGTCGGCGGGCGCGGGGGGACCGCCAAGTAGACCGCTGCACTTGCACGACCTTAATGTCGCCATCAGCAAATTGCGAAACACCAGCTGTTTGTGACAAGAAATCTCTGACATAATTCACGCCATTGGACCGCAATTGTCGTCGGAAATTGCTTTGACAATCATCTCCGATACGACATTTATGATGACGTCGCTTACAAATGTCTCCCTGCAGCCTATTCAAACTTGAAAACGCGGACGATAAAAACACGATCTCAGTATTTATTACGTCATAACGATTTGAAAGCGCATTTAAAAATCTTTTCCGCCGCTCCATTTAAACACGTCGCGGGAGGAAGGAGGATCGAGTAATATCTGTCAGAACGTGTAGAGGGTTATTAAATACCATCTCTGGGGCTGAGTGCACCGTGACCCATATCCAGCCGCTGCACCGCCCGACTTATACGAGTGGACTTTATTGATTCGCAGTCTTGAGACGGCGCCCCGTCCCGCTCACACGCGCCGCCCCTTACCCAGGATAGAGGGCGGTGATTCCTGTACTTAGGTACTCAATATTCTAAAGAGCGCACCGACGCCTGCACTACCACTATACGATGATACGTTAACGTTTCATACATATCAAATGACAATGCAATTTATAGAATACTTTACTCTGTAAGGACTAACCGATTTTGAAGCCCGAATAGTTAACATTCGTTGGTAGATTATATTAGTCAAAATCTCCTGTTCATCATCCTAGCCGTTTTCCGACAATTTTGAGCCGGCTTCCAGTCTAACCAGAAGCGTCTGAGTATATATCCTACACGTAGCGACTAAGACCCTAAGGATAAACTGGTTTTCGGCTTAAGGAAAATCTACTAACAAGTGGAATAGGTGTTCGCATGTTCGCAAGTCTGACCGCGGCAAGCATAGTAGCTATGCTTGCCGCGGTCAGTCTATGGATGGATGACCATTCGTAACACATTGATACTCTCTGTGTTCTGTGCCTTATAGTAAGGCTTAAGCAGTCCCGGTTACCATGCGAACACCTATTCCACTTGTTAGTGGATTTTCCTTAAAAAACCAGTTTATCCTTAGGGTCTGATGGTAGTCTACACGTAGCGACCCAGAAGCTTCGGGTTAGACTTGCAGAGACACCTTGCAGATCAATTGGTCAGCGCAGTAATTACTTATTACTCTTATTACTTAACCACGTTCTCCTCCAATTCCTCTATTCGCTATAACAACATCAACAGAATAGTAGAAAAATGTTATTATAAAATACCGAAAATACATAAAATCCTTCCTAAGATTAAAGAAAGTGGTGCGGTTATTATTATATTTTGTTCCTTTTCTGTTATGACAAAGCACACAATGCGGCACGAGTCAAGCTTACTCGTAAAAGAATTATAAGTCAGTGTTACCCAACTAGGTTCCTAGTACACTTAGGTAAGTACTTGTCCATGCATTGTAAAATTTCAAAGGAAAGTTTTATTTTTAAAATAACTAGCATATAAATATTTTGTTTGGTATTTCAGTATAGTTTTTAATAGAGCGTTGGCGCAGGGTCGTAGGGCGGGGTTCATTGACCTGCACCGCTACCTTCTGTATAAAACTCAATTTAGCGACCACTGCCTTCTAATAAACCTTACAAAGTAATCATGTTATTGTTAGACGTGCCTCCAGGACCTTTTTATTCTTTCGACAAGAACCTAATTATGAAGTTCATTGAGAACCAACATGCGATCATTTCTTTAATAACATACCATCACGCCTGTATTCCCCGAAGGGTTAGGCAGAGGTGTACTTAATGTACACCCACAGTTCGCCGGTATGTTTGGGTCCCATGTAATAGGGGGCGAGCCTATTGCCATTCACCGGGCACAAATCCAGACTCCGAGCTGCTACTGAGAATTTCATAGAAAGACTCAATAACACTTTGCTCGACCTGGGGATCGAACCCAAGACCTCTAGCGTAGCAGTCGCGATTGGGACCACTAGACCAACGAGGCAGTCAGATCATTTCTTTAATATAAATTGCAAATACGACTGATATTATAAAAGGTACCTATTACAGTAATTATATTGTTTCATTGCTTTATTTAGTAAATGCTCTTTATTTCGTAGTTATTCTTGATTCAATTAATTTATTATAACTAATATAAAAAATACGCTAATGGTCTATGACAAGTATATCGACGGTAGTACGATTATATCTGAACTGGAAGGTGTAACACTTGGTGTTTACACCAAGTCACCAATGAATATAAATTAGTTGATAAAACCAACTACGTGCTACTACTGTGTGTAGTTAATAAATTATGACGCGATATGAACAAGTTTATTTAATTACTTAGTTAATTTAGTAAATAATATTGTACTCGCTAAACTTCAAACTAAACTTGTTTGTTCTGTCGATTCATAATTAAAGTCTTGGAGCTTTTATATATGTTGTATATAAAATATTAAATGTACAAGCAAATCGTGACAGAATTGATTCCATGAAAAGTATTTCACACAATATTGTATTTAGTAATATCAGGAGGTGCTAATCTGGATCTAATTGTACGATTTTGCAAATTTCCCTTGACACTTGCAAGCCATTTCCATAACTTCATATTATATTTTTCATTATCTTGGAAAGTAATGGTCCGATTCTGGAATATATTTTACTGATAGTGCTACATGATCCCTTAGTCACAAAGAACTGAAGGGTATTTCATTGTGATCATAATCACGCAAACAAAGATGTACTGTATGAAAAAGTATTCAGCAAGCTATTCAGAATCGTGTGTTGTAAATACGAAACTGACAAAAGTTGTCGGTATGGTATGAAACATAAATATTGTCAGTTTGCTGTAGCGATTTCCTCCAAGTTGAGCCTGTGTGTTGACATACAGGATTACAATTGTTAGCATTGCAAAGCTAAGACACTAACAACCGTAGTCATCAGAGTAACTCGTTGAACCTAACTCAATTGTTAACTTGGATTTTTTTTTCATATGTGATGTATTTTTCCTTCAAAACACAGCTGTTTTTAGATGCGGAAGACTTTAAATATACATTAAACGTTAAAAACAAAGTGGCTATATTTGGCAGATAATTAAATAGCATTAATTTTTGAATATAATACGATTTCGACCATGTGACCTTCGCGGCTCGCGTGTAGGTACATGGCGTAATGTGGAAGTCAAATTTTCACAAACATTTCGCAGTAAATTAGGCTGCATTCCCGACAATACTGCGTCAAATTCAAGTAGACATAGTATACATGCGACTTTACGTATTCCCCGAAGAAAGGATTGCAATACTTAAACCATTGATTTACATACTAAAGTTATAATAACCAATACCTACCTATATTACGGTCTGTGCAACTGCGGAAGTGTTTGCACGGATGTTGCAATAACACTTAGTTCCGCAATCTTGATATATGAGTATTACGTTCCGCGTCTATCGTCACTGTGCAGTTACGTTTACTAAGGCCTTATTGTGTATTTTATTATATTATGCCATTAAATCCCAGCCGATATCCTATAATGGTGCTTGAGCATGTATGACACAAATACGCCAATTAGCAATAAAGGGAAAACCCTTGTATGTATAAACTCGTGATAGAAGAGCGTGCAGCGGCTTAGTGTTGGTAGTATTGTCAATATTCATATATTGACTATAAATACTTTAAGTACTATTATAATGTAACTATAAGATTCAAAGCAGAAATTTTATATATAGGTACGTGTGATGTTTCGCAAATACAGCCTAGCCAAGCTAGCTAACAACACCAGAAAGAGCGCATTCTTGTTGTTATTTTACTGGCTACATTGCCCTTCAAAGTGGAAAACAATAATGTTAGCACAATATTGTTTAGCGACAGATCATTTGGAAATACCGTAGTACCACCAACCAACCGGCGAGTCCTACCGCCTTTTGAATTGCGGAGCTTGGGAATGTTTTCGAGTACGAACAGCAAATGTACCTAACAAATGCAAATATATCACAATAATCCATTAATAGTAATGTTGCCCATAGCTAACAGCCACTATTTGCTCGACAGTCTACTTACCATCATAACACAACGGATCAATGTTATTTGTGGAAATTGCATGTCGTATACTTGCTCATAAATGTTGTATCTAATATTGACAAAGACTTGAAAATCCTTTCATAGGTCAATGATCCAACCAAAAATGTCGACTCAACTAAAAGTCTTCGTTGGTTTAAGCAGACTAACTACATTGTTACAACAATCTAAATAATCGCTTAACATTGAAATAACTAATAACACCAAGAATATTTTAATGTCCTACTGTAATATTATTATTACCTCATTCACGCTCGTCAAAAACATACAAATATCAACACAGTATTTGTCAAGGATATAATAATAAAAAATGTATATAGCTTATTATAAACGCGTGCGAGATAGTCGACCGCAACTATACGTTACCGCCCTCGTTGGGGCCACGTACTTGCAGTCTTCGTGTAAACACTCCACAAGCGTACAAGAACAATTAGATAGAAACATAGATGTTGCACTTTATGACACCAATAACTTCACAGTACGAGTAACTTCACAGTCACTTTCATATTTTTGTCATAAATTATCGCATAAATAAGTAAAATATTCATACAAACTGGATTTTGAGTCCATTAAAAGAGCCAAAGCGTTTCAATAACCGTCCCCTACACCGCTTACAGCCGTTCGTGCTTTTTCCTTGCTAATTGGCTGATTTTTATAACATAATACGTACTTATATGCACTCATGTTTTTTCCCTACAGGGTTAGACATAACGTAACTACAGACCTCCACTCTCTACGTAACTTCCATACGCCTTTTACTTTTTCCATATTCATATACTTTTTATCACAGCATTAACTACCTAATAATATTATGTAGTTCAGGCTTACAATAAGAAAACGGGTAATATGCACTCCTGAAGGGTTATGAAGAGACGCAATATACCCATAAGTTAAGTATGATGTGTGTGTGTGTGTGTGTGTATACTGCGAGCCATTTACAATTTTAGGGAAAAGTATCTATAATCCGTAGTCTAGACTACTACTGATGCTGTATAAAAAAAGTAAATTAGGTACCTTTCCCGAAAAAGGAATTACAAAACGCCAATAATGCCCATTGCAATAAAGTCAAGATTCCAATCCAAGGTCTTTTAAATATGGCCTTTATGTGACGATTGGTCGTAGATTTGCTTAAGAGCTTTATACTCTGTATTATGTGTGTATGTACCTACCTACCCTTACATAATCAATGAAAGTGACACGAGTAAAGTTCAATAACCTCTCTCTGAAAACATGTCGCTCTAGCAAAGCAAATAGAAGCTTTTCTATGTATGCACTTGTTTTAAAGTTATATTGCAAAATTGAATTTAACACATTTTGTTTCATATTACCTTGTAATGTAACTGAGTTTATAATTGTACCTCCTTTTTCTAGTGTTATTCGTTAGTATTTTACTTAACTTGATTATTTATATATGTTTTATGAGTCTAGGCTAATTCCAAGGTATAAAATGATCAAGATATTCGTCATGCTGTAGTTATTCAAAGGCATCGGTTTATAGCGATAAATTGAGCGTCAACGAGACGGAATCGTAGTGAATACGATGAGTTTATCTGGAGCCGTTTATCTTGGCTTTATTCGTCTCAACCCCTCATCTTTACCGGTTGCTACAAATGAGAGTGGCGTATCGAGGCTGTTTCTGTATTTCTACTTTCACGTTTATCTGTACTACTTTACTAATTATACTACACATTCTAAATACAACTAGATATGAAGTTATTGAAATGAAAATTATTAAAGCACACACCATTGTACTCTTAAGATTAATAAACCGTAGAAAACTTGAGCAGAACAACTGTTCTAAATAATGCTATAATTATACAAGTATAACAGCATAATATTTGCAAAGACACCATTTGTCTGCACAAGGAGCTCGACAACAGAATAGTTCGCATAATAAGTTGGAAATAGGACTCGACAATAGTGGGCCGAAAGCGGCAGAACTTAGCTCAACAATAAAGTTGAAAAATCGAGGGGATTGCTGCGCTGCGGGCGTCGCACGGAGAAAAAACGACGCCAACATTTCGCACTTAATGAAACTGTAGCTTGAACAAAATAAAGGAATGTATTTACGGGACGGTACTAAGCATTGTTCCAAGAATACTCCGCTTTCCAGATCCGTCCTAACGACCGTGATAAAATATTTAAGGTGTTTTGTAATTAATATCAAATAGCCTGTTTTCTCTATTAGCTCTCTGCTCTATTAGCCGTCTTTATGAATAAGTATAACCAATGGATTATTAGGTTATTTCCGAAGCACGATAAAAAGTATCAAAGTTTAAAACCAGCTTCCACACAAACTTAATTAACGTTATAGTGTATCGTATGCCAGTAATTTTAAAATTTCACCTGAAAGATTTTCTTCTTATTATCAAAGGATTAATTTTAATAAAAATCCTTTTGAGTGGAGCGAGGGGTGTCGGACGCTGCAAGTGCAGTGTAGTGGTGTAGGAGGCGGGCTCAGCTCAGTGCAAGTTTTAATTACTTCGCCCCCACTTCGCGAGCTTGTTCCTAGGATGGGGCTATTTCGTCTCACAACTAAAAACTCTCATTTATAAACTGTGTTTTCTGTAGAACTTTTTTTTAAAGCTTCTGAATGCATAATAAGTAGATACTAGTTCGAATAATATTTAGAAACCACCTCAGTACGCTAGTTGAATTAAAAGGATAAAGTTCGTAGTACAAACATGTGTTCATATTTTGAACTATCTTAATTGCGGTCTGTTTCAAAAACATTTGAGCTACCCTTGTATGGCTTGTCCTCATAACCTAGATGATACAATATCGAAGCTATATCAGTAATTGAGTGGGCTAACACTCGAGTTATTGAGGCAAATGGATCTGGGTCGTTAAATCACGCAACCCCTATAATTATTATCAAACAGTCGCAGGTGACCGATTGCCAAATGTCTGCATGCTAGCCGACTGAACTACATAGGTACCTCATTTGTCTACTACAATTTTCTTCAGGATATTATATTATATTATTGACTCCAAACATTATTTGTGAATCAGCATAATTGCAGAATTAAGCTTTAATAAGACACAAGACGCTGTCATATTCTTCGTCTTCGTGTCGAAGGTACGTTTTTTTTTTTTTTTTTTCTAATTTTATTTTGGTTATATCCTCTTTGCCCAAAACTTAGCCACCTCTAAAGCATTGTCAGTGGCAGCGCAGAGGTCGTCTATACTACAGGTTTCAGGGCATAGAGGACAGGATAGGAGGTGAGCCATAGTTTGCGACACAGCTCCACATCCGCACCCTGAAGCCGTTTTGTCGAGATAACCCCATTTCACTAAATTGGAGTTACACCTCCCCACTTGGGTTCGGAGTCGGTTTAGTGACTTCCAGGTGGGCCAAGGAAGGTTAGACCCTGCGGGGAGATGCTCACGTGGTGGTCGGTAGTGAGTAGGTGGAGGGAGTTTCTCTAGCCACAGTTTACGGCGGGCCTCGTCCGGGCATCCTAATAGGGCCTCTGCGGATTTTAGGAAGCTGTGCCGACTTTTAAGTCGTTGTGTGGGGAGTTGAGCGCCAAAGATAGCCAGTCATATTGTAAACTAGCTTTCCGCCCACGGCTTCGCCCGCGTGTTTTCTCGGCTTCTCTGCATTAACATTTTTCCCGTTTTTGCAACATCTTTCATTTATGCTCCGCTCCTATTGATTTTAGCGTGATGATATATAGCCTATAGCCTTCCTCGATAAATGGGCTATCTAACACTGAAATATTTGTTTAAATCGGACCCGTAGAGTTCCTGAGATTAGCTCGTTCAAGCAAACAAATAAACAAACTCTTCAGCTTTATAATATAAGTACAGATATACTGACATTTTGCAATGATACCAAAGTCAAAATCAGAAACGCTGCCAGAGACTGAAAAATCTTTGCTAGTGAACCTTGTTTCCTGTCTCCAATAAAGGGAGAGGAAGGTGTGGCTGCGGCAGGGAAATGGAACTGATTATTTTTGATCGTTCGCTAATGCCTAGCGGTGGGACAAAGGCGGCTATCGATCAGCCCAATTCCACGCCGGCTAATTGCCGACAATTGTCTACCGCTTTTATCCGTCCACTCTTTGTGCTCGCAGGCCGCGGTCGCTCCATGACTTGACTGTTTGAACCCTTGTAAATCATACCAAAGGGGAAATGTTGACACAAATACAAACTTTTATTTTAAAACGACGTCAGGCTTTTGATACTTTTACTTGTCGCAATACAGCCGGTAGTTTTTACAAACGCGTGGCTTAAAAATTGTCATCGTTGGTGAGGATGTCAGCCTAAGTTAGGAATATTATTTTATTTGTTGCTACGTTTTCCTATCAGACAAACTGAGTGTGTATTATAGTTATGACTTATAATTTTAAAAGCTGTACGCCAATCTACTCTTCAACGAATTTTAATTATACCAGACTGTTAGTTGGTCCAACATTGGTAAATAAATATAACTCCAATAGCCATCAGATGACAAGCGTATGGGGTGGCTGATGATAAGTGGCAACCGCTTCATTTCACGTGTCACTCTTCAAGCCGGAGCACTATAATGTTAACCAGTATCATTGAATAGCAGTAGAATATTAAGCATACAAAGAATTCAACCGCAGACTTTATAACCTCAAAGAAAGACCTATGTCTTATTTTTCTTTTTTTGCAGCGCATAATGGACAGTGCTGAAGCGGCAGCCTTGTCCGCTGGCAGTGGCGGCAGCGACGGTGCTCCTGGGTCGTACTACGATGCGCGCTGGCTGAATGTGCATGCAGATGACGGGACCTTGGCGGCCCGAGCACGACGACTGGCACTCACGCCAAGCAGACACTTCGACCACATCGCCGTCAACACCAGCTACAGCGCCGTGCTTATGCCACCTTACATCAACACTGACGGTTCGTTTATTCATAAGGACTTAAAGCATAAGCATTTCAGCCTTGGAACCCAAATTCTTGGGTATTTGCAAATTGTTCAGCTATAACACATTCTAGATACATTGCATTAGAAATTGCGATATTATCCATAACTTATTCACAATTGAGTATTAATTATTTTGCTATAAAATCGTTATCGTAGAAGATTTTGAGGTAAATTGTTAATTTTAGCGGAATCCTCTTTTTACGTCGCTCAAAGCTAAACGTTTAACCTTAAAAATCTTTACCTAAATGTAACCTTACAAATGCCAAACTAAGTCATTACCAGTATAGAAACTCTGAAAACCCTTATTGTAAAATTAGCCTTTGTGTCTACAGATCCTGTATACATCCAGCGCTTGTTCAAATTAACTGACAAACAGTAACCTCAAAATTCCGAAATTAACTTTTATCAAACAAAGATTACAAGACATACAAACAACGGCAATTTTATATTTGACTCATATTTTACGCCGAATAATAAAACTCAAGCAAAAAATACAACGAACTCTCCATTTCTAAATAATGGAAGCTAATATATTGTTGACACACGAGAAGGGAGGGTCCCGGGTGGCGGCCACCGATGATTTATGGACAGATTGACGTATTCCTGACTATTTAGTAGCGGGCACACAAACAAACATTATTTCAAATCTATGATGAATTACTGTTGACAAAATATGGTTCTAATATTTTTTCATTACAAATATTTAGGTAGGTATAGAAAATAGATAAGTAAGTTCTTTTCTTGTAACTGCTTAAAGACTGTTTGATTGGCTTTTCGAAGTAGTGGGACGGACGGCGAGGAAATTTTCTTTCACATATTTCTATAACATCCCATCACGCCTGTATTGCCCGAAGGGCTAGACTAAGGTCTACTATGTACACCCAAATTTCGCAGGGACGAGCCTATTGGACATAAGCCGGGCACAAATCCAAACTTCAAGTTGTCATTCAGAATTTCACAGAAAAACCGAATAACAGTTGCTCGATCTGGTAACCGAACCCATCCCCTCTAACGTTACGTAGCAGTCGGTCTTGAGACCAGGCAAAGAGAGGCAACTTATTGTATACCTTTGAAAATGCCAAATACGATAAAAAGATAACTAAGTATTCGTATGAATTTATTGTATAATGTTGGCATATATCTACATGTTTTTCGAAATTTAATGAAGATAGAATCGACTAAAAATTAAGATTTCTCCTTTATTTAAATAGTTTTTTTTTAGTTATAAAAATGTTATATATATCATCTAACAGTTTTTATATTCAATTACTCTTATTCTCCTAAGCCTGCACAATTTTACACACAACTAATTTACAACGGAATCCCTCACGCATCCAAAAAGCCCCAAAATATCGTTTGGCAGGCCCGTATTTAATTTAAAGGGCGTAATTACATAGGGCCTTGTGCGTTTATTTAACAAACCCATAGTACACAGGCGAACCATTAATTTTTCCGGCCGGCGGTCCAGGAGAAAGCAATCACGGCTGCCCAATGAACCAAGTTTGCCAATTACACTTCTTTTAATGGGTAGTTAAAGAAAATTTCCCTAATTGGTGGACAAAGTGCCAACAGTGTCGCGCGATTATCCTCTATTGTGTAAAAAGTTACTGCATTCATACATAATTCATAAGTTTAACAGCACGTGAAATAATTAACATATAATAAGCTGAATTTAAACTTGTTCGTGCCGGTGGCAGCTTCATAAACAGTTTTATTGTTGTCTATATAAATGGTTATGCGACTACAATTCAGATTATCATATTTTTAAACCACGCCGGTTTAACTGTTTCCGTGTGTCGTAATTTCAAGTCTAAGTTCATTTATATTTGTGTTTTTTACTTAGGATTATTTTAACATAACTGCTATTTGGTCTCAATAATTTATTCTCCCAAGTAAAATATTTGTTAAAATAGTATTATTTGTTACATTATATTTTTTAACAACATATAGTGACCCGTGTCATGTTGTTGCAGATGCCGAGGTACAAAACCAGATCGCATGGTCGGAGCACTTAGACCCTTTATTCGTGAACAACTACGAGATTGACCCCACGCTCTCGTGGCAGTACTACGCCTCCTCCAGTGGCTTTATGAGGCGGTACCCAGGTTTGTCAATATACTTATACATATATTAATTATATATACTTGAACATAGGTAAACATGTTATCCACACCCAGGTTTGTTTGCCTTATTATATTTTGTTGTAATTAATTTATAACGTATAAAAAATAATTACAAATAAATGTAATTAGACTGATTGATTAACAACTTAACATAAATATGATCAAAGAGGAATTAAGAAGAAAACGAAGAAGTGTTAAAGTAATGCATTATAACGTATCTTTTACCTTATGGAAAATTATGGGAACTGTGCAGTTTGCTACGTTCGCTAGGAGAACTACGAATGCTACGGATGCTACGGATGCTACGTGCGCTACGATTTTTACCAACGAACGTAACCCGATATCTATTTGGGATTTTGATATCTATTTGTGATGTTAGATAATGATGTACTTAAATAATGTTTTTACTTGTGTAGCGATGTCCTGGCCACCAGAAGACGGCTACTCCCATCATGCAAGAGACTTCTACGACTTCAGATCTTCAAATTGGTTCGTTGAGGCGGCGACCTCTCCTAAAGACCTGGTTATCCTGCTTGATGACTCCGATGACCTGAGCTCGTCCTACTGGCGGCTGGCCAAGTCTACAGTATCGGCTCTACTGGACACTCTCGGACCGAACGACTTCGTCAACATCTATCGATACAGCGATACGGTGTCCGAGCTTCACTCGTGTTATACCAAGGTTTTGGCTCAGGTAAGGATTCTTTTACACTAACTAAGCAAATAAATCCAATCACTTAAAAGTGAATTGACTCTTCGTTAAAAGAGACTGATGTCGAAATATGTAGATAAGATCTTATTATGTAGGAAAGACGAATTCATAATCACTCAGGCAATATACCCTAATAGTTATTTGATATCATCATTTTTTTAAAAGGCGAAGCTTTGTTAAACCTGAAAACAATAAATATATAAATACACGCGTTGACTTTAGAACCTCCTCCTTATTTCGTTGGATATTGTATGCAACTAGCAGATGCTGTCCTGTCTTTCCAATTCTCTCAATGTTTCCGTAAGAACCTTCTACAATATATAAGGAAACTTAAAAAATATATATTAAATCGGTTCTAAGTTATGGCATGACCAAGGAAAATAGGTATTCATTTTTATATAAGTGCATATAACCCTAACACTGAGACAATAAGTCAAGGTGCGGCGGGATGGACCTTGCGCCACACCTAAGCTGCGAACATGTTTATTTTATAAACTATGGGCTTCAAAATCGTAATACTAATTAAAACAATATTATAAATATAATATATGTATTTGTATCAAGTATAGCCGACTCCCATATTCAAGAATTGTGATTTACATGGAAAATAATATGATTATATTCTTCTTATCAGGCCTAGACTGCAAAATAGTTTTAAATAACCCCCACTTAATCTTTTCACTCATATTGAAAACACATTTATCATTGATATTCCTCGAAATCGAATCCTATTTTAAGATTAAATATATTTGATCTGAAATGCGATTCATCTTAAAGTTGGCAAGCTTCAATGAAATAAGTTCAAAGTTTCTTCTGTCTGAATGAAGTATTGCGAAGTGTGAATAATATTAATACTTAGATGAGTAGTTGTGGAGGGGCTTGGTGCGAAGCAATAGGCGATCAGGGTAGTCCCTGATCTGTCGATTCGAAAGGTTAAGCTGCCGTTGCCGGATTCAGTCCATGGATGGGTCACCATTCTTAGTTCATCGAAACCCGTATAGGTACTTGTTTCGGAGAGCACGTTAAGCCGTTGGTCGCGGTTTTCATACATACGCACCTATGACAATCTTTAGTAATAGGCAGAATCTCTAAAATAGTGGCTTTGATATCGGTACCTATTGCGAAGAAATTCGGTTACAGAGGTGTGATATAGTTCAGCTACATCTAGCTAGGCTTGTAGCCTTTTCCCATCATAGTTCTGAAAAGGCTACATATAATGATGCCGATATTGTATGTTAGTAGATACTTGTCGCAATTATGTGACATTTGAACCCGCATCACAGTTGAAACATCTTACAATATTTACACGTTGCTATAATATTTATAACTCTTGTTAGAGGTTCAGTATAAGTTTAATACGGTCAGGTTGGAGCCGCGACCTTTCGTTTCGAAGTTCACGCCCTAGACTGACACCTTGCATTAACGTTACTTTCGACATTATTGAATCTTACAGCTATTGCTATCTACGCTTTTAATGTTTTTTTTTATTCTTTTGTAATAAAAAGGGGTGTTTAAGTTTAATTAATACAAGGGTTGCAAGTAGGTACAGGTGGGCGGTACAAATTGTTTAAATGTCAATACTGATTTAAGCATGACGTAAATTCCGCGGAATTGCCTCCTAACCCACGTATAAAGCTTTTAATATCGGTTTATGCATGTCAATTACTGGTGGGGTACATTGTCCACGATTTTAAATTAACAATGCAGGATTTGGGTCACGAAAAGATAACAGCGAGTTAAGGATTATACACCAAAAATTGAGCGGAAAAATACAGACGGACGTGAAAATGTACGAGATACATAGAGATGAAATTAAATTAAACATCAGGCGTGACAGAATGCTCAGAGTACTCTTGTGTATGGAGGTTATACAAGAATATAAATTAAAATTTGTTGAGTATATAGCTTGAACTAATATAGGTATTACCTATATAGTACAGTAGCGGTCTCCTGTGGTATTACCTGTTATCATCTAGTTATTCCCGATCCTGCGACAAAAAACGAGAAGGTCGACTGGTAGAGAATGCCTTTGGCATTAAGTCCGCCCCTGTACTGTTTGTGCTACTACTACTAAGTATACTACTAAGTATACTAAAAAAAAAAGAAAAAATCCCGAAAATTATTTCGTAGCGGATGCTTGCATCTTCTAGGTAACCTGTCTGCTAAATTAAGTTTCTTAACTTTATAGTTTCTGATGTTATATAATTAATCAGTAAATGAGTTGTATTTCGCTTTCATATACTTAATATTAAAGATTAAATATTCATTATGACATAGACGGAAGACGGAAGTCCCTAATATGGTCACATCACATGAATATTCAGATGAAGATAATAACAAGGCGCTTCCGTACACCCGACCGCTAGTCGTGGTCGTAATCATTGCGACCAAAGGTATTTCATATAGACATGGCCGCTTTAGCTAGCCGACCTCGCGGGTTGGGTTATGGCTGCAATAATTCTACGTATGTAATAAGCCCATTCTAATTAGTATCAATGTCTATACTATTCCAAAAACCAAGAACGATAAGAAATCCTACTCAGAAATAGTTTTAATATTTTATTGTCAACGCTATTGAATTTCAGCTAACCTAAAACCGTATAACTATGAAAACATACATTTAGAATTAAGGTGCCAGTTACCGTTCAAAAATAATAAATTTCCTATTGTGTCCATAATTTGCTGCTTGACAGGTTGAAGCTTACAAAAAAAGGGGGACATACCAAAATTTAGGCTAAAGAAAACTTTTATTACGTTGCCATGTAGAAATATCGCTAACGAATTTAAGGTATCGATGTTTTCGCATCAAAACAATCATTGACCATTGCAAAAGCAATACAATGTGTTCAATTTCAATTTAACAAATCACACAGTTTATTAAGTGAGTCGGAGGACTTGTAACATTAGTGTGGTTTACGAGGGAATATATTAGAGCTCACTAATAAAAAAATTACTGAAAAGAACCTCCATGATAACCATCCTACGTACACGGTGTAAATAATGGTGGCAAATGCAGGTTTTGCGTGTCGGTGCCGAGGTTTGGTACCGATACTCATCAGAACCATGTGTACGCACCTTAATGGATTCAATCGATCCAACTTTAATGTGACTCCATTAATATTGGGTAACAGTTAATTTTAGTTCCATTGCACACAAACGCCACAATTAAATGAATGACGCGACGCCCCTATGTTAATATATTGATCGTGATCATTTTGTTGGGTGCTTTTCTGACGATTTGTAAGTTGTTTTAGGGTTAATTGTTTATCACTCAGAAACATAAAAAGTAATTTACAGTTTCAACATAAGCCATCTAATAATAAGTAGTCTAATAGATTAACGTGTATACCTTAATGGCTAATCTTACACTAAAACAATACATACCGCTACTATGAGAAAGCTATAAAAACCAACATTCTTTACACACTGCCATAAAAATAGCCAAAATACTTTACTTACAATGTCTTTTTTTGTGACAAAATAATACATGATCGTCGCAGTGCTTAAACAATTAAAACAAGGGAAAACAGTAGGCATAATGTACATTGTCATAGCAGGTGTCACGCGAGGCACCTGAAGACATCTATCAATCGTTCAGTTTGCTCCCCCTGCTCACTACACTTAGTGTTAACCTCACAACATAGTCATTATTCTATGGTGTTAACACGCCATTCGTTAAGTGACTGTCAACATTTAAATATTTATGATCCGAACATTTTCAAATAATGGTTCCGCTAGTAGGAACGATAGACTGTCCCTAATTTGAAGAATGTTTTACTTAACTTTATAGTCTTTGCAAAAGCTTATAGATATTGTTCAGAAAAAAGGCAACAGTTAAATAATTTGGGAAAAGACTTTGTAATGAAGTATTGAAGTGTATTAAACATTGACAGTTCTAAATTATATTTCGTGTATCATGATAAAACCAATGAAGAATGATTTAATGAAACCAACGATGTAACTATCAGATCGTACAAAGACAAGACGACCGTTGCTTACGTTAAGTATTATAACTTAGAAAATCCAAAGTTCATCGACCAATCCATTGAAAGCCGGCTGGTGATGGCTCCATCTCTCGCCGTCGAAACTCTTAGTTAATAATACATCCTCGCATTTCTCTACGCGTCTGTAAGGAACTATATTTCAACTAGAATATCACCTTGACGTGCTTACTTTATTCAGTTCAAAAGTCTCGACAAAGTTCAGAGATAAGATCAACGATACAAAGAAGAAAGCGGCGCGTAGCTTGTGACAGGCGGCAGGCTGTGGCCGCGCCCTTATCGCGCGAGCTTGCAACTTTGCAGCGATACTTACACACCTTCTCTAACAGCAGCGGGTCGATCCAAGTCGCAAGTTAGATCGATTACTAGATAATAGCTCGAGCTTCATTCAAACTTTAAACACTAACAACACAAAGCAACGATATTATTTCATTATTTAAGTTGCAGTGATTACTTAGATCATCACCTGAATTTTCAACTTGAAATCGTCCAAAAGGCTGGTACGCTCTTGAGCCGGCAACTTCGCTAATATACGATCCTACGATTACCTTCATGGCAAGCATTTTAGCCGCTTTATGTCGTTCCGGGCGAAATGAAACTTTGTATATTTAAGAGTTGTTACACGCACCACGTTTCATTAGTATATTCGTGTGTTTGTACATATTAACAACATTTGTTATCTTATGACTTATTTACTGTTATTTAGCAATACCGGTAAAGTTATTTTACAAGAAAACACGGATTTGGTATCTGTTGTTTCATAAGATCACACAGGTTATAGACATATAAAAAATAAACAATGATTGGGAGGCATTAAGTACTAGTTTTCTTTTCTATAATGAATAATCATTATTGGAAAGAAAACTAGTACTTAATGTCTACAGACTATAGGAAAACCAGTGTACCTAATTATGAACTCTCGCTTTATAAGATTACATTAAAATTACTGGCAAAATTTTTGCTGCATCTTTAAATATATTGCAGGCTATACCTTTCACATTACTGTTGTTCATAGATAGCTAGGCAATAATGAAAGCTAAACAGGCTGGTGGGTGGTCGGAACTCATAACAATGGGCCTTCACGGCAACTTTCAAGGTTGTTCGCCTGCAACCGGCTGCAGCCTTCGTCAGCGGTTAGACACAACTTTAATTCTTCGCTAGTTGAACATATAACTTGGTAAGTTTTATGAAACAATATGAGCCAAGGTGAGGCATTGCTCAGATTCTCTAAAAAGATAGCACTGAAATTAACCTAGTTTTATTTGTATCCAAGACCTATTTTCTACATTGTTTCATGTTCTATAATTATAACTATTTATCACAGATTTTTTAGGCATTCCTTAATTTTATTATTGTTGTTTTTTAAGTTTACTGGCAATGTGGGTCACACATTACTAGTAATCTTGTTAACAGGGGTGCTAAGCGTGCTAACCTAAATGCTTGAGATACGATTGGGTTCACGTCGGTAGTGCAATGGGTGGGTTTCGAACCGGCAACCACATGATCGCAGGTCCAACGCCCGAGCCATTAGGCTACCGCCGCCCGCTTCAATATTTATTTATTATAAATTCATTAATAATAAAACTAACCTTATTAACCAATTAAAACAAAATCAATGAACTAAAATGAAACTAGACTATCGTATATAGGTAAATAAAAGAAATATTAAATAAGGATATTATAATGTTTTATTTATCATAGGTTGAATAAAAGTTTCCTAAATAAAACATTGACTTACATACATATAAATACATGATTAAAAAATCTTACACAAAATTGTGATGTCTGCTCTTCGGTTATTGTACCAATAATTTCATGTAGAAGGAACTATAATTAATAAATTAGTCACATTCCGACTCTCAATGGAGTCGCCTAATGAAGCAAGCGGAATGAATATTCATATTCATTTAATTTCAAACGTGTACATTTTACTTAGCTTTGATGAGAGTTGAATATCCAGCATTCTATTGCTGGATATTCAACTGGAGATTCGTGTGCTGCGTTCATTCATACGAAATTATGAATATTAAGAATGAAGAAGAAGAATGCATTTACATTCTAATGAATGAAACCTATCTTAGGTAGTTGAGTATATCTCAAGATTTCTTTAGTTATCTTTATTTTACCGCTGCCCGTCTGGCTAGCCTTAATCAAGGCACGCTTGCCTTAATCCTTCTACGTTTTTTTTTCCTTAATTAAACCCTATTCCTAGCAGCCCTATGTCTCGACATTTATACAAATATTATTTAAAACAGTTTTTAAAGAATAGTTAGCCCGCATCTCCTGCGGCTTCCATTCTAACCAGATGTGGCTCAATACCAGTATTTTACATGAAGCCAGTGCCATCATCATCGGAACTCCACATCCTACTGGTTTCTTTTATTCCTTAATAAGTACTGAAACTCTAAGGATAACAATATAGAGTAAAAGTTACCACTTAAATAGATATCGGTCTGACAGGCATCTACTTATCCTAATAGATATGCATTCGTAGGTTGGTTTCATAAAAGGGACCGATGACGACTCAACATGGTCTTCGAATAGAGTTGGAGTCTCGAGTTGATTCTAGTCTAGATAATATTTGCATAGACTGGTAATTAACGCGGCCGTTACCTAAGAACGAGCCCTTCAAGATAATAAAGATATACTAGCAACGAAGCTTAGTTTTTTTTATTATTTATTTAAATAAATAAAAATAAAAGCCTGTAGTGTCCCACTCCAAGGAAAAGACTGCTATGAACCAGACTCTTCTTAGAAACAGCGCAGCTCATCCCTGGTAGTCGGAAAGATATGATTATTTAGTACAGTAAATAATACATTTTAAGTTCTAAGTAACAAGTGCCTCCGGCTGAATTCGAACCTGCATCCACCACTTTGGTACGCCTGTGATGTCAAATTTCCCTTCCACACACAAACAAAACATTTTGTTTAGAGACTGATGTGCTGACTTTTTGTTCTCATAACCAACTAATCTTCTTTGTTACAGGCGATTCCCGAGACAATAAGAGAACTGAAGACGGCGACATGGAATGCGGAGCTATCAGGTGGGGCGGCCAACCTGACCGGCGCCCTTACTACTGGCTTCGAAATACTGCATCGGGTAAAAGAACATTGAATATAATATAAATCGCTGATCGAAAATCGCAAAAAATCCGATTATTCAAATAAAGCTAATCATAGGGAACTAGCATTAGTTCGCTCTCACTTACGAAGGCAGGAAATGCTATAATTTACTTAGGCTGAGGCCACACTACACGTACGTGTAAGTGTGTGAGCAACGCTTGTTATAATGATAACAATGCTGTATATTGCGCTCGGTAGACGTCAGTGAACTGTACTTTGTACGCACGCACGGCTACACATCAAGCTATACATAACCAGTTCAGGCTGGCCTCTTATTGTTTGGGAAGCCTATACAATGCGAGATCAGCTTAAACTGGATTTGTATAGGTTGACCTGTAGCCGTGGGTACAATCCCTTAAAATGAGTTACGCGAAAATAGAAAACCTTACACCACTTTTTTGTATTTTATTTTAAAAGCAGTGGTTCAGATCTAATAAGACTTTATCCTCTTACAGTACAACCGCACTGGTCTGGGTTGCCAGTGCAACCAGGCCATCGCCGTGATCGGCGCGGGTGGCGGCGCCGGCGGCGTCAAGGGCGTGTTCCGGACGTGGAACTGGCCTCACATGCCCGTGCGCATATTCACGTACCGCGTCGGTGGAGATGCTACTGCTGGACATAATATGAAAGATATGGCGTGCACTAATAAAGGTAGAATATGTTTACTTGTTTTTGACTTGAATCTTTCTGTACACCTGTAAAACACGATACTCTCCGATCTCTAACCAAACTGAGGAAAGGGAAAATAAATAAAAGCTTATGTTCTACCCTCAGAAGAATTGAGTCGTGCTAGCTGAACAAGCTTCTACCATAAACTCCTCTTTTGAAAACGCCAAGGCATTCTTTTTAGACTTTCTCTCCTAAATTTATTTGTTTTAAATGACTCAAAGTTAATATACAGTTTCTCGCATAGCGTCGTCCACACATTGATAAGATGCAAGTGCGTCAAAATTACTTCCTCTTGTTTTACTGTCGCAGCAACCTTACGAAGATAAAATCAACAGCAGATTATTAACACGTTGTAATTTTTCTATATATTTTCTATACACAACATATCTCGTACATCATCTAGCACTATGTGCCAGTCAATTTTCGGGTAATAAAAATAAAGAACAAGTCAAAAATATTATAAATAATTGTTTTGTTGGCAGGCTTCTACGTGACAATAAACGAGCACTCGGAGATCAAATCGAAGGTGCTGCACTTCGTGGAGGTGCTGGCGCGGCCGCTGGTGATGTACCAGAGCGTGCACCCTGTACACTGGAGCCCCGCCTACGTCGGCGGCAGAGTATGTATTACACGCTAACTTTACTGCCTAACTCCTTTACTTCACTGCCTACCTCAATATATGCGCGGTAAAACTGGCCACTTTTTATACCAGATCCAGAAGAATACCTACATACCTAAAAGACGTATCAGTACTAAGTTACTCAGACGTATAAATTCTCATATAAACTAAATCTTAACTTCTTTCTAAATAAAATCAGTAACTCTTTAAATAGTATGTTCTGTCTTTTTCGTGTAGTGGTCGCAAATGCGACTCCTGCGCTTTAGGTCTTGGATTGGATGCATGTCTAGCAAAGTGTTATTGGATTTTTCGATTACACAGCAAATTGTACCTAGGCTTGCCCGAACTGTTATGTATGGGACCTGAACATACAGGGGAACTGTAGGTATCTCTGCCTACTATCCTTTCAGAGAACACAGTTTTGATAATATGTGTGTTATGTTAATGTTCTTGCGACTGCGTTCTGAAATGAAGCATGGTCTTTTGTTATTACAGAGCAGCAGCCTCGCTGATGATGGCATGGGCCAACTGATGTCTTCTGTCACCGTACCTATCTTCGATAGGAGAAACCACACGGTATGTCTCAACTTCTACCTATGCCATTACTTTTTAAATCTTAAAAAAAAAGTATAATAAAAATATAGATTACATAAGTAGTTTGAAACTTATAACAGAACACAATCGTATTTGTTTCAGCAAAGAGAAGCTAACTTACTCGGCGTGGTGGGAACTGATGTGCCTATCGATCAAATAAAGAAGCTCGTACCACCATACAAGGTAGAGTACTATAGCGCAACTGAGTATATCATACCTATATCTAATTTGTATAAAAAATGTGATCAAAGTATGTCACCATCCTTCTAGCCTATTTCCCGTCCATTTTGGAGTCCACTTCCAATCTACAGGGATTATTTTACTCCCTATTCCTGGGCTGGTTATCAGGCTTTTTGGACTTCTAACCGCCACTAACGATGGTCACCGACGGCTTCACGTGCTCTTCAGGCACGGATGTGATCAGTGTTTGCTAAAAAACTACTGATTATAGGTATAATATTCTATAGTGCGTGTGTTAATATTAATGTTTTCTCTATCTTTGCAGTTGGGTGTAAACGGTTACTCATTTATGGTGGATAACAACGGGCATGTATTATATCATCCAGATTTGAGACCATTGGTATGTATTCAACATTACACTTAGATTGAATGAAATTTTATTTAAACATTGAGAGATATTCTATTTATACTAGTATCTTCTATATTTCAATGTGAGTGGCGAGTGGCTCCATACAACTTTATTCCTACGGCTTTCCTTGGCATTTTTATACTATTGTCAACTAACAAGTCACTGTAAACATTTTTGCTTGGACTTTTGTACTACCAAAATTTACCTGACAACTGGTTCATATAAACTTATGAATCTCAATAGAAAGGAGATTGCTAAAATAGTTTTTCTTTTTGTTACAGCACACAAATGAGGAAGTAAGTACTGAAATAATGTCGTCATTATTATAATACTATACAACTTTCGTGGAAACTTTGTCTATTTCTTAGAAGAAACAAATTGTTAAATACAAGTATAATTCACAGTACACTGAGACGCTGCGTCCTCTGTACTCGAGTGTGGACCTCACGGACGTGGAGCTGTTGGTGGACTCTGATGAGAACTCCAGAGTAAATCTCACCTCACTACTGCTCGATGTAAGTGGTCTTTATGTGTGCGTTACCCAGGCCAGATGTTGTCGAAAATGGTCATTTGAATCTTATAGATAATTAGTTTTGCGGCTTCTGTAATTGTTGCGCACATTTTTAAATTTGTTGCGCTTATAGTTTTTTAATTATTTCACAAAAACATTTCCTGCTGGGGTAACGTTACCCCAGCCAGACCTTTTTCTTTCTAATGGGAATATTTAAATAATTACTAGCTATAAAATTAGCTGTCTAGATGAAGTAAATGTTGTGCCTTATTTTGTATTTGTTCTTTCATCGGTTGCGAAGTTATTCGAGATTTTGCTGGGGTAACGTTTTTGGTTTTGCTAGATCTTTGAAATGGTTAAGCGGATTCTTATCACATTTTGTACATGGCTTCTTGGGAATTAGTTTAAATTTGTTCTGCAATAAAAAAACCAAAATAATACATAGCTTAAAGGTTATTTCATTAAATAGAAAAACACTTCAATTGGTCCCAGCACTCTCAATAAGAGCTCTAAAGACTTACTTTAAACGTTATTTTAAAGCTTGTAACTGCCTTCAAATGTATGTGAAGTTTCATTAGTATCCTGTAAGTATTTAATAAGTTATGATGATATTGAGTTCTTCACGAGCACGGTCTTGATGCGCGCGGTGTTATTTGGCCACTGGATTGGATATATGAACTGAATGTTATGTCAATTATTAGTTTTTTAGTTCAGTTGTATATCAGTAAAATTTCAGCTCAGTACATTGGATAATTCATGAGATAATACGATTAAAGTCATCAGGAAGTGAATGACCGTGGTAACCCGACCAAGTTTAGGTGGTTACGAAAAAGCGAAAACGCAGAACATTATACTATCTTTTGAAATGTTTAGTATAATACACCTTACAATTTCGGTACAGACGCGTACACTGTTAAATACATTAATAATATAATAATATCTGTACTATGAAAACATTATTATTATCTTCCAGTTGCACAAACTTATCAAAAATCACTGATACAACATGTCGTTCGGTGGGACGCGGAAGGGGTGGGGTGAAGGGGTGCATTGTTTGCATATCGCACTAAACATGCTCCGTAATCACATAATTCATCTTGTAGAGTGCGCATGCGTTTCGGCAGTTCCGTTTCCTGTTTTTGCAAATATTTATAGAGTGCGTGAGAGCTAATGTAAAATAATAAGTGTGGCGAATTACTGCTAATGCGGAGTGCTTCTATTGATGATCATAGTTATGGTGCAGGCTGCTTGATGAATTTACGAACAAGGTAAGCTTGTATAATGTAACTACAGAAATAGTAGCAAAATTATTATTAATATGTACATGTTGTTAGGTTTAGGTAGGTACTTATCTAAAACTGTATTTTTTTAAGGCTTAAATATTTAAATTTTGGAACTTATTATTTTCTTTTCTTTCGTACTTAATTATTACCTAGACTGGAATTCTCAACAATGATAACGACATATTTATCCTTCGCTACATAGTACCTATAAAACAAAGTCGCTTCCCGTTTGTCTGTCCCTGTTTGCTTAGATCTTTAAAACTACGCAACGGATTCTAACTGTGTACTGTGTATACTGAAATCTATAATTTAATTAAACAATAATAGAAAATAACAAAAAAGCAAAATTACTATCTGTAATTTTAATCTGTGATTGTTTTTAACTATAAGTTTAATAATACTTTAAAAGTTCAATTAAAATGATTATATTACCTGTCAAAAAAAAAATTAATGATCACGTAGTTTTTTTTTTAACTTGTGTACATGTCTGTACTAAATTTGTAACACTATCCTACATATTTTAGAAGGTACCATAATGTTTTGCGTTTTCGCTTTTTCGTAACCACCTAAACTTGGTCGGGTTACCACGGTCATTCACTTCCTAATGACTTTAATTGTATTATCTCATTAATTATCCAATGTACTGAGCTGAAATTTTACTGATATACAACTGAACTAAAAAACTAATAATTGACATAACATTCAGTTCATATATCCAATCCAGTGGCCAAATAACACCGCGCGCATCAAGACCGTGCTCGTGAAGAATTCAATATCATCATAACTTGTTAAATACTTACAGGATACTAATGAAACTTCACGTACATTTGAAGGCAGTTACAAGCTTTAAAATAACGTTTAAAGTAAGTCTTTAGAGCTCTTATTGAGAGTGCTGGGACCAAATGAAGTGTTTTTCTATTTAATGAAATAAATAACCTTTAAGCTATGTATTATTTGGGGTTTTTTATTGCAGAACAAATTTAAACTAATTCCCAAGAAGCCATGTACAAAATATGATAAGAATCCGCTTAACCATTTCAAAGATCTAGCAAAACCAAAAACGTTACCCCAGCAAAATCTCGAATAACTTCGCAACCGATGAAAGAACAAATACAAAATAAGGCACAACATTTACTTCATCTAGACAACTAATTTTATAGCTAGTAATTATTTAAATATTCCCATTAGAAAGAAAAAGGTCTGGCTGGGATAACGTTACCCCAGCAGGAAATGTTTTTGTGAAATAATTAAAAAACTATAAGCGCAACAAATTTAAAAATGTGCGCAACAATTACAGAAGCCGCAAAACTAATTATCTATAAGATTCAAATGACCATTTTCGACAACATCTGGCCTGGGTAACGCACACGGTCTTTATTGTGTCGAGTTAATCGAGTTTAGATGAGAGTGCCCCAAGGACCTATGCTGGGTCCATTTTTACTGGGTGATGTCGAATTTCTCTTCCACTCTGGTGTACTTAACCAGAGGGACGCAGGTTCAAACCCTGCCTGAGGCCGAATATTTCTTTCACTAGAAAATTCATATCTTTGTTAATACATCATATAACAGTATTGACATAAATAAAAACAAATATTTGAAGATCCTCAAAATATCTCAATTATAATCCATTCCAGTTACGCCATGACATGATCGAACAACGCGAGGGCGAAACTGAAATAGCTGTAAAAGTGCAATATGACAACATGAGGCGCGTGGCCACAAGGCGGCAGCGTTACTTCTATAGCCCTGTGGATGGTACGCCCTTCTCACTGGCGGCCGTGCTGCCCGACGGATACGGCATGTATGAGCTGCAGGCCGAGCAGGAGGTCAGGCATAGTCCCATTAATGGTAAGTTACACAAGACTCAGAACATCTCCAGTAGCATAACAGGCATCCATGTTTTAATGTAAATAGTGACGTAAGCTACATACAGACTTACTTCACTATAAAAATATGATATTTGCAGTCACGGAATACTTCAAAGGTGACAACTGGAAGATTCACCCTGATTGGTAAGAAAAACTTTATATCTATTTTAGTTGTGAATAACGATTAGTAGAAAGATTGCTGTAAAGTTTTGGTGAAAGGCTTTGTAGTAGTAGTGTCTCGCTGGCATGTCTACATGCCAGCATGAATGGGTCGGCATGAATGGAGAAGTAACAACTACAATCCCACAAAATATCGACGTCAAGTAGCAGTATGTACACTGTTGCGATTCATACGGTAAGTGTGAAGCACCGAAGGCCCAATTCCTCGCTCAGCTCCCTTCCTTCTCTTTTTCTCCTTCCCCTCCCTTTTCCTTAGTTGGCAACACATCTGGTATTAGTATCTCCTTTGGTATTAGAGATGGCCATTGGTGGCGATGACTACTCTACTTGCTATCAGGTGATTCGCCTGCTCATTTACCGATTTATACCATATTGTAAGGCTATTGTTGTCGTCCTTCGCGAAAATTTGTGGAGTGTCAGTTGAATGTGTAGGGTGTACTGCGAATACGCATCTACATCGGAGCAGTCGTTCACGTCCGCGGAGGAGCAGCTGGTGCACTTCCTGTCGCGCGCGGGCCGGCCCGGCTGGAAGTGGATGTCGCTGCGCCCGCGCGCGCTCACGCTGCACAACGCGCACAAGAAGCAGGACAGGGACGCCTACTACTGTACGTATACTACAACAATATATATTAAACCAAATCAAAATCATTCATTTGCTTTCGATCTACGTATACAAATAAGGTGTTGCTATATATTTATTATGTTTCTATAGGTAGGCTAGGCATATACTGAATATACTAACTGCCTTAATAGTTAGTGGATCTAAGCGCGACTGCCACGCTAGAGGTCCTGGGTTTGATTCCCAGGTCGAGCAGTGTTATCGGATTTTTAATGCAATGCAAATGATTTTTGCTGGCCCCCTATTACATGGGACCAATCTATTATTCTCTATGTCATGTCGTTCTCATTGTATTCTTCATACATCATCAAATTCAGTCATCCTGTCAAGAGAAACACCTTAGTCAGAAAATTAAAATTACTGTGTGTTCCAGGTGACAAAACTCTAGTGCAATCACTTATCAGGGATGCCATGGTAATCAAAGAATTGGACGCTCACACTGGACACGCCAGTCACCACTCACAGTAAGTTCATTTCATATCAGAGCATGATTAATGGCACTATATCAAATATATATATATACTTTCTGTATTCGGCAATAACACCTTATTATTTATCTTCAAACTATTGTCAGAAGTGGCGAGGTTTCGAATAAAACCAATACGAACAAATAGGTTGCATTTCCCATGATTGATAGATACCACATCAAACAGCGAGATTTGTCCTTTACCTATCAGATTTAATAGATCACATCGAAAAGCGAAGATCCCAACGTCGTCACTTTTCTATCAGAGACTTCCTACCGCCACCGAGACAGTTTCAAACAAAAAGCTCTTCCAGTAACATTATAGAAGACCCTATTTGCATAAAAATAAGAGCGCAGGCTATCTTCCAAATATTTTATGTTAATTTTATGTTGATAACTAATTCGTTTGTGTTTGTCACACAAATAGCCCGATAGCGACTTTAATGGCACTCCTAACAAGGTAACGTACCTAACTCCTCAGATTGGTTCAACTACATGTAGAAATATAAGTAACTTACCTACTGCTAAGGTGAATTTTGATTTAAGCGTACGTGTGAATTTGGTGTTTAAATTTAAAGAACACTGGCTAAAGATGTGTATGCTAGATAGCCTTAGATATAATCGCAGAGAGCTGTTACTGTGTTCAAATAAGGTTTGTGTGAGGAATGTAATATTAATTTTTAGCCGAGTTTAGCCGAAAGTGTCGTGGAAGCTATTGGGAGATCATGTCATAAGAAAAGTGTCATCAAATCCATCCACCGCTCGTATTATTAAAAAGAGTTGAATAGACACAGTTTTTACGACATTGCCTTTAATTACTTGGGTTATATCAGCTAAATATTATATTACTCTAGAATAATTTATTTTATAATTAGAAGTCTCCCATGTATTAAACCATTGCATAGCTAATCGAGGATCAGGTAACTGAAGTGTGTTATTTTTAGCCAGCTCGGATATTTTTGTCAATATTTTTATTTGGAATTTGCTTTGGACTGGAGTGTACTCGGAGTATTAAAGTCATTCACCATGTTACTCTTATCTGCTACGGCTATAAGAGAAAAACGATTAAATATTACCTATGACCCTACGCCTACCTATGAAACATTGAACTTTGAAACAAACAACTTTAAGCTCCACGTACCTACTCTATGTATAATTTCTTTATTTATGTACTTAATTATATAAAATTCATCGTTATGGAATGGCGACACACTATCTTACACGAGAAAAGAGAAAATTTATTGATGTTGACTCATGCAGACAAAGTAATAAAGGCAACAAAAATATATCAAGGCTCGTGTTAAGTTGAAATATATTTTTTTTAACCTCTACTGAAATATTCAGGCACCTTTGTGATCGAGCAACATTTATCAACAAACCTATCTCATCTCGATATAAAGCAAAATAAAATCAAAATGAAATGGCTAACTCATTATTTCTTTGCAGACAAGGGCGGTTCCACAAGTTTGTGGTGACACTGTCATTCATCGCTACACGCAGCGGTCTGCTCCGGTGGACCGAGAACGTCAATACCTCTAGGAATACAGACTCCGCTGAGCCGTAAGTTCAATCTTATCTTGGAAAAATCATGAGAGTGCATTCAAAATATTAAAATGTATCAAATACAAATACAAATATTATTTCATTTAAAGGTTTGTACAAAATAGTAGTGATTGAAGTGTCCTTTTAAGCAAATTAAATACCTGTGGTATATCGATATAAATTTATCGAAATAATTTGGCAGTCTAAAAAGGCATTTCATTGGTTTGTAAAAAACGAGACAAACTCGGTTTACTAGTAGGTAATGCTGCTTAAAGAAGAAAAAAATAATAATTCCTAATTTTACAGTCACTTTAGCGAACGATACGCCCGAGCATACGACTCAGAGTGGTACCGCCGCGCGGTGGAGCACCACGCCATCGAGCCGGAGAGCTTCGTGTTCTCGGTGCCGTTCCGCGACGGCTCCGAGGCCGAGGAGCTGAGCGGGCGCGCGCCGCTGGTGCTGGCCACGCACGCCGTGTTCGTGGAGTCCCGCGGCCACCGCGCGCCCGCCGCCGTGCTCGGACTACACTTCCAGCTCGACTCACTCGCTAAAC